>CM055896.1:72611187-72979959 GCA_029582155.1 Panopea generosa
GCAGAAATTAAATAATGATTCAGAACTTTGATGAACTGATGATTCATTGCTTAGTGCAGATTCAATATCGGGTAAAAATGTATACTTTGTTAAGTAATGACATCACGGTGGATCTTGTAGATAGGGGTTGTTATTCAATGTATCATTTATGATTTACTAAGACTTTAAAATTGGTACACGAATTCTCTCTTGGTAGGCCTACTCGACATTGAAATATACTTCTGATCCATCTGGTGTCAGTATAATGTGAAGTCCTTGGTCAGTGACAAAGTGTATCTGGTTTGATACCGCTTATGATACTGTATCGAGCAGACAGCGTTTTGTTATGACTGAAATATTGTTGAAACCGACATTAAACACCATACAGTATGGTGCAATTTTCTTAGGATAACACACGATACGATACTATAAAATACGACACAAAACACTAGCTAAACCATATCATACGATACCAAAACATTACAATACGATATACTACGAAATGATACATATTTAAACAATATCATATGAAACCCTAACGATACAATATCATACAATACCCTTAAAATACAATACTATATGAAACCCTCACTATACAATACGTCACGATACCGTTCTATACAATATCATATGATACCCTAACGATACAATATCATACGATACCCTAATGATACAATACTATACGAAACCCTCACTATACAATACCTCACGATACCGTACTATACAATATCATATGATACCCTAACGATACAATATCATACGATACCCTAATGATACAATACTATACGAAACCCTCACTATACAATACGTCACGGTACTGTACTATACAATATCATATGATACCCTTACGATACAATATCATACGATACCCTGATGATACAATACTATACGAAACACTCACTATACAATACGTCACGGTACCGTACTATACAATATCATATGATACCCTTACGGTACAATAGCATACGATACCCTAATGATACAATACTATACGAAACCCTCACTATACAATACGTCACGGTACCGTACTATACAAACTCATATGATACCCTTACGATACAATATCATACGATACCCTAATTATACAATACTATACGAAACACTCACTATACAATACGTCACGGTACCGTACTATACAATATCATATGATACCCTAACGATACAATATCATACAATACCCTAATTATACAATACTAAACGAAACCCTCACTATACAATACGTCACGGTACCGTACTATACAATATCATATGATACCCTTACGATACAATATCATACGATACCCTAATTATACAATACTATACGAAACACTCACTATACAATACGTCACGGTACCGTACTATACAATATCATATGATACCCTTACGATACATTATCATACGATACCCTAATGATACAATACTATACGAAACACTCACTATACAATACGTCACGGTACCGTACTATACAATATCATATGATACCCTTACGGTACAATAGCATACGATACCCTAATGATACAATACTATACGAAACCCTCACTATACAATACGTCACGGTACCGTACTATACAATATCATATGATACCCTTACGGTACAATAGCATACAATACCCTTATGATACAATACTTTACGAAACACTCACTATACAATACGTTACGGTACCGTACTATACAATATCATATAATACCCTAACGATACAATATCATACGATACCCTAATGATACAAAACTAAACGAAACCCTCACTATACAATACGTCACGATACCGTACTATACATTATCATATGATACCCTAATGATACAATATCATACGATACCCTAATGATACAATACTATACGAAACCCTCACTATACAATACGTCACGGTACCGTACTATACAATATCATATAATACCCTAACGATACAATAGCATACGATACCCTAATGATACAATAATAAACGAAACCCTCACTATACAATACGTCACGATACCGTACTATACAATATCATATGATACCCTAACGATACAATATCAAACGATACCCTAATGATACAATACTATACGAAACCCTCACTATACAATACTTCACGATACCGTACTATACAATATCATATGATACCCTTACGGTACAATAGCATACGATACCCTAATGATACAATACTATACGAAACCCTCACTATACAATACGTCACGGTACCGTACTATACAAACTCATATGATACCCTTACGATACAATATCATACGATACCCTAATTATACAATACTATACGAAACACTCACTATACAATACGTCACGGTACCGTACTATACAATATCATATGATACCCTAACGATACAATAGCATACGATACCCTAATGATACAATACTAAACGAAACCCTCACTATACAATACGTCACGATACCGTACTATACAATATCATATGATACCCTAATGATACAATATCATACGATACCCTAATGATACAATACTATACGAAACCCTCACTATACAATACGTCACGGTGCCGTACTATACAATATCATATAATACCCTAACTATACAATAGCATACGATACCCTAATGATACAATACTAAACGAAACCCTCACTATACAATACGTCACGATACCGTACTATACAATATCATTTTATACCCTAATGATACAATATCATACGATACCCTAATGATACAATACTAAACGAAACCCTCACTATACAATACGTCACGATACCGTACTATACAATATCATATGATACCCTTACGGTACAATAGCATACGATACCCTTATGATACAATACTATACGAAACCCTCACTATACAATATGTCACGGTACCGTACTATACAAACTCATATGATACCCTTACGATACAATATCATACGATACCCTAATTATACAATACTATACGAAACACTCACTATACAATACGTCACGGTACCGTACTATACAGTATCATATGATACCCTAACGATACAATATCATACATTACCCTAATTATACAATACTAAACGAAACCCTCACTATACAATACGTCACGGTACCGTACTATACAATATCATATGATACCCTAACGATACAATATCATACGATACCCTAATGATACAATACTTTACGAAACACTCACTATACAATACGTCACGGTACCGTACTGTACAATATCATATGATACCATAACATTACAATATCATACGATATCCTAATGATACAATACTATACGAAACCCTCACTATGCAATACGTCCCGAAACCGTACTATACAATATCATATGATACCCTAACGATACATTATCATAAGATAACTTAATGATACATTTTCATACGATACCCTAATGATACAATACTTTACGAAACCCTCACTATACAATACGTCACGATACCGTACTAAACACTATCATATGATACCCTTACGGTACAATATCATACGATACCCTAATGATACAATATTATAAGAAACCCTCACTATACATTACATCATGATACCGTACTATACAATATCATATTATACCCTTACGATACAATATCATACGATACCCTAATTATACAATACTGTACGAAACACTCACTGTACAATACGTCACGGTACCGTACTATACAATTTCATATGCTACCCTAAAGATATAATATCATACGATACCCTAATGATACAATACTATACGAAACCCTCACTATACAATACGTCATAATACCGTACTATACAATATCATATGCTACCCTAAAGATATAATATCATACGATACCCTAATGATACAATACTATACGAAACCCTCACTACACAATACGTCATGATACCGTACTATACAATATCATATGCTACCGAAACGATACAATATCATACGATACCCTTATGATACAATACTATACGAAACCCACACTATACAATACGTCATGATACCGTTCTATACAATATCATAAGATACCCTAACGATATAATATCATACGATACCCTAATGATACAATACTATACGAAACCCTCACTATACAATACGTCATAATACCGTACTATACAATATCATATGCTACCCTAAAGATATAATATCATACGATACCCTAATGATACAATACTATACGAAACCCTCACTACACAATACATCATGATACCGTACTATACAATATCATATGCTACCGAAACGATACAATATCATACGATACCCTTATGATACAATACTATACGAAACCCACACTATACAATACGTCATGATACCGTACTATACAATATCATAAGATACCCTAACGATATAATATCATACGATACCCTATTGATACAATGCTATACGAAACTCTCACTATACAATACGTCACGATACCTAACTATTCAATATCAGACAATACCAAAACGATACAATACAATACCATTACGGTACAATACTGTGCAATTACTTATTATACAATACGATGCGATACCTTAACGATACGATAGAATTCTGGATCATGTATAATTATCCGTCGAAGCCTTTTAACAAGCTTATATACATTACTTTAACAGCACGTCTTCTTTCCCAATACTATCAAGATTGTTATCGGTTTATTATTTTTTTACTAAAACGTAGATAATGTAAGATTTCGGTGATATCTGTTGACCAGATACGGTTTTGAATTACCCTGCGAAATATACAGAAACACTTTAACAATATGAGGTCGATCCTACTTACCTGTTATGATAGATGACGATGACATGCTCTAAAAATTTCAAACAAAGAAATGCACCGAACAATCCGCTGTACATTTTAATAGCCACTCTAGATCATTGCGTTGTGTGTTAAGACGATATGGATTTGATCGATCTAAATTCTCACCCAGCACAGTGTATTCGTAGGCAATCATCAGGATCTATATTTCAATCGATATAGTCCTTGCCTTTATATTTGTATTCATGTTTGTATTGACGGTCTTATAATTATTTTATGCTTAAGTTTGATTTTGAATTTTGCAATGCAGTGGATATTAGATAAAGGCGCGTAATGTTACAGATTGACCCTGGTTGGATTTAGTTACTGGCATACGTTACAATTTCATGTTGTATTGGACGTGTTTCCGTAAACAGTTTTTTTTTTATTTCGTAAGACCGACGTCGTAATAAAATCCGCTATGGTAACTATGATGTCGTTGATAGTTGCTAAGGTACACACTAATAAATCATACATTCAGTTTAGACTATAAGTTCTATATTTAGAGCAGTACTGTACATATTTAAACTTCTAAAATTTAAGTTTTAAACTGATGTTCCCAATGTTACCCCACCAATTTGTGTAGCTTTCTTTGCATATTGTATTCTAAATTCAAGTAACAAGATGTGGCTAGGCGGCATTTTCAGTAAATTAAATAAGGTACCGTTATAACTCAGGTGGCGGGGACTAAAGAAGATAAAGGAAATCCGCCCATAATTACATATTGATTTAATGTCGGTACTGTCCAACACAAATGTAAATACACTTATACTATATATGTATGAAGCCATTTACCGTACCTTGTACATGTGCAAGTAATGTCTCACTTAACATCTTTAGACCATACTGACTCTCAAACCCCATACCCCAGCGGTTTGAGGTACAGTGTAAGTGCCTTGAACCCATTAGCCGGGTAGGGACTCTTATGTTAGAGATTATTATATATATTATACGCGCACGAAGAAAAGAAAGTGCTGTTTACAAATGTCAAAATAGAGGACTAGTTGTATACTTAACTACTACTATTAAAGTTCATTGTGTCTAAACTACTGTGCTGATTTGGTAACTGGTTCGACTTTATTTGTTCAGGGTTTTGGACGTAGTCATCGGTGTGATATATTACAGGAAGCAGTGTTTTTTTAATGAGCGAACAATATATTGTTATCAGGAATCCATACGGTTTTATATGCGGATAATGGCCAACACTAGTTTGCTTATTGTGTCATACTGGGAAATAAAATAACGACAAACTCTGGTCTGTTTGGTCCGATTATTGGAATATTTTACTCGAATGCAACTGGATCAGGCTATCAATAAAATATTTGTTTGCTGTGGCCCGACCAAGTATTTTGTCATGTGAAAAGGTAGGGAGGTAGTGTTTTATTTTGGCCAAATTTTTATTTTGCATAGTCATTTTAAAGAAAAATGGACAGAAAAAAAACGGTTTGAAAGTCAATAAAAAATTTGGGTATCTGCAATTTTGAGTGAGTAGGTAGATGCACGACAAACAATTCATTTTTTAAGGACGGCCTCAGCAAGAACATTGATATCTGTGTGTTAATCGAATAATTTGCAAGTAGTTGTATATGCAGCAACTGTTGCTTTTACGGCGTTGGTTGTATAAACGATCCAATATGCATCAAGGCTAAATACGTTTTCGGCCATGCAGTGTGCAATAAAGTCTGATCGACTTTGATGCTTTGCATCAATAATTTTGTCGTATATTTCGACTGATATATTTCCATTCTGCGGTTTAATCGCGTGACTTAAAACGGATTTTCTTTTAATTTTCATTTAGTTGAAGTGTTAGTGTTTATAATGTAGTAAACATATTTAACATTATTGAACGCAACTTGCCAACTGGTTCTCCATATTTCGGACAAAGTTGCTTATATCGATATCTCCAGTCTGGTACCAAAATTTTTAAAAAGAGGTTAAAATAGTTACATTTTTCATTTACATTTCAGGAAGAAACGCAACATCATCACTAAATAAGTTAAGCAGATAGTTGAACAACAAAAACTATGACGAACTTATCAACGACGACGTTGCCATTGACGACGTTAAACACGACACTTATTCCCGAGAATACCACAGAAAATATATCCACGACGACATTTTGGACTGGAGAAAGTAAAGAAGAGTCCCAACGAGACTTCTTTATCGGTCTTGCGCTTGCTGTGACGTCAGCTTGTTTTACCGGAAGTAGTTTCATATTGAAGAAAAAAGGGTTACTAAATGTATCCAAGAGACAGGCGGTGAGGGCAGGTAAGATGATAAAGTTGATAGTCTATACGTGTATTTGTAGATTAAATTACTACGTTTAACTGTTTAAGTAAACAGTTGAGGACTTTAACTGTTTAAAGCAACACATCCACGTTTAAACTTTTTTAAAAAGTTTTTCAATTGAGTTGTTAGCACATTTCCCATACATACTTATATGGTCAGTGAGCTGTATATGTGCTAACAAACACTATCCAGAACGCTTTAGAATTATAAAAAAAGATGTCCAAATTATAAAGCGTGACAAACGCTTTATAAATTATTTTTAAACTGCCGAGGATTCCAACTTGGCTTCAAATTAAATTATGCGAGTCGTATTAAAAAAACTTCACGTTTTAGTGCGTAGTGTACTTTACCTGCCTTGAAAGTCATTTTGACAATTTTTTTTGACTCGAGTGTGTTACACGCTTGTTTTATATAGTGTTAGTCACGCATTATAATTTGGGCATCATTTTGTTCGGGATTGTGTTTATATGCTCATATACAGCAAATTGATCATATGTTTGTATGGGAAATGTGCTCATAACTCAATTAATTTTTTTTTTTTTAAAAGTTCAAACGTGGATGTGTTGCTTTAAGTAAACACTTGAGGACGTTAACTGTTTAAGGACGTTAACTGTTTAAGTAAACACTTGAGGACGTTAACTGTTTAAGGACGTTAACTGTTTAAGTAAACACTTGAGGACTTTAACTGTTTAAGTAAACACTTGGGGACCTTAATCAAAAGAATAACAACTGTTACAAAACATTCGTTCAATGTAAATTGTATAACAAAATGCATCACACCTGCTTCTGTATTAACGAGGCCCTCCAAGAGATTGGGATGTCCCTGTTCCCTAGATCTCTTAAAGTAATCACCATTGTTCCCATGATCCTCAAAAGTATTCTCTGTCAAATTCTATGTAAATAATGGCCAATGTTCCCCAGATCCCTAAATATATTTAGCCATGTTCCCCACATCACCCAAACCCATGGGAAGGCCTCATGTGTTCAGTGTAAAATTATGATGAGATTATCAAGAATGTTGGATTTAACCTATCAATCTTCTGTACATTACAGGCGATGGCGGCTTCACGTATCTCAAAGAATGGCTATGGTGGGCGGGAATGGTCATAAGTAAGTATTCACAATCAGCACATTACCTTTAGACACCCACATATAGCAAACGATGTGAGGGTTGGCCAGGCAGCACTGACAGTTGACTTGTAAATAGAAACTAAGTTGGACAGATGTGAAGGTCGGCCAGCACTGCTAATTGACTTGTAAATAGAAAATAACTTGGGCAGATGTGAAAGTCAGTCGACACTGCTAGTTAACTCAGCAAAAATAAAATAACCTGGACAGATGTGAAGGTCGGCCAACACTGCTTATTGACTTATAAATACTAACTAACTTGGACAGGTGTGAAGGTCGGCCAACACTGCTTATTGACTGCAAATAGAAACTAACTTGGACAGGTGTGAAGGTCGGCCGACACTGCTAATTGACTGTACAAATGGAAAATAACTTGGACAGGCGTGAAGGTCGGCCAACACTGCTTATTGACTCTGCAAATATAAAATAACTGGGACAGGTTTGAAGGTCGGCCAACACTGCTAGTTGACTCAGCAGATAGAAAATAACTAAGACAGGTGTGAAGGTCGGCCAACACTGCTAGTTGACTCAGCAAATAGAAAATAACTTAGACAGGTGTGAAGGTCGGCCAACACTGCTAGTTGACTCAGCAAATAGAAAATAACTTAGACAGGTGTGAAGGTCGGCCAACACTGCTAATTGACTCTGGAAATATAGAATAACTTGGACAGGTGTGAGGTCGGCCAACACTGCTTATTGACTCTGCAAATAGAAAATAACTTGGACAGGTTTGAAGGTCGGCCGACACAGCTAATTGACTGTACAAATGGAAAATAACTTGGACAGATGTGAAGGTCGGCCAACACTGCTTATTGACTTATAAATGCTAACTAACTTGGACAGGTGTGAAGGTCGGCCAACACTGCTAATTTGCTGTGCAAATGGAAAATAACTTGGACAGATATGAACTGCTAGTTGATTTTTCTAGATCTACGGTCCAATCGTCCTTCCGCCCGTTCCATCCATTTGCGAACAATTCAACAGTTAATCAATACCTTTAAATCAGTTTCTCAGTATATGTTGATAGGAACATACACAAATGTATGGACCTTTATATAGTTATTTGAAACCTGGTGCCACAATATTACAACATTCTGCACTCATACAATCCATATATATTGGTAAATATTTCCTCGGACCTAGAGCTTACCTTTTAAAAATAAAATTTTGTACATTTTAAACATTTACACAATTACATCAGATATTTAGCTTATACTAATTTATTTGAGCTCGACTGGGGTGGAAAGCCCTGAGCGTATATTTACCTTTCCCTTGGTGGATCCCTGGGTAGAACCAGTACTGAGTGTTGTTTTTCAGAGGTGTTGGGTCCAGCTGGGGTTCAAACCAGCAACCTCTGACATGAGCGACCAATGCCCTATTCGCTACACTACCGCACTGCCGAAATATTTGCACGTCTGCTTGCTTTGCTAAATTGCTAGAAATAAAGAGTTCGTGGTTTGTCTTATGTAAGCAGACAAGTCACCAAATTGTGTATGACAATAAACCTGTAATAAAGATTTGAATTTGATTTCAAATGAATACAAATTTGAGTTGAAATTGAATAGGATGAAATCGCATAACGTTCATGTCCTTGATATCGTAGCTAAGATACACAACGGTATGTTGTTTATTTAAGATTAGTTACGGATATTTTTTCCCCATGTAAGATGTATTTTGTTTCAATTTCCGCTTATACTGATACAGGATATTCTGAGACTTGACTCGCAATACTGTTCGGTATTAGCCATAACATCAACACACATGAGCATATATTTCAATTATGCAGTCATTTTAATTGTGTGTTTTAGTAATGACGCTCATATGTTGGCATATATTTCAATTATGCAGTCATTTTAATTGTGTTTTAGTAATTTTGTTGATATGTTAGCATATATTTCAATTATGAAGTCATTTTAATTGTGATTTAGTAATTTTGTTGATATGTTAGCATGTATTTCAATTATGCAGTCATTTTAATTGTGTGTTTTAGTAATGCTGTTAATGTGTTAGTATGTATTTCAATTATGCAGTCATTTTAATTGTGTGTTTTTTCCCAGTGATCCTTGGTGAGATTATGAACTTTCTGGCGTATTTGTTTGCGGCGGCCACACTTGTCACACCGCTCGGTGCCCTCAGTGTAATCACCAGGTAAGTCAGTGTTATGTCTCGCCATCCAGAAATAACCGCAGTGGTATCCGCTACATCAGAATAACTTATGAATAAACAGTGTAATAATTAGAGTGGAGCGTGGTATGGTGGTAGAGCGTCCGCTGCCCATGCGAAAAGTTTTGGGTTCATTCCCGGCCGGGTCATAGCAAATATTTGAAAATGGTACTAAACGCTTCCTCGCTTGGCGCTAAGCATTTCGAGGATATTACTAGGTCTGGTCGACCCGGTGTCAGGTCAGTACACTGTGACTAGGTGGAGTATCATACCATGCGTCTGTGTCATGATACTCCAGTGTGACGATATGACTAAACACTATACAACAACAATATAATAATCAGTTTAAACATATTGTATTACTTACCAGTATGTTGCATTGACTAAATATCACGTAATATTTATTTATGTATAACATAAGCAGATGGGTTGGTTTAAATGAAATTCACATTATATTTATTTCGATAAACATTTGAAACGAACCAAATGATTAGATCATAATAAATGAAAATCCTACTGTAAACCTTGATATTTTCACTGGAGATAATATTAGGGTTTACAGTAGGACGTTTTTATATACTTTTTTAAATCAAATTATACACGTGATTGTAAATATAGATCTGCGAGCCCCTTTTCCAAAATATTACATCATTTTGCTCGTTTTGTAGAAAGTTGTTAATGGTAAACTTCAACTTTATTTTGTTTAATTTTTCTGTAACACAGCGCCATGATGGCATCGTACTTTCTGAAAGAGAAACTCAACCTACTTGGCAAAATAGGATGTCTGTTATGTGTAATGGGAGCAACGCTGATCGTGGTACACTCACCCCAGGAACAGGAAATACAGACCATGGAGGAATTGCTACAGAGGATTTTAGAACCAGGTGAGCGTCATGTCTCATTGTACCTCCCCTAACACAACTGTTTAGTCCCTGTAGGCCAGTGAACATCAGTTTTTCTATTTCATTTGAATGTATTGTTAACCACTCCAGTGGGTTAATTGTTAACCACTCCAGTGGGTTAAAAGTCATATATAAAATGACGTCACGGTACTGTTACCTGCTCTGGTATGTAAACTGTCACACGTTTATAAATATAAAGTCATAATACATTTTTTTTTCTAATTTAAATTTACACATAATTATATGGTACTGTTGCCTGCTCCAGTATATAAACTGTTTAAAAAATTTAAAATTTGCATAAAGTACAAACTAAATAGTAAATTTACATATAGGTATACTGTACTTTTGACCGCTCCAGTAGTTAATCTGTTACACGTTAATAAATAAATTTGTTTTTCACAAATTTCATAAAAATTGCGTATAGCGCAAATAATTATAATTTTACATATATATTGTCTTACGGTACTGCTGCCCGCTCTAGTATTTACACTGTCACATGTGTATAAATATATTTGGTTCTCCAATTTTAAAAATAGCATAGAGTGCAAAATGAAATTAAGATTTAAAAGTATATGATAATAATACATATTTAAACAGTTCGGGTTTATATTGCCTCCTAGAGCAGAATGCATATACTTTTAAGAATTGAGCTTGTTTACTATTAGACTTGTTAGTTTATTAGATTCTGGAATCTCTTGTGTGTAAGACTTAGAGATGAGTTTGTCACCAAGATGCTTGTGAACATTGTGCCTGTTTGTTAGAGACGTACAGACTGGTGTTTGTTGGGGATGCATGGGTATTCAGACTCTATTTCATTTTAGATCATGATTTGTGGATTAAATTAAAGAAACGTCTAAATCAATTCTACTAAATCAGCTTGTCGACCTCTCATTTGGATGTCTTATGCCAACTTGTGTGTCACTAGAACCAGGTTGTTGAAGAATTGATAATGTGGGAATATATTGTACTCGTGTTTATTGTGGTGTACCACAATACTTACTCGTGCAATATGTTTCTATATTGTACAAAACATTGTAAAATAACCTTAAATTACTTCTTTAAAGCGATGTGACCATGGTGATTTTTTTCCTCATTTCAGGTGTCATCGTGACGTGCATTGTTTTAATAGGAATTGCCTTGGTATCAATTATATTTTTCGCGCCAAAATACGGACAAAAGAACGTGCTGGTTTACGTGCTCGTCTGCTCAACGTTAGGCTCGTTCACCGTGATGGGTGCCAAAGGAGTCGGTGTGGCAATAAAAGAGACTATAAATGGACGAAATGAGTTCTTAAACTTCCTCACATACGTGATGATAGCTATTGTGATAGGTTGTAGTTTGATAGAACTTGTTTATCTAAATAAATCTCTAGATACCTTCAACACAGCTATAGTCACACCTACATATTATGTGCTATTTACCTCATGTGTAGTTCTCTTCTCACTTGTGTTGTTCAAGGAGTTCGGAAGTATGGCGTTTGAGGATATCATGGGAGCTTTCATAGGCTTCATGACCATCGTCTGCGGTATATTTCTACTTAACGCATTTAAAGACATGAATGTATCCCTTAGAAACTTACCAAAATCTCATAAGAGGACGACATCTCACAGTTCTCAAAATGGTGACGTCATGTCATCCGTTATCCATGACGACCACCATCTTCTCGAAGACAACGAGAACCATAGTCACGATGAGGATAATCACATTGATGACGTCATCACTTACGAGGACGAACCAACGATATTCGAGGACGAACCAAAGTTCACGGACGTTTTTACGCCAGACAAAAATTGTAACATACCAGTTGTATGATGTAGTGATATTTTGTTTAGTGAATATTGACCTGAGCCTGTATGTATATTAATTTTATGTTACAATGAAATGTTCCTATTTTCTGATTGTCTCTATCGTTTAAGTGTACAGAATTTGGTACTTTTATATAAAGTGTATTTTCTTATATTTAAAGAATGTATATATTTACTGCACTTTTAAACATTTGTTTTTTTAAATAAGAAACTTAACCATACATGTATCTATTAATAAAGTTAAATATATTTTTTTAAAAACATTATTCGTAACAAGTAAAGTTTTAGTTTGAATATTTTTATATGTTAAATCTGCAGTCGGCTGTATCAATACCCTTTTTCAATAGCATAATTCATTGAGGGATAAACATATTTTGGAAGCGTTTTTCAATATGTTTGTATCCGAGGTGTTCCCTTTATCCACAGGATATACACATTTATACAGGTTTGAATGAACTGGAAACAACTAAACAACAGCACGAAGCAATAAATCAACGCAATCAGGGAATGGTAGTTGATAGAGTGTTGGCCACTCGCGCTTAAGGTTGCAGGTGCAATCCCCAGCTCGATCTCGCGACCTTTCCAAAACAACACTCAGTACTGCTTCTACCCAGGAAGCGGACTAAAGCGCGATACAAGGTTACTTCGCAATAAAGCTAAAATAAATGAGTATTAACTTAAACAGAACGCGAAATTTATAAGGAATTTCGAGTGCTTACTATGCTTGTCAGAGACATTCATTACACCAAACTTATACACGATACATGTAAACATAAAACCTTCATCTCTGGTTTTGAAAAAGAGTTTAAATTTAAAACTTAAAGTATAAATAAATTAAAACTAAACTATTAAAAAAAGATCAATTTTTTTTATTATTGGATTATTTTAATAGTTTACTAGAAGTGAGATTGAATTAGTAACACTCATTAGAACCGAGGATATAATATATTTTTTTAAATTTGAAATGAATGAAAATGTTGGAGAGAAAAATCACCAACACTATGATTCTCTTCTATCAGATATTTAAACAAAATGTTATGAAGTAATAACCAAGAAATTATGTACTTGAGCTAAGACAAAATTATGTTTAATCTTGATTCATATTAATATAACTCCATATTTTTATAAATGTGCTGAGTATATTTTGAATATTTGAATTTTTTTATTAAATCAGTCAAATAGCCGAATGATCGGGCTACATACTCGTCAACTTAAGATGAATGACCGATCCTTTAGATGTATGTGTAATATTGCTCACTTCATCATGAAATTAAATCCAGTCTTCGCTGAGAAACAGCATGCTTTCGCTATGTTATATCAGGGAAATAATGTTAATTTTGAATACATGACAAATATAATTTCATTATGTTTAATATGACATTTGTGAGATTTTCGGCGTAGTGCATACTGTGTCACGGTTTCAGCGAATGTTAAGCACGCTTACAGTAATTAGTGTTATAGGTCAGACAAGTTAATCATCCGCTTTATGTCTGATGTTTAACTGTCACTTATACAAACGGTTGTATATATTTATCAATATATGTATTTTCTTGCTTTTTGTTTTTGGACGAAATTAAGGAAAATCGGTTTAAAGAAATTTTTGTCACTCTCCGTATACCGAGTAAAAAGTCGACTAGATTGTTACGCATTTTCAAATAAAAAATAAAGAATAAAGATAATATTTTTACATTCACATTAAATACTGACGCGTTTAAAATTATCCACAGAAAATGAATGTGAGGAATTTGCATTACGCCACTTTCAACACATAATGGTTTTGGTATTACGAACATTTTCATTCGTGGAGAAAGATCTCAGCTATCTATCCATAGATCTTGGTAGAACATGCATTTTGCAAAAGCACGGTGAGTCTGATATTAACTCAGAACACCAGATGTATTAATTACACTTTTGATGTCAACTTATTTTATAAAGAAATACTTATTAATAATGATAATAATAATAATATTAATAATAAGTAAGTATTTATTTAATGAGATAACTCATTTGAACAAGTCAATCTTCCTTGAGGCCCTCGAACATATATATGAAATTTTTACATCTACACGTATGTGCTAAATGACACAGTCATATGAAAAACAAAAACAATAACAGCATAAGAAAGTATTCTTCAATTTTAGGTAGAAGAATATGTATTTTTGATACAATACAAAAAGTGATATGTTAAATGTTAAATCAAGTTACGTAACTAATTGTAATTATCCGGGGCTCTTGAGCTTATGCGTTAACACATTGCGAATACAAAGTTTCCAAATGGTGTACTTAATTGGCATTTTTTACATGGAAAATATTTAAAAAAATTTATCCCGAATATATAAAATATCTTCTATAAAATTGAAATGTATATTAAACTAATCAAATTATAAAACGTTAAACTAGATAAAACACTCTGTTATAACGATTACATGATCTAAATCTAGCGAACATTTGAGGCTGATAAAGGAAATCAAAGTCCTAAAATATGGGTAAGAAATCTGAATTCCAATATTTATGTTACATAATTCCTTGTTTTTGCAAGTAAATATAGTATTTTGTCTGTTTATTGCATGTTAGTAGGATTTCAAATGTTTTATACTTTCAACATTAATTTGATTATTCCAAAATTGACATTTTAACATTTTATAACGTAATATTAGACTGTTTATATTTGCTTTATCGCCACTAAGGACATGTAACGGTCATTGTGATACTGCTGTTGCCACCACGTGCATGGCACTTCCGGAACAACAAAGGGTTAGTAGGTTAATGTAATAACAAACAGGGTACACATGTTTAATTGATAAAATGGACTTCGATGTTCATTTTGAAAGTACCGGGTTGATACAAGATAAAACATGTTACTATCATATCTAAACTACACTAATGTATCGAACCTGTACATTTAAAATGAAGGCCGGTGCCCATTATATCAATTTATTCATATTTATCATGTATTCTTTTGTTGTTGATGTGTCAAACCATTTGTTGATCTATGTTGCTAAACGAGTGGTAGCAACCATAGAATCGATATAGTCCAGACTTGTCCTAAAAGACGATAGACTGAATATAAATACAATAAAATGATGCAACTTCAAAGTTTAACGTTTATTTTACATATATATAATCCAATATGTTTTATCTATATTTTATGTTACCTTGTATTTTCTATGTAAGTAGAGGTGAATCTGGAATACTCCTTTTTTGTGGCAGCGCAATATACCTGTTTTGTGATAGTATGTCAGCCGTACTTTGTTATTTTATCATCAATCGTACATACTCGACCAATTCCGTCATCCTCTGTTGTCAGGATAATCGACGAGGTGTTTCGAATAATTTCATCATGCACAAACACGCTTACCATAAAAATAATTTTTCTAAATACTACAAACTCAACGCAGCTGAATTTATTTTCATTGCAGCATTGTGCTTATGGTGCCATATCAAACTCGAATCAATACCTCGTCGTACCATTTGGATGAGAACAAGGAAGACACTATATAACTGGATGCCGTTAGTGCGAACTTGCAGCTATATATATATATATCAATTATCAATCAATTATATGGAGTAGTTCATATGTATATTCATTTTGAGGGCTTCGTGCATAACTAGTCTTACTCAATATGAAATTAAAAGTGAGATACATTAGTTTTTGTAGTCCTCAATTTGTCAGATATACCTAGTATTTATTTGGAAATAAATCCTACATAATTATGTAAAGTATTTTTTTAAAACAAATGTCATAATGTAGTATATATTGTAGTATATTATACATTAAACATGTTTTTAATGTTTTGTTGTTTTTATATGTACTCTAATTATTTTATATTCTTTGTTTATAAGGATGTTTTATTTATCTTACATTTGCATCCATTCGCATTAAAATTAAAACACACACAAACTAATGTGATGAAGGCACTCACATGTTCACCAGTTGATGAAGGCACACAAAAATTCACTAACTGATGAAGGCACACAAATGTTCACCAGCTGATGAAGGCACACAAATGTTCACCAGCTACTGAAGGCACACAAATGTTCACCAGCTACTGAAGGCACACAAATGTTCACCAGCTAATGAAGGCACACAAATGTTCACCGGCTGATGATGGCACACCAGCTGATGAAGGTACACAAATGTTCACCAGCTGATGAAGACACACACAAATTCACTAACTGATGAGGGCACACAAATCTTCACCAGCTGACGAAGGCACACAAATGTTCACCAGCTGATGAAGGCACACAAATATTCACCAGCTGATGAAGGCACACAAATGTTCACCAGCTACTGAAGGCACACAAATGTTCACCTGCTACTGAAGGCACACAAATGTTCACCAGCTGATGTAGGCACACAAATGTTCACCGGCTAATGATGGCACACAAATATTCACCAGCTGATGAAGGCACACAAATGTTCACCAGCTGATGAAGACACACACAAATTCACTAACTGATGAGGGCACACAAATCTTCACCAGCTGACGAAGGCACACAAATGTTCACCAGCTGATGAAGGCACACAAATATTCACCAGCTGATGAAGGCAAACAAATGTTCACCAGCGTTCTGTATTTCAAAACAACCGTCAAAGTACATATTTCTGGCACGCTTTTGATTCCAAATAATAGTCCAATGAAAATGAAGTGCATTGAATTTACTATCATCCAATTACATGTAATAAATTTGATTATATAAGGTTTGTAAATATATCCGGGTCATGTGGCCCAATGTAGAAAGTCGGAACTGGAGTATTTGGTTATGGGTGATCCAATCATCAACGCAACCATAAAATGAGTGCCCGAGGAAGGCACTAAATTTGCGTTTGCTTTGAACTGATCATATATCCAGGAAATGTAAAAACACGGCCCTACATAAAGTTTTACCATATCATTTTTCTTTATTTATACATGTATATCCTTAAAATGCTTCTATATTTCCTGTACGCGATGTTGACGAACATTTCATTTATGATAGTCCCTATTGTTATAATGCATTATTTAGTTTTGACCAATTATAAAAAAAACACAGGTTTCTGCATACAGTTGTTTCCGGGAGCTATTCATATTTATTATAATATTGTATAGACGGAGCACGGAACATTTTTGTATACTTATGTTAGGAATCACTGCATACACGGACTTACATCCATATATAAAGGTCAATGTATATACTACACGAATATGTCACCTTGCTTAGCATGAACATTTCATAAGCACTACTATTGTGTTTATATTTCGAAATAAGATAAATTAACAAGAAAAACAATAGTTTGAAAATAAAAAAAAACATAATAAAGAGCGAATAATGATTTCGGAAAGTTAATCAACAACAATTTGTGAAAAATGACAAAGAATGATATATGGAATGTATATTGCAGTCATGATTATTATAATTAGCCTTTTGTAGTTTTCTACTTTTTTCTCTTTATGAATGAAAACTTATTCAAAATTTAAATTTTAACTTTAAATATGCTTGGATGTTCATTTGCTATGACTTAATTCATGATTTTTTATGATTTTATAACAGCTCTAAAGAAGTAAATAATCCATCTTAATGTCACATAATCAAATTATTGTACATTATGGAAGGTATATGTTAGGAATACTTGTGAAATAAAGTTATTTAATGTCCAACGGTAACTTCTTTAACGTCTTTTATATAAATTAACCGAATAAACGTAATACACCAAAGTTTGTTGATGAAAAAATAATTTGTGAAATTTTAAAGAAAACTTATATTATTCGTACATCACATGTTAATACTGCCGTGAACGGTGAAATAAGTAATCACTACATTGTGAAGGGTGACAGAGATTTGGTTAGGTCTATGAATAGGTGTTGGCTTGTGTTATTCTCGTCAGTTGAAATAAACCTTTAACTTGAATGCATAATAAAATATTTGTAAGAGAGAGAGAGAGAGAGAGAGAGAGAGAGAGAGAGAGAGAGAGAGAGAGACAGAGAGAGAGAGAGAGGCAGAGACGAACACAGAGAGGCAATTAGTCATGTATTGTTTTTACTACATTTATTTCACATAATGACATAAAATTATAGAAAAGCAAATAACTTGACACAAACGACCCATTTCTGGACATTTGCATTTAGTCCCGAATTCTAAACAACTTACAAGTATTAAGCTGACTGTTTTACCTGATATAGATTTCATGTATTAGTTACAATATATTCTTCTCGCTGTTGTTCTTATTTGATCATTTACATAATATAAAATGTTGAAAAAATAAAAGTTGACTTTAGTTTTATTTGTTTATTTGATATGTGCCCAGAACGTGGCTCTATGGATCGTTATTGTTCATGATAATAGATGTATGATTGATAAACATACACTGTGATGAATGTGTTAAACACTGGTATAAGGGAGGTAACCTATTGTTGGAAAATTGTGGTGTAGCACGCTTTGACACCAGTTATTTTGTTTGTTGTTTGTATGAATATTTAGCGTCATATTTATGTCATCTAGAGCTTACAGACGATCAGGTAACCTAACCATTATTTTCAGGGATCCTGGAAGGTTAATTGGTACTGAAGTACACCAATCTCCGCAAGTACTGATACGTTTCCTACTTACTTGAATCAGTTGCGAGAGACGAATGGTAATGAGACGCAATGTCGTATGGCAATCATCATTGAGTCTAAAGCCGGGCGGCGGTCCCGACTCACAAGCCCTGGATTAATAGTCAGACGCGCTACTGACTGAGCTAACCGGGTCCGGCGTAATGAAGTTATACACTAGTTATTTTGAAATACAATTCAATGACAGATGGACAGGCGCTGATTAATCAATAGTCATAAACTGAATAACTGACAGGAAAATAAACACATGGTTTCCGTAACAAGAAGATATGATAATCATTAATGATTTTAATCAAACATGATAGCATTTATTTATCCTCTAGAAGAGACATGTTATATATAAGTTATACCAAATATACTGAAAGAATAAAGAAACACCGGTTGAAGATTAGAGCCACATTATCAAACTTTTATGAGCGATACAGTTTTAAAATATGCACCATGTAAAGGTGTTTCATTAACGTTTTTGTCAATAGCATCATTATAATTGACAAAAATTATTAATGGATTTACTTTACATACATATTCTCAACTAGTAAATATTGCTTGCAATAGTTTGATAATGTGGCTCTGAAATACACAGCGTGTTTAATTATCCTTTTAGTTTATATGTTCAGTATCTAGTATCCAGTATGCCAAGTTGCATTAATCTTTGAGTTCTAGTGTTGCACTATAGTAGGAATGTTTTCAACCTGTTTCAGTGAATGAGGTAGTCAGCGTTTTACAATGATAAACTTACAGAACACATGGGTTCAACGCGTAGCCTTCAAAGTTATTTAAACAGCACCTGAACAAGCAAGTTTTATAAGCACTACCACTACTACTACTACTACTACTACTACTACTACTACTACTACTACTACTACTACTACTTCTACTGGTACTGCTACTACTACTACAACAACAACAACAACGGCTGCTGCTGCTGATACTACTATTTATTCTTCTTCTACTACTACTACTACTACTACTACTACTACTACTACTACTACTACTACTACTACTACTTCTTCTTCTTCTTCTTTTACTACTACTACTTCTTCTGCTAATACTAATACTACTTATAATATTAATAGTAATAATAATAATAATAATAACAATTCATATTTCGATTGCATAATTGAAAGTTTGATATAGTGTCATTATATTTATCATGTATGTTTTAATTTGTCACCAGTTATAATTTGAACAGAACACACATTTGCTTTGATCTAGTATACCAGGCAATCTTCGTCACCAGCGAACGCCGAATTTTCTCCCTTCCTTCCAGTCACATCGACCGCGTCAAAATATTCCACACTAATTTATGATGCGATGGATTCATCAGCCACCTGGATAACGTAGGTGATCCTTTATAAGAATTGATAGCGTGAAAACGCATATCGGCTGAACGAGTTGGCCATACCTCGAAAGCATGTCGTCTGCAAAAACTGCGGAGAATACAACACTTGTTAATAACAACAATTCTGCAACAGCAACAGCAATATAAACATTATACTTGTACATATATGTTATAATAGCGTTCTTTTGTATCATTTTAACGTATTATTTAATATGAGTGTATGTGCAATATATATTTTCAAGTATTTGATGAATTGCTTAAACTAACAGCAACAATAAAACAGCAACCACAAAAAATATCCCCTTTATATTAGCTAGATTACGGCGAAGTACATATTCATGGCAAGAATGTGGAAATAAGTATTGCATTACGTGTCATTTTATTTTCTACGTTTGAAACTTCTTTTATGAAGTCTTCTATATCAAGAATCTTGAAAGAGTCAGAGTTATTATAACCATCTTGCGTTGTATGAAGAAGTCGAAGTACCAGTCTACGTTGTATAAAGAAGTTGAAGTATCAGTCTATGTTGTATAAAGAAGTTGAAGTACCAGTCTACGTTGTATAAAGAAATTAAAGTACCAGTCTACGTTGTATAAAGAAGTTGAAGTACAGTCTTCGTTGTATAAAGTAGTTGAAGAATCAGTTTATGTTGTATAAAGAAGTTGAAGTACCAGTCTTCGTTGTATGAAGAGGTTGAGAACCAGTCTACGTTGTATAAAGAGGTTGAAGTACTAGTCTACGTTGTATAAAGAGGTTGAAGTACCAGTCTACGTTGTATAAAAAAGTTGAAGTACCAGTCTACGTTGTATTAAGAAATTGAAGAATCAGTTAATGTTGTATAAAGAAGTTGAAGTACCAGTCATTGTTGTATAAAGAGGTTGAATCACCAGTCTACGTTTTATAAAGAGGTTGAAGTACCAGTCTACGTTGTATAAAGAAGTTAAAGTGACAGTCTACGTTGTATTAAGAGGTTGAAGTACCAGTCTACGTTGTATAAAGAGGATGAAGTACCAGTCTACGTTGTACAAAGAGGATGGAATACCAGTCTACGTTGTATAAAGAAGTTGAAGTACCAGTCTACGTTGTATAAAGAAATTGAAGAATCAGATTATGTTGTATAAAGAAGTAGAAGTACCAGTCTTCGTTGTATAAAGAGGTTGAAGTACCCGTCTACGTTGTATAAAGAGGTTGAAGTACCCGTCTACGTTGTATAAAGAAGTTGAAGAACCAGTCTACGTTGTATAAAGAAGTTGAAGTACCAGTCCACCAGTCTACGTTGTATAAAGAAGTTGAAGTACCTGTCAACGTTGTATAAAGAGGTTGAAGTACCAGTCTACGTTGTATAAAGAAGTTGAAGTGCCAGTCAACGTTGTATAAAGAAATTGAAGAATCAGTTTATGTTGTATAAAGACGTTGAAGTTCTAGTCTACGTTGTATAAAGAGGTTGAAGTACCAGTCTACGTTGTATAAAGAAGTTGAAGTACCAGTCTACGTTGTATAAAGAAATTGAAAAATCAGTCTATGTTGTGAGTCGAAGTATCTGCATGGTTTTGGTACCCTGATTATGTTTGTTTTGTGACGTTGAAATGTTATTTTGTTTGTTTCAATGATACTTATTTATGTTGGCGTGATTGCGGAGTATTTTATCTAATGGGGTGTAATGTCATTTCAATAAATAACAGTTAATTCAGTTTAACTTATACATTCGTATCAAGAACTTAGTGAAAAAATATAAATGTTTAGAGACCTCATGGAATAAAGATTCGACAAATGAGTAATACGACTTTTAAATACTATTTTTATTATAACCGTTATAAGTATAACTATTTTCATTACCATCAGTGCCATTATAATTATCATTCATTGTTGGCTTTTTTCGGACGAAACTTTACAATTACAAGTAAATGCAATGTCAAACATGTGAAAAACGCACAGACTACTTCAGCTAATAGAACCTAAACAATACCACTATGGCATAAGTAATATTGCAGTAACATATGTTTATAAAATCAACTTGATATATACTTTATAATTGCCCACAACACCCGCTTTTACATTTATCTTACCGTTATACCAAATATAGCTGCTGTTGAACAATTAATAAAAATATGTTTCCATGATATATAACAATTGGATTGCTTTACCGTGCCCCGCCATCTAATAATCATTATGTTACGTATTAGGCCAGACTCCATCAGTTTCAGTTTGTTCCAACATACAATCTCTGACGTATGTTGAGAAAAATAGCTGGTTTAGTGAAATATCGTCTATGTTTCAGCGAGTAGTCACTGACGTGTCACATGTAAAATTGAATTGATACTTGATCTAGTATTTCACTGAAGCCATTATTTTTTTAAAAAAAATTGTTTATAATTAAAATTAATTAAATAACCATTGATAATTCATTTATTAACACTGCATGTACTTGAAAAAGTGAAATTGATAAAAATTGAGAAATCTGTTTAAACATAAGCCAGATGAAATAAAACATTTCTTCCGTACATGTAACTCTGTCATCGAGTACATCGTGCAAAGTATCAGTTGTTTCTTGGTTTGTATATACACTTAATGCCTAAACAAAACGCACCTTTTTTTAATATTGAGTATACAGTCAAACCTGTCTTAAGCAGCCTGTCAAGGGAGGGAGCAAAAGTGGCCTCTTAAGACAGGTTGTTGCTTAATATAGGTTAACATGTGCTTAAAGCATGGGAATGGAAAATAGTAAATGTGGCTGCTTAATTCTAGTGGCTGCTAAAAAGAGGTGACCACTTAAACAGGTTTGGCTGTATTTGTTTCAGGTTTCATATGTTGACCGCAATTTATTTGTTTAATTTGTGTGTTTAAAGTGATGGAATTATTGCAGTAAAAATGAAACTCAAGATAAGAAAGCTTTGTCTTGGTTTATCATTCATGTCAAATCTAGATTTGATACAATACCCATACTTGGTTTATCATTCATGTCAAATCTAGATTTGATACAATACTCATACTTGGTTTGTCATTCATGTCAAATCTAGATTTGATACAATACTCATACTTGGTTTGTCATTCATGTCAAATCTAGATTTGATACAATACCCATACTTGGTTTGTGATTCATGTCAAATCTAGATTTGATACAATACCCATACTTGGTTTGTCATTCATGTCAAATCTAGATTTGATACAATACCCATACTTGGTTTGTCATTCATGTCAAATCTAGATTTGATACAATACTCATACTCGCGATTATAAAGGTGTTTTAAAGTACGCATGCACGTTTCTGTGTTTGTAAGAGGGTGGTTTGGGTTTGGGTGTAATGCTTGTAACTACTTTTATTTACACCATCTCGCGTGTATGATAGTTGAACAACAAGCATGCGTGCAACCGTAAACCAAGTTAAGTTTAAGAATGGTTGTTTCCAAGGCAGCGACTACTGTTGTCACACTTTCTGTATGGTTGTATTGTACTTTTTGTGTTTATTATTTATACTGACGATGTACATTATAACCTTTGAATGCCACGTTACCTGTTGGACATATAATACATAATGAATGAAATATATCAATATTAAAATGATACACTTAATAAACACTATAATGTAGAAATATCATAATTCCTGCATCAGTGTGCTTCTCAATAGTTTATATAAAAAATAAGACTTACTGTTATACTATGAGCGTAATGCGACATGTAAACTGTAAGCAGTGTGACTGTGCTTGTAATTGTATACGTATGGTAATTCCCATATACATTGGTTATTCAGTAGTCAGTGTATTAGTGAAAAAAGTCCAAAACTAGGTGGTGTCTCGCCATGGGTGCAAGTAAATCCAAAATTCAGTTAACAATAAATTAATTTCCCTTCACGTGACTTTAGTTAACATTTACTGTGATACAACTACCACCATCTGTCAAGTATGGTGTCGCGCACTCTATATGTGGAGTGGAATGTCTATATAAAAGTTAGGAGGCTATTACTTTCTTTCCAATATACGAAAATTAAACTTTGCAATACATTCGTCTTTAAAAAGATTGCAGGCCAGAATAATAAGAACAAACTATTTTTGTTTTATCGTATACATTGGTTGGATTAACGACAATATACATGTATACGTATAACATTAATTGCTAACATGAGAGTGTCGTTTGAGTGAACCTCAGACATTAGCTTACACGAATAAAAACGGTCTATTGATAGAGTGGTGGACACATCGACTCCCTGCCACAGCTATATGTGGTGTCCTTTAGCAAGATACTTAATTTGCATATATTGAATAATGGTTCCACTCAGGAACACTTTGTGTTTGAGTTGTAAAGACTGGTTGTGCAACTATCTAAACTAATACGAATGCACATAACCTTAACAAATAGATAACAATGGTGGTGTCTTACCCTTGACATTATAAGTGAGTATATGAGACGTACATCTTCTTTTGTATACAAAATCGACAAGTTTACGTATCATTCGTCCAACGTTACAAAAGATCGCTAGCCAGCAATAATGCAACTAACGTGTATCTGTTGTTTTATCACATGTTTCGGACATTTAATTGGAATTGTAAAATCAAACACAAGTAAGTTATTTTTAATTCATGTAAATATCTAGAATTTTATTGTTAATTTCAATTGAAACCAAATCGAAAAATCTGTCTGAAATCAGCTGTTTTGTTCAAATGACGTTTGTTTTTATTTGAATATTTAGAGTATTTTTATGCCATCGAGGGCTGACAGAAGGTCAGTTAACCGAACCACTATTTACTTGGATCTTGGAAGGTTAACCAGTAATCGAATACACCGATCTCTACAAGTAACTGATACCATTTCCGTCTGAATCAATCAGAGGTGAGAGGCGATGACCATAAGACGCAATGTCGTATATCAATCATCACGGCGACTATGGACAGACGAGGATTCGAACTGGCAACGCGCTACCGACTGGGCTATCCGGGCCAGGCTCATCTTAGTAATATATAAGTCACAAACACATTTACCGGAAGTGGTACCACGCAAGAAACAATGTTTATTGAAGTACCGAAAAAAGTTATGAGTTTTGTTCAGTTTAAACATGTTTTATTTCATTTATACGTGTGAAATGAAGCCAGGCCGCACGTTCTGACAACATTAAATTTGACTTTTCCCCTATAATTTTATACAATATATGTGCAATTGTTGAAAAAATAACATAATGTTTAATCTGAATATGTACAATATCAATATCAAGAACGAGAAAGAGAGAGAGAGAGAGAGAGAGACGGAGAAAGAGAAAGACATGGAGAGAGAGACACGGAGAGAGAAAGTGAGAGAGAGAAATAGTACATATAACCATTTTTTTAGATTCAAATATCATATCAAACATTTATATAGTAATAAAAAACTATATCTAGCAGCAATCTTCCCGCATTCAGCTAAGGGTTCACCCAGAATGAGAGCAGCACAATGTTTTCTGATGAAAGTGTACAGATTATTCTATTACACAAGAAAATGATATTAATTGATCTGTTCTTGCTAGCAGAAGTATTTAAGCACTAATTTAATTTAATTTTCCATATATAAGTCAAACAGTTTTCCATGCAAAGAAACGTCCTTTATAAACAAAATTACTGCTTCAACAAAAGCCATATTTTCTTCATATGTCATTGTTTCATCCCTATGTAATAAACACTTAGTACTTAGAGGATGTAAAGGGTTGTTCAGTGGAACATAAGTTAATCTTTGATATCTGTACATTGTACATTTGAAAAAAGTAATGTTCAGCATCTTCAATAGAGCCACAATTAGGACAAATAGGGTCTTGTCGAAGATGATTATTACACACAACATTGGTTAAATTACTTCACTTATTCCTAATTCTAGCAAGTAGTATCGCATACTGTCGCATACCGTAATTGGAATGCTTGAGTATATTTGTACAAATAATATTATTAATTTATTGATTAAAGGCTGAAAGAGAATGAGCAGATTTAAGATAGGGATCCAACTGGTTCCATAATGATATTGAAGAGGGATTATTTCAGTTCTAGAGTACGGAACAGAATAATCATTTCTATTTCATAAGTTATAACTTGTCCTTTCGTTAACGTTGAGAGGAAATAAGCCAGTAATATAAAATGGAATCTTATTATTATCTACTCTGTACATAAAATATGATATTGTTGTAATGTTCTTCGTTATTTGAGAGTTCCCGTCCATATTCTTTATATAGTTTTCCACAGATGCTGGTCTTGCAAGACCTGTTACAATCTTGGCAGCTTCATTTTGAATTTTCTCTAAAGAGTTTGTAGTTTGACGAGTACAGCCACTCCATGCCAGGGAGGAATATTCTAAACTAGGACGAATATACGATATATACATTTGGTTAGAATATTCCTCCCTATGGGATATTTGAGTTTGCGCAGCTGCAGATGAGTAAAGCAAAAGCTGAGATATATCAATAAGACATCACAAAAGGAGACATGTATAGGATTTTAAAAGATGGATGCGTTTATGAATTTGTGGATTTATTTTTAAAATGAAATCCTACACCTTACTTTATATAGAACAAATAACACAATGCACCTGTGTAGTAAGACCTGAATGGAAAGAAGAACTTGAAACTTGTCATTATATCCATCTTGTCGTACCATCAAAGAAAGGGATATTCTTAAGAGAATACTTTGCTTTACAATGTCTCTTCTTATGATGTGACGAAGGAAAAGAGTGAGGTTGGTGGGATACGCTAGCCAAGTTAAAGCTCCCCAGTGGCGACACTTATTCAACATAGAACAAATAACAAAATACAACGGTATAATGAGACCTGTATGGACAGAAGAACTTGAAACTTGTCATTATATCCATCTTGTATAAGGAATATTCATAGGGAATACTTTGCTTTAAACTGTCTCGTCTTATGATGTGACGAAGGAGGAATAGTGAGGTTGGTGGGATACGCTAGCCAAGTTTAAGCTCCCCAGTGACGACACTACCTAAATCTAGGAAATCGTTATATTTGTCTAGGATTATAAATATCACATTACTTTGTGTACATTGTATCCTGTACTGCAAATGTTTGTCAGACCATGAAAATGGAAGGTAGTATAGTGGATAGAGTGCTGGATGCTCACATCAGAGGTTGCGGTGTGGGTTCGACCCCATGTTTCACCTGATCTCTTTTATAAAACAACACTCAGTACTGGATCTACCCAGGATGCGGACTCAAGAGCGGTTCATATAAGCTCTGTGCTAAACCATAAAACCATGAGAGACATAATCGGTCAATTTGATATTGTATAGGTGCATTGCTAATGAGTTGTATTAGGGATTTTATTAAGAATTTACATTGTCTTTCTAAATGCTTTACTATATGATTAACTTAGTAATCTAGCAATAACATTAGAGTCTTTTATGCGATGAGCAAGTACAACTTTGCACCTAAAGCAATCATCTGATACATTTCGAGTAGTTGATCATGTGCAGCCATATTCTTTAACAGAAAATCATTGATTTGATTTAAATCAAAATCTTGATTTGATATATGTAGTCAGTTAGAGGGAATGTATCAGGATTTTTCAAAATAAACATTTTTTCCAACATGAATATCATGCCTATATATACTTACTGACCCCGTATTGCCAAAAGGATATATTGAAAATGGCTTTCCAAACTTGGGCTACGCGTCTAGGTTAAACTAATATAGATTTCCCGCTTAAAATTGCAACATAGTTTGTGACGTATTAAATGTCACGTGATTTCATTTTGATTTCATTCAGGTTTATACGTAGTCAAAATACTTTATTTTAGAAAGAGTGACGATGCGACGTTCTTCTAGCAGTGTTTTAGTACTGTCTGTCTATTTTTATAATCAGGATTTCGCTTTAAGTTTACCACTCCCATTTAAAACGCAATTTTGTCACAATTTGGTAGATTTAACATACTAAGCACTTTGGATTTTATTTATAAATGATAATGAGATGTATTTTAACCATTTTAAATAGAAAAAGGTCATTTGGAAACTGATTTAATATTTGACCAAATACTACAGTGTCATAAACATATAACAGTAATATGAAAATATTTTTGTCTGTTTATTTTAAGGCCCAGTGGAACTTGCAATTCAAACAACATGTCGCCCAGGAAACACGTTGCACGACTACTTTGCGAACGTTGCCCTAAACAAGAACGTGACGTCATCAGATTATCTTTCTTACCCCGACAAACTGTTGGATGGAAACTTGTCCAACATTTACCCGTGCACACACACGATGACAGACGACTACTTTTCCAACTATATGTTAGTGGATCTTGGCAAGGCGTTCCACGTGTATGGTGTTTACCTGTTGAACAGACGTTTCAGAAGTAAGTTGTCAGCTGGTTGAAGGATGGCTAAAAATGCATATATAGGTAATGGGTGTATGGATTGACGAATAGATGAGTAAACTTATAGACGCCTTTGGCGTTACACACGGCTGATTGCTTGTTTGACTGATTAATTGATTGCTGGATGGATGGATGGATGGATGGATGGATGGGTGATTGAAAAATGGATGGATTGGTGGGTCGACGGATGTATGGATATATCGATTGATGGATGGGTGGGTGGATATATGGGTGGATAGATGGATGGATGGATGGATGGATGGATGGATGGATGGATGGATGGATGGATGGATGGATGGATGAGTCGGCGGATGTATGGATGGATTGATAGGTCGATGAGTAGATGGATCAATGTGTTGATATATTTATGATTTAAATGATGACTGGGCATGTGGTTATGCATGCAATACATGGCCAATCCGATGTTTTTAAAGACAATTGCCATCTCTATATTTTAGATGAAGGTTTGCGTGACGTAGAAGTATATCTGGGAGAGACATCAGAAGATATGGTGTTGTTTTTTGTTCAACATCGACTGATAAAAGAGGATTGTACATTTGTCTTCGAAAAACCTATACTTGCGAGGTATGTTAAAGTGGCCAAGCGTGGACTCGAGTACCTGACACTCTGTGAACTGGAAGTTTACAGTATGGCGGAACGTAGGGTGTAATAAAAAAACACAGCCACTCCTTTGTCATAATTATTAAATATGAATAAAATGTGATTTTATTCAAATGTTGTTTTGTTATTCCTTTTATTATTAAGCAACAAGGTAATTCACGACGAAGAACATCGGTCAGCATATATTGTGTATAGTGCTGACCGCTCACACCAGAAGTTGCGGGTTCGATCCCCAGAACGATCCAATACCTTTAAAAGACAACACTCAATACTGGTTCTGCCAAGAAAGCGGACTCGAGAGCGGTTCATATAAGCGCTGATCTTTCTTCGCAGTCGAGGTTAAAAATGAATTAGAATATACTAAATACACATATAGAAGATTCAAAGTAACATTATATGTGAGTACATATTTAGCTTTAATGCTCGACAAACAAAACATTTAAAACTTTACAATACAATGATGCTTGACGAAACTACATGTTGAGATGACCTTACAACCGTGAAATACTCACATGTCTGACTATAGCACTAGTTTATCCAACAATAAAGATATATTTTCTTAATCATACTGCTTTCGTTATAGTACCATCGTGCTATCAAGATTGTGTTGACTATATCAGAGACGGCATGCATACATCACGTGTTAATCATTACGAAATACGCGGTGTTTGCATTTTAGTAATAACGTCAGTGCGGAGTGAATACCAACTCAAAAGGACACAAAACATGGTCCTGTTGGGATATCAGTCACACTACCCATCTGTTTATGGATTGAAACCCTGCCACTAGATCACTAGACCACACACAGCGCATGGTGATATGAAGGACGCTTTAAAATGGTCATAAAACCCCTGCTTAAAAGGGAAATGATAAATTAAAAAAAAGGGAAAGTATTTGTAGATCTGTGTTTGACATGTTTTTGAATTTGAGACATGTGCCTGCTCGGTATCATACTGTTTTTAACATACATTTGCACCATTTTAATTGAGACGGAATCTATAGCTATATTGTGCTCACACAGTCGACCGAATATACTTGACGAGACACAGTCTATATGACGAAGTGCAAGTTATCACTTTCTTATTGGCTCTTTTACATTGTTTACATGGCGACATAGAGCATCTATGGAGCATCATGTACACTGCCTCTAAACGAAAAACAAGCACACACTCTTGGTATCGCCGCATTTGTTACAAATTGTGGAATCCATTGATAACCAATTTATATTTTTAGTTAGTTTGAAAGTTTAATTTGAAAATGAAGAACACAACATATTGGTAGTGTCACTCCGCGCGGATGAACGTCTGATTTCTCTTTAGAATATAATGTCTAATAAAAAATGTTTCCCCAATGTTGCCCGTACCTCTCCTTAAATATGTACTCCTTCCAGAAGATACCAATTTCACTGAGATAAGAAAATCGTTTACATCTATATAATAAACATATTACACGATTACATAAGTACTTAGGATAACCAAATACTCCAGGCCCCGAGGTTATAACACTTTTACCATACTTCACTCAAATCCATACACAAACAAAATTAACTGCATTGATATTAAACACAGCACTTGATTCGGTCTTGAATTTAAAATTATTGCTGTAGAGTAGAGGCAGAAAGTTACATGTTTTTTCATTTATGTTATTATAATGTATCCATTTTGTTTTTAACTTTAGCATGAAATCTGGAGTTGAACACGAATCACATTCTTACAACCTCGGACCCATAATTGCACGTTTACTACTGTCACCAACATTTCCTATACGATCCCTTCAACAATCTTCCTCATTTGCATCCAATTCCACCATAGGGCATGTATAACTCATTACTTGGCATAACAGTTTAATTTACACGTAAGAATGAAGCTTATAACTTAATTACACCTCTACTACTTTCAATATCTAGACAATTCCTGAAATGGTTCTAATAGTATCATATTCTTTCAAATGGTTAGGGCTTTAAACCAACACAGATCGTAAGAAGTGAACGTAATTTCACCGGAAACATTTTATACTTATACATACTGCAGTGAAAACTCCCTTGTACGGGCTGGTTATTGGTACATGCAAATCTAGAACTTGACAACAAAATACATTTATATAAGACAAGGTAGTTATACATTGTGGCATAATACAACCGTGGTTATCTGTGAATATAAAACACCGTTTTCAGTTAATGACGGATATACTGTTAAAATGGTGAACAAAACGAATCAAATTTCACACAAACAATATGTTTTTAATTTTTTTCATTTTCTATTTATATAAAAAATGCAAACATTTTCATTCAACTTGGTTGTTCTATTAGTCACCTACAAATACAAAAATATTAACATATTTCGAATTTTAGCTAAACGTCAGTTGTTTTTGGTTATTTGATATTTCTCAGCTGAACGCATATAAGAGCGATTGTTACTAAATTGTTTGAATTTAGCTATCTACACAATGGTCATCTTACCTCTGGTTAGTGTGAAGTGGCATCATTCGCTTCCATTACATGTTAATTAAATCATCTAACAAGGCGGAAATGATTCCAAACTTGCATAGTAATATACGTCTATTACGGTTCATATTTCCGGGTATTAGTGATGCAGTAGAAACTGAATTGTCGGCTTAAATATAGATGTATGTAAACATTTAAAAAATTGTTGAACTATAAACTATGCTGAGCTATAAACTAACATGAGTAACAACATACTAAATGATTCACTTAAACTGTGTATGTTACTAGCAAGTTTATATTTGACAGATTGACAAAGAAAGGTCTACCGAATAAAGATTAAAATGATATATGTCGGGAGATGCATTTCAGACGTTAAAGAAGGATCATCATTGAATTCTTAACTTTCCTGATTGTCTTACAACCAACATGCATTACTTTTATCATCTGCATATGAAAAATCGGCACAATATAGCCCGAAATTGACAATAAACAATAAATTATTCATTTATCAACACGAAGGTCAGATAAAGAGCGTATCACAGAAATGACTTCAATTCAGTGTTGGTTTTGCAAATTTGACGCGAATAACAACTTATGAGTGAACAAAAGCACATTGAAATCATTTAATTGGCTGTCCTGCTATAACCTGTCAATTGTCCTGTCGTAAAGTAAAGGTCTTAAACAGAGGTCAGATAAAATTCGTATCACAGAAGTGATTTCAATTCAGTGAAGTATTTGCAAATTACAGAAGAAGAATTTTGTAAAACAACAGTACAATCATGTTTAATTTCAGATCAAATTATACGTGTTTGTACTAGTGACGAACTCCACATAATTTATACTGTTTAAGCATATGCTTCACAACACATGTATACACAAGCGGGTTAACTCCTAGAATATTGTGTACACGTAAGGCTGATCCATGTTGAGGTTAAATCAGAAATAAATAAATACATATGCGCCACTATATTCATCAAAACAGATCAGAAGTAAACATATTTTATTCTTAATAAGTACATTGTACATCATCATTACACATTCAACAAACAAATAGAAATCTATAAAGTGTCCTTGCATATTTCTGATAGAACATTTATAACTAAAACAAGGTATCAATTTAGGTACTTCATGGACAACTACCTGGTACTTTTTTTTAAATGTATAATTTGGGGGGGTAGGATAAAAAAATCCGTACCTAGTAAAAATACGTAGACATCCTTGTCCTTTATGCAAAAATCGACTTTAGACCACTCAATTTTATCTTTAAAATCATGTTTGGAAATAAGACGATTTTAGGTATTTAATTTTTTATAATCATAATATCCGATCTTTAATTCATTTACCATTTGTTAAACTCTAAACATATATTAAGAATATATGGTATTGTTTGGTCATAAAATCAGTTTAAAATGACAAACCGACGACCATTGTCAGTATTTATATAACACAAATTTATACTTTGAACTTTTTTTGTCTCAATTTGACATGGTGATGCACTTCCGATGTCTATCTGTACCAGCGTTTACCATGTGCCCAAAATAATATTTTCTACAGTATTTACTAAGTATTCCGTATTTAAACATGAATTCATTTTTATACCGCATCAGTCGTCCATAGGTAAAGCGTCCGCACCGCATGATCCCCGACCGGGTCGGTAAAAGCATAAACATATCTTATTCCTCAATTTAAATGCATTTTATACACAGAAGAATGATTAGCATGAAAGCATATTGTTTATTTTAATTTAATGTTCTTCTACCAAATACTTGAAAAATGGTACTAGACGCTTTCTTACCTGGCGCTCAGCATTAAGAGGATAATTGTATGTTTATCTGCCCCGTGTCAGGATATTGGGACTGGGTTGGGTATCATACCATGCGACATGATACTCAATTATGGAAGCGCTTAAAATACTATCTCAAGTAAACACCGTCGCGACATGTCTAAAATATTGAAAGCGACAACAAACACCATACAACAACAACAACAACAACAGCAACAACATATTTATTTAACGTATGTTGATGAAACCATCGATAATTCAGTACGTTTAGTCTTAGTATTCTTATATTACAAATGGTGAAATTGTAAGAGACCATTTCATTGTTTGAAACACAAAGAAAAGAAGAAATATTTTAGTTTCAGAAAATATCAAATCATATATACTATACTTTTGCAAATGTTCCTAATGTTTATTTCTTGCATGTTCAAAATATTGTCAAATGTATGTTTAGTGATGAGAAACTGTAAAGGCAATTAAATATGGCCATGTCTTTAAGTTAATTCATATGTTAATTCATATCACTTGCAATCATACCATTTCAGTGCCGTTTCGGTAAAATGAATATGATATTTCTTTGAAATCAACAATTATTCAATTAATATTGCCTTAGGTTGTCTATGCTTAAAACCACAACTAATGCCGCTGATAAACCATTGATTCCAAGAGAAGCTGTTACGAGGTGATTATTAAAAGTTTCACTTCATCATGTTAATATCGCTGCGAGGGTTGCAACTGTAAACAACAACTGACGCACACATAAGATTGCCTCATGACAGTGGGATTTGTATACATGCTATAAAGGTATGTGTGGTTAGGAAAACACATAACTATTACATAACGTATTAACAACGCAAACATATTACATACCGTATAAACAACGCAAATATATTGCATAACGTATAAACAACGCGACCATGGAAATAAATCAAGGTGACGTGTTTAAATATGTTTGTGTTTGTGTTTTTCGGATCGACGATTGAAAAAAAACATAGCAGCCAAGAGTGAGTATTATTTATAAATTAGGAAAATTATAATATATGTAATAATACAATTTTGGACAGTAAATTAAATACCATCATGAAAACAAATGTAAACGAAGATGAAAGGGACAAGGAATGAATCAATGGACTGGGTAATGACGGCGTACGGCGTAACCTTGCATGCAGATTTTATAGCACCTACAGGATGGGATACCTCAGGTATTGATATCACAACAATTCATTATGGTGAATATTACACTCATTATAGCAATCACGATACTTAATTACACTCCGTAATGAGTTTTCCTAAAATGTTTGTATATGAATATTACTCAATAGCGAGCAAGTATGACTTCATATCGGTAAATGAAGAAAGTTTTAATCATCTTTGCGATTATATAAAACAGAGAAATAATATTGCCACCAGAATCATACTTTTTGCGTACCATTAAAGACAAACATGTTTGTTATTATTTTATCTGTTTGCTCATGGTCATTTGTGACTAATGCATAAACTGTGTACGGTTAATTGGAGATGTCTTCGACCCAAATGACCTATGACGAGACAATAAAATATTCTTCTTCTTCTTCATGACTATCGAACGTAACATGCATACAGTAGCTAGTCTACTTATCGTGACAGTGACTCCTGCTGCAGATATCTTCCCTTTAAGTTGGATATATCATTTATTGTTTCATGCATGTATTAATCTTTTAGCACGTTTTTATTTTAAAATTTAATGTTCAACTGTTTTTTAAAATTATTTCAATAAAATAGATATTTTATTGTTTTGTATTAAAAGTAATGCCAACATTAAGGGCGGAAATTCAGCCTGTATGGCTTTAATTGGTAACAATCGGCGTTCAAGATAGAGGTAAGGGTAGTCTCACGAACCAATTTTCCACCACAAATAAATAGAAACTGAAGACTGAACAAGCATTTAAACACAATACACCTATGTTAACAATATTGAATGCTGATGCAGGCAATACCGGCAATAATGGGACTGAGCGTGAATCTTTTCTTCTTGTTGATTATCAATCGAAATTTTTCTTTAACTTTTTCGCAAATTTGCATTGCAGATTGGGAAAGTGGGGTAAGTGGAGATTATACCCGGATTTACACGAAGATGGCAACAAGCGTTCCATTAACACTGTAACTATATAAACAAATGCAGGAGTGTTCACATTTTCCGAACAAAAAGTAGAGTGAGCTAGTGCAGTTGACTTTTTATTAAAACATGTCGTAGAAAATGCTCAATCACGTCTAAATTAGAGACGAGTATAATCTTTGTTCCAATATCATACACAAATTAAAAGAAAGCGCAGTTCTTTTATATATATATATTTATTCTACATTATTAGATCTTTCATTAAAGCTTTAATGCATTCTATTAACACATATGTACGCTTCAAAACATGGTTCAAACTAAATACTAATCTTAGAATTTAACAGCTCTGCCTCTTCCATGCAAAACTGTTCCTACTAAAAACTCAGCTCTCGCCTCCCTCCCAGCTCCTAAACTAGACTCTCTCTTCCACACGGCTACTAAAAACAAACTGTCTTTCAAAAAGCCCCAACCTTTCTCTCAAACCTAGCCGCCTGTATCCTGCACTCTTTATTGTCATAAAAATGACAGCTAATTCATATACAGGTCACGTTTTTCATGGACATGCTGGGCAGATATTCCGTATATAAAATTGGACACATGTTATTCTCTCGACGGCCCATCACTCCTCAGAAAAGTGACCTCTGAACATCCATGAATGCGGGTCTTTGTCTAATTACATACATGTAAATGTTATTATTATATTTTTGCAATTTACTAACGTAATGTATTATCTTCATTGATCCAAAAATACTCGATTAAACTATTTTAAAAATGATAATTAATGAGTGACTATAAGCAATCCTGTGCCTCTATATAACTCTTTTGAATACATTAAGAAATCATTGTTAACAAAACGAGAAACTTAGCGCCATAACATATTTATAATAAGAACAGCTATTCTAAATGTTTATGCTAGCTGATGTTTATATTAAACTATTATCCTGATTATTGTAATGAAAATTTAAGCAATCTACTTGTATTTTGGACTTTGGAAACGGTCCGGGCTCCATCTGTTAGGGACCGGTACATTTACAGTGATTTATGAACATACTGATAGGCCAATTGCTTAAACGGAAGCTGAATTATCTTATTTGCTGCAAACGCAGAAAAGTGCTATTAGTTGTTGAACAGGACGGACAGTCCATGCTTTGGGTATAACAGACCTGAATCGAAAGATATCAGGTACTGGGGCAGAATCGATTGATTGATTTAATCAAATGTATATGATTATGTGGTTTGTTTAGCTCTGTTTGGCTCACATTTACAGTGGTTTATGTAGTGTGTATGTATGATGGTGAGCTGTGCATGCGTAACCATGTTACCTTCTGTAATATTGATACTTTGAAGGTCCCGAGGAACAAGTCTTACAACCACAATGTATACAGGGACATTTCTTTCACGAAATATTCATCAATGTTGCCCTAAACAAGACGGGGAAATCAACTCAGAGGGTGTTGTTTGATACAAAGATGGTGGACGGCAATACGACCAACCGGTATCCATGTATACATACCCTGACCAACGAATACGCTTTCAACTACTTAATTGTGGATCTTGCGCAACGTATGAGGTGTACGGTGTTTACCTTTTGAACAAAAATAAGCCAAGTAAATTTTCATCTTTATTTTTCATCACAAAAATACAAACTATTATAAAAAGGTTACAGTTGATATCGACCTCACAGTGTTTGTTTAATGGGTGTATTATGGTTTAATTTACAGCTGCATAACTAATTATTTTGATGCAATAAAACCTGATACAATAGTAACAACTAAAGTATACCGTGGCTATCTGGATCATTTCTGGTGCAAACTACAGTTGTATATCGTCAAAATGTGTATTAAAATAGCTTTTATCGTCAATAGACCTGAACCATGAAATAATGTCAACGGTTTACTCTATTCGATCTCGAATGTATCCATAAACGTTCGGAAACAACTTCCAAACACCATCGATCAAAAATGCACGATACCCGGGTAAGGCGTTAAGGTTTATATTCATGATTACACTGACTTTCCTGTAATATTACAACGTAGCACAGTGTTTAGAACATCATATTATCGCTTTGGGGTCCGAGTTCGAATCCATCGATAATACCTTTGGTTGATTTCTTTATCTATCTCTTTGCACATATCTGGCGATCGTTTTTGATATCATTAGTATTAGATGCCACTTAGACACGGATCACTTTACTGCATGCATATTATTCAATGTATCAATGTATTGCTTAATCCGCCGGAAACATAGAATACCAGTATCCTTTAACTATGTGCGAGCCCTACTACTCAAAGATGGCGGAATTGACCGAGGATGTACGATTAAAATCCATTTTATTAAAGTTAATATAGACATCATTGGTAAATCTTTATCATTTGTTCTATTTTTATATGTCAGTTTCAGGTTTACATAGCGTGGAGGTATTTCTTTGTGAAACACCGGACGATTTACAGTCACTATCTTTCCAACACCAGCTGATAGAAGTTGATTGTACAATTATCTTCCAAAAACCGATTTTGCCAGGTATGTCAAGGTGGCGAAACACGACAGCGAGTACCTTTTACTCTGTTAGTTGGAGGTTTACAGTCGGCCATGAGAAGATATGGAAACATACAGATGTCAAAGTACCATGATATGAATGAATAAAACTGTAACATCATAAAATGTTGTGACTTTATATTTTGGTCTGTAATCACTGCAGTGTAATTGTAATTAAGACACAAGTTTATATATAGCTACAATTACATATATATACATATTTATACATATTTATACATATACATATTACATATTACATATATTACATATTTAGTTAACAGATCTTCTCTAAAAGGAACGAACAAACAAATCGGGCATATTCGATTCAGAGAGACATCATATGACGTAACGTCTCAAAATAACGTCATTTAACCATGAACAATCGACATCATTTATATATTCGGACCAGTTCGAAATTCTTTAAAATAACAATTATGAACGAGAGCCCAGTTATACGGAAAACAGCGAACGATTGATCGGAAGTGATATTACGCTAGGTTAAAAAAGCCTGAAGGGGATACGTCTCTTCAGTGCAGGTATCACTCCGGCAAACCACAGAAATACGTAGCTAAACAGTATTCTGCACATAGCACCATGTATCTGACCAAAATATGGTGTTAATTACAGTTTTTATAATGATTTGAAAACAAGTTTGATTTCCATTGGATTATTACAGATCAATGGTGAATAATATTGGTTTCATAAATGCAAACAAAGATTTTGCCTTACATTTTGTTTATCAATACATTTTAGAAATCGATTTATTTCTCATGAAGCGGCGTCTTAAAACACCCAATTTTGCTAAATTAACTACATCCGAGACTATTCTGAGAGAACTTAGGATGTGGTGTTAATCTTTGTTTAAAGAATAAAGTCACACTTTCCTTCAGGTCTAACTACACAGTTAATTTATACTTTTTGTTCTATATAAAATAGTGTCCACGGTATAATAGTTACACTTAGCAAGACTGTATCTGTTCATAAACAAGCTGAACAACGGAGGGTTAACCAGCTTGTGTCTGTTTTTATATGAAACCGTGCAGTGACACCCCTACTTTTTTCAATAAAGAAATCCTCAACCGGATGCATCCATTGTTGACAATGCACATAACTGGTGTCAAATGACAATACAACTGATACGAAATTGATAAGTCCATTTAATATCTTAATGACATATACAAGAATGTAACTTAATAAATCAAACAAATCGATTTTATCTTTCATATCGATTAATGATTAAACCTAAAATACTAAGATATAACATATCAAAATATAGTAAGAATATTCTTTGCACAATTGCATTATGTAAATATGCATGTTTAGCTATTTACGTATTATGCACGTGGCAAAACTGTTTCATCAAAGCATAACGTTTACATATTGGTAAATATAATAGATATATATATAGGAGAGTACACTGGACATCATTATTATCTTATTTATTAACCTTTTACTCCATAGATACGCGTTTTCACGCACCAATTACAGAAGGCCTTTGGCAACAGTGCAGGAAGAGTCCAGATTGCAACGAGCAATCTGAACACTTCCTGCACTGTTTTTCACTCTGTCAGTTAATATAAACATAATTCACCCAATAATTAAAAAATAAAAATATTAGAGGTGTCCAAAGGCGTCTATATTAGGAGTGTCCAAAGGCGTCTTTATGAAGTAAAGGATTAAACGAGTTGGCCAAAAAATACAGACACTTGGCAAACTATGGTAGTAGGCGTGGCTATGCCGAGACATATATCATATTACCAAATAGTTTATAACTATACTTTAAATGACCGCCATGTATTTGAATATATTGACCAATTGCCTAGGACAATTAGACATCTAACATTTCTTTTTTAAAAAAGCTATATATGGCACTACACATATTAGCTTCATTCTATCATCGTAAACAATTCTATCGATAACACCATTAATGACGATTCAATATCGTCATTATATCTTGTTCCAAGTCGGAAAGTAGTTCAGAATTTCATGTATTGGAATCAAGTTATGCCGACAACATAAATGACGTCATCTGGTCATATTCGCCAGTGAAAATAAAACAGAATAGGATATATATCATTCACTTCCAGGAAATAAATGATATTGACATATTAAGTTTATATACTGTGCCCACTTGTATTTTATGTATTACAACAGTAGTTTACCTATCTAAGCCGCTTACACATTAATAACGTTGATCACCATAACAAGTAGTTCCTAAAGCATATGCTGACATCGTCTTCGTAGAAACAAAATAGTTTAATCATTAGATTTTATTAGCGAAGTATAAGTTATCTTGTTTTTTGTAGGAGCCTCATTCTAGTAATTTAGAAAACACTGTCGGCCAGAACATGTAGATCATAAAATAGTAAAACAAGTTATACAGTTTCATAATTATACACAATAAAACATAGCCTCTGTACTTCTTAAATAAAGTTAAAATCCTATTTTTTTTAATATAGTTATTCCTTTTTGTTTGTTTTCATCATTTATATCAATTTATTCTGAGTGTATATCCGGAAAAGCTCTCGGTGTGTATTCTACATTCATTTTGGTTATTTATCATAAAATATGGTATTCTTCATAAACAATGATCACATACATATATCCTTATAGTCACTTATTAAACTCATACACATGTATGGGAATTTACATTTATAAACGCAGTTTACATTCGGTTCTTTGATGTAATGGAGTTAATTTATGAGGTTACAACTTAACTTGTAAAGTTGCATAACAGCAGCTTTCTGTAACCTTTGTTTAAAAACAACAATTAACACATATACTTTTTTACGAGTGTTCAGTGTTACGTGTGTTCAGTATAACATTACTGTTTGTCAATTTATACAGTTTAAAACTTAGAAACATTCGACTGTATCCATTAAATCATAAAATCTTCCTTAGCCGAGATCACCCTCTGATAATATCATATCTCCGAATCAGGTTCCTCATCGTTTCCGATTCTGAAAAACGACTGCCACTGTACATAACCGCCCATCATTCTACATTTTTATTGATTTATGAATAATGAAACTGTTATTTTTGTTGATGTTTAATTTGTGTGTGCTTGTTATGTGGCGCGAAAATATTAAATGTTGCATTTTGAAATGTATTGAAAATAAATCATCAGCACTTAGATATATACAAGTTTATAATCACACATATTCTTATTAATCAACTACGATAAGCACCAATGATCATAAACACAAATACTCTTATAATGTCATCATCATATGTTTTCATCATCAAAATACTCCAACTTCATGAATCGTCATTGTTATATTTTAAAGTAATAACAAGTAAAGCTTCATATACATTAACTTATCAAATAGTTTGTCATCATCATCACCACCTTCACCACCGTATACATGTGAATACAAATAGTTTGTCATCATCATCACCTTCATCACCGTATACATGTACATACAAATATTTTGTCATCATCATCACCTTCATCACCGTATACATGTACATGACGATGCTTACTATAATTTCAACATTTAAACAACACTATCATATTCATATGACCTCTCTCTCTCTCTCTCTCTCTCTCTCTCTCTCTCTCTCTCTCTCTATATATATATATATATATATATATATACACACATAAATGTACAGACCAGACTCCGGCGAGTGAGCCTAGCTACAATGCAAACCATAGATACAATATCAAGGCCTCTGCCAAACCAATAAATTTGGTGTCGACAATGACTTATATACTATAGAATTACATGCAACACATCTGGACAGGGTTGACAAATAGCTTTTTATGAGTAGGATCCAGTTAAGGATTCATTACTACTCACATGCTATATAAAGGACAGATTTATAAACCCGTTGGATCATATACGTCTCACACCACTATTACATTTCCCATAGGGCTCCATTGTAACATTTATGTCCAAAACAGAGTGAAAAATTAAATTCTGCAGCATGTGTCTGGGCTCAAATTCTTCACTGGTTCAAGATATGCAATTATAAAGAAAAAAAAGTATACCTTGACCAGGTTGTTTTTTTTTAAATTCAATGCTTTTGTGAGACCTATCAATTTCCAGAGTAATAATATGTCAACTGTTCGCCCTAGATGCGGTTCGAACCAACAATTCTGAAATGACACAGAATTGTCCAGAAAGCTGGTATCAGCATCAAATTTTCAGTGGTGATTTCTAAGATACTGACCATTTAACTCATGCTAGCAAAAAACAAAATATTGCAGTACAAAGCCCTGAAAAAAGAAGAAAAAGAGAACTAAAGTTTTATTTCTACCTCCTTCATCTGTAGGTCCGGAGTACTCAAGGGAGATAATAGTGGTGTGAGTCCTATATATATATATATATATATATATATATATATATATATATATATATATATACATTTGTTGTCATCACAGATTTAGGTCCGTAAGTAATCATTATAATATCTGCGTCATTTAAATATCACTATACTGCCATCACTCTAGCATCAGTCACAATCATATTTAATTTAACATTAATTTTACAATATCATTAACTGAATTACTTTACCACACACACTAATTTTAATGCGTACTAGCGCATTACTCCGAAATACATATACATGTACTTCTCAAAATAACAAAATAATAATGATCATGTCATTAATGTCCCATAGATGTTACATTAAAATGATATTTGAAAACCGATTTGTAACTACTCTATGCCACATCAATGCTATAACATAGTATGGGCATTATTAAAAAAAGATGGTATCTATTTATCAATATACGATTCAACAAAGTTCTTTCATCACCAAACTTAGTTCAGAAGAATTTGTATAGGCATGATCCTTAATTTATTTTGCAGAATACATCTTTATATGTTTAACATTTTACGAAAACATAATAATTCAAATTGACAAACATGTGTTTAACTACTTTTAACACGGTTTTCTGTGACGTTGTAAACCAATGACGTAGTAATACATAGATTGCGAAAACGTGGTGATTTTACCAACGGTATAGGCAATTTTTAATACCCGAAATCTAGGAGCACAAACCAATGGAATCTCAGGAAATTTCGGAGGGATGTTAGAATTTATATTCACGTAAGCTTAGTATATATAAGGGTTATATAGACATTTGTGGACAAACCTCATACAATTTTCGTATAGAGACATTTTCATTTTGTTCAGCCAGTGTCCTGACAATAGCTGCCAATGTTTCATGTTTTCACCTATAATAAGTGTAGTTCAGTGAAAAATTGACACATGGTCCCAAAATGTATGTATCTAAAACGGAGATGTTACACGTGTTCTCGTAAATTTTTTTTCCGAATTATCAGAATATCTCGTTGTTTCTACATTTTTGTTATAAGTGTTACGTATTTGACGGTTCCTTAAATGACAAATGTTTCTTTGAAATGGCTTACAGTTTGTCTTAAGAGTCTTATGATGTAAGTCAAAACCGTTTTTAGGTTTTTGTATATTTCACTTTTCTAACATATTGACAAACAATATGCATTCAAGGCTGTAACAAACATTTATGTATTTACAGAATCTTCAACGCAGATATACCACCTGTTGACTTATTCTAAATGAACAAACTCTGTTTTCAAAATTTCAGCCGTTCCTTCCTTTGTAGCCTCAACCACTAGCTCTGTTTCCCCAAATGCAAGCCGAACATTCACATCCGTATCGTCTTTACCATTACATTTGATTATAATTTCTCCCACAAATATTGCGTTTTGATCAGTAACCAATAGCGGATCGGAGTCACGTGATAGAAAAAGTTGCAGCGAAATGTCTTTCCCATTAGGAGAATGGTAGTGCTTTTCAGTTTGATTTTCTCCGATTTTTAATCTCTGGCCTACTTTCACATGTATGTCGAATGCATCATAAACTCTTTTAACACCATCTTTTCCAGTTACTATTTTCTGTTGAGGAATGTGTCGTTGATACTGCGGTTTTATACTTGAGAGCAATTTCGTAACTGCAAATCCATACGTAAATCTACATCTGCGTTCTGCAATTATTGTTGCATCGTGACCGTACAGTACCGCTCCTTTCAGTACTGCAATACCAGCATCTTTTGGAATAAGAAAATGCTTCTTTGGAAACGCTTGACGAACAGCTGTTTGCAATAAGGCCGATTCCGAAAATCCACCAACCATCAGAATGGTTGAAACCTCTCGTACATTTTCTTGTTTGAGTAGTTCCCTTAAATGATCAATGATTTTGTCAGTGATTTTACTGAAAATTGTCTTTGCAACCGACACATCAATAAAAAGTTTATTACCAGTCCATTTTACTTTGTCTTTGTAAAGTGTTGATGTTAAACTATCCTTGATCGTTTTTCCATTACGTTTAACGAATTGTTCATTCAGAACAACAGGAACTCTCAATTGCATTTTATAAGACGAGTTCCTCATTGCTCGTTTCTTTACTTCAAATTCTCTAAATAGATCTAGAAGTCCGTCCATGTCCGATTTCAATAAAATCTCTTTCACATTGAACCCCAAGATCTCAGAAAGGAACTCCAGAAACGCATGGTCAACATAGGTACCTCCCCATCTGCCTCCTGTTGGTATGTGCAGCTCACAGAGTCGGCCATCTTCCATTGTCTCGTGCACAGTTATATCTACCGTGCCACCTGTTTTAAAACAAAAGAAAAAACAAAAGAAATAATGATAAAAACATAACACGAAGCTAAATAAAAAAAATACCATTTAGAAATAAGGCACATGCTATGTTTAAACATAACAGTGTAATATAATCATACTGTATATCAAAAGAAGGACTGCTTGTTTGAATATTTAGCATCATGTCTATGCTTTTGAGGAATGATAGACGACCAATCAATCTAACCATTCCTTCTTAGGATCTTGGAAAGTTTAGCATTACCCGCATTCATATATATCTCCGCAAATTCACGACCCTTGATTAACAATTAGACGCGCTACCGACTGAGCTAACTGGGCCCGGTCAAAAAAAAAGGACCTGTGACGCATGATGAAACAATAGACATATTTACGTGTCGTAATGAACATTTTTCTTGTTTTATACAAACAGTAAAACATGCCTTTGTCATCCAAGCACATATGGTAAAATTAATTTTAATTTCTAAAATAACACATGTACGGGATGATTAGAATAAGTATTGTCATTTATGTACTGCCCCAAAATATTTGAAGCTTTTTAAAGTACTGTTAAAGGCTGAATTTAGATTAACCATTTTTTAACTAGTACAACACACCAAAATGGCATGTCGACCTGAATATATAAGTATGGACATAATGGTATTCTAACAAAAGTGTCAGCATTAAATGCCTGAAACTCGACAGTATCACGGTAAATTGATGTTAATTCCTAAAAAATAAGTCCATTATACATGTAGAATAAATACAAGGGTTCATTTAACTTTATAATTAACGGAAATAGACTAGTTGTACGCATTCTCGCTTTAAAAAGCAATCTGTCAGGATAGTCCTGCTTCTTCTTAATATGAACATTGAATTGAAAAGTTAAATGGGAATGAAATGTGAAATGTAAACAAAACAATAACTAATAAAAGAATCATTAGGAAAGTGATCTTCACATAGAGCTAAAGACTTGGATATTTTGAATATCAAAACATAGTTTTCTATTTTTAAGTTTTTCAATCCATTTTGTCGTTTTCTTTTGAATTTTCGGAGTCTGGATCTCTATAGAATTGTTTATGTCTTTTCCATGTTTTTTTACAATAAATATTTTGACACTGAGGCATCTTGAAGTCGCAGATATCAGAAAAACTTCACACAACATATCGCATAAGTCAAGTAAATCATTAACGTTTTCTCACTCAATTGTATTCCTGGGATGTTTGCTAATATATTGTACAGATATCTATTAATAGTTGACCTATTGAGTGTATATTAATGACATTTTTAGTATCGAACTATCAATTATAAGTACAAGAAAATAAAACGACAAGTTATGACGTCACTGACAATCTCCAACATAAAAGAGCTACAGAAATGGCGGCGCCAAAGTGTTTTACATTTGGGTTAAACGATATATACATGTAAGCTTCCATATCTTGACATGCGGTACCATTTAAGGCGAGTAATGGGAAAACTTTGTAATTGACAGGTTTAACATTCATTTTATTATAATTGCCTGGCGTTGCCGTATCAGTAGTCTTTATTTGTTTAGAGGTTAAATCATTAGACTCTTTTTAGCCGTCATAATGTTAATAGGCGCTCTTATACAGTTAACATAATGTCGACCCCTTTTGTGTCGAAGCTGACCTAGTCGTCACAATGATGCACTGTGTATGTACATCCGTTCATGTTCACCATATTCGCAACATGTGGCGTGCAAGTCTCAGGTATTGTTAAAGCTTAATTGACGAAAGCTTACCACCAGCATCTAGAACAAGAAATTTAGATCCAGGCTTGAGAGCGCTCCCATTTTGTCCATCTGCATGCAGTGTCAATGTTTTGCAGTAGATCGAAGCTGCCTCTGGTTCCAAGGCGACCAGAATCCTGTTAGACGGTATTCCAGCCTTCATGTAATGTTGGAAAGGTAAAGTAAGTACATTAACATAGCTTTAATAAGGCAATACTGTAATTACTAAAATTAAACAATATTAGTGTACTAAATTCTTTTTTTTTTCTAATTCAAACATGATTTCTTGTGTTAAACAAATGTTTAAGATTTGGAAGAACATGCTCAAAGAAAAAACAGTATTAGGAAAAAAACAATTTGTTATTTTTTCCTTAAGCAATGAATGAACTTAACCGACATCTGTTCCATATACTATATATTATTTTTAAATAACGAAACATGTTCAAATACTATTTGCATCTAAAATAAAATAAGTTGTATCAAATATAGTTCAACTGGTCGATAAAATAATTGGTGTTTTTTATTATTACCATTTACAAATAACTTTTTAAATCATGCGTTAATTGAAAAAAACACACAATTGGTACATTATGGCAGTCTATTATATTTTAGAAATAAGAAAGGTTTGTTCATTTGTTTTATTGTAAATAATTAAAAAATAATATTTGAGATAAATTTCATTACTTCAAATTAATTAAATTACATTTTGTTTTAAAAATAAAAGCACCTAAACTATTGGTTTGTAATGGTTTATTTAAACAATATGTATACTCAGTTGCAAAAGAAAGTGTGCACTGTTGTTTTTTCCAAATATGTCCATGTTGGAAAAAAAACAAATCATATCATGATTGGTAGCAATTTTTGAAGCATTTTACTGGCTTTTACGAGGATGCACTTGTTTTGTCAATTGACAATAGCCATGTTATGATTTTGCTGCTCAAACAACACAAGGGTCGAAATATACAGTTGCAAATCAACGGCTTCTTTTTAGCCAGTAAAGAACTTGAATTTTCATCGATTTTTTTCACAGACATAGACATATTGTTTGTTCTGCTTTAATAACGTGTTTGACCACCTCTTGCATTGATACAAGCAATAAGACGTCGACGCATTGGCACTACATACTGTAGAGCGACAGAAAGATCATGCACGTTGTTGATATCTTAACTTGACCTAACTAAAGCAATTCAGAAGTCACCTTTAAAGTTAATATTGTGTATTTGCTTATACCGTTTACCATCGCAGACGCTAACGCGGTTTCAAAGCGACGTCGACGGTGCGTTAACGCGATATAACGGTCCTCTCAACCGGTGGTAACACCATGGACGGTCAGCTGTTCCCACAGTCGCATGAAATCGTTTACGAAGACGAATCGACGTATTGCTATGGCAGTTAAATGCTCTATTTAAGTCTGCGATGCTGGTGCCACTAGCATGCATTACTATAGCTTGAAGACGTTGTTTTTCTACTGAGCGTAGACATTTTTTACTGCTATTTAGTGAATGTGTTTGTGTTTTCACTCTCATAAAAGGCATAGAGAATGTGATTAAACAGGTTTTAATCAACATGTACTTCTCCCATGATGTGCACGTACATAAATAATGAAAACACTATATTCACTAAACAATTGTTATCGGTAAAATATACAATGCAAATTTTATGCTTCACTGAAAGCAAATTTTGTATAATGGCTTCCACAAAAACTTTGACATGATAGCACTTTTAGTTAAAAATATGGGAATAGCAAAAGTGCACACTTTCTTTTGCAACTGAGTATATATATATATATATATATATATATATGGAGATAATTATTTGAGAATAACCAAGACATAAATGTACAGATCAGACAACGGCGAGTTCGCCTAGCTACAATGCAAACCATAGATGCAATATCAAGGCCTCTGCCAAACCAATAAATTTAATGTCGACCATGACTTATATACTATGGAATTACATGTCACACATCTGGGCAGGGTGGATATATTTACATACATGACCAGATAGCGTTATATGAGTAGGATCCAGTTAAGGATTCATGACTACTCACATGCTATATAAAATACATATTTATAAACCCGTTAGATCATATAAATACAGTGAATTCATATATATTTAATTTCATAAAGGGAGGTTACTAAATTCACAACAACGGAATATACGGTTTTTGGGATCTTTTCAGATGCTCATTCACAATGCATGATATATATATGGAGATAATTATCTGTGAATAACCAAGATATAAATGTACAGACCAGATTACGGCGAATTCGCCTAGCTACAATGCAAACCATAAATACAATATCAAGGCCTCTGCCAAACCAATAAATTTGGTGTCGACCATGACTTATATACTATGGAATTACATGCAACTCATCTGGACACGGTGGACAAATTTACATACATAAACTGATATCGTTATATGAGTAGGATCCAGTGAAGGATTCATGACTACTCACATGCTATATAAAGGACAGATCTATAAACCCGTTGGATTATAGAGATACTGTGAATATATATATTATATATATATATATATATACTTTATTATTAAACTGTTTAAAGCTAGCTTAACCAATAATTTTTATTTGATCAAACCTTTGATTGGATATAATTATACCACATTATGAGAGTCCGATGCGGCTGAATGATGTAAAGGCGTGTCTCAAGAACAATGACCAAAGTTGCGGATTCAAATCCACTTCGGTCGAACATTTTATAAAAAACGTTGCTATTAACTTACAAAATGACGATGATTTTATTTAGATTCACGATTTGCATCCGCAATGTGATCCAACCAATAAAACTAGAATATAACGAACATATAACCTGCTCTATGTTTAGTACACTTTTAGTACATCCCATTTAAAAATATTATTGCTATAAAGATACTTGTTCTGGAGAGCAGTTCTTAAAGTATCGCGTTTATACAGCTGTTCGTGATATTGAACTCAAATTTGAGAGACATCATAGAATGTCAATTTATTTTTCAGTACATTATCACAAACGAAATCATTAAAGTTAAAACTAAATACGGGTTTTGCATAAATTTAAATACAGCGTAATTGGTAAATCAGTTATACGTTGATTATAATGTAAGTAAGTAAGTAAAAATATGACATGTGTACATGTAACATGATATGCATATATATGATTTTAAACAACACACCCGGCAATGGACTTATAAGTCACCTATACAAATACATAATTATATTATATCACATGAAATTATGCTTGTTATTAAACAATATCAATAAAATAAATTAAATATACAAGGTAATTACAAAGCAACATATTAATTACGGCTGTTTGAAAAATCATTGGTTATATAATGTACTTCTTCTTCTCATGTAAGCCTTAACGATATATTTAGCTACTTTTCCGGAAACGTGTGCGACAAGATATACAATTTATCAATACCATCTATACCATTAAACTGCATATTTGAAAATTGTTCAATGTATATAAATGTATCATTCTTCGTGAGAATTTCCTTCTAAACAAAGATCGTTTTCTCTCTCTTTATATTTGAATGAATGACAAACTTGCATTAGTTAAAACAATACAGCTTTAAAATGACAGAATATATTTATATTTCTGTGTTGATTGTGATAAATGATAACTGAAATTTAATTTATTTTAACTTAAAATGCAACGGCGTTTTAACCGTCAAAGCACCCGTAGTCGTGATACGAGGGGCATTCAATATATTCTGTCTGTGGTCTTCGGATATTTAAGATTTTCACAGGAACGGATTTTTTTTCAGGTCAACCCTTCAAAGTATTTCCCCTGCACAGATACACACTTTTGAAGTAATGCTGTCCACAACCTAAATGCTGCAAAGTAGTATTTCGTTGGTATTCTGTTCAGACACTGAAAAATTGCAGACCCAAGGGTACTTCTAGTAGCACAGCTTTTACCTGCGAGCATGTTTGGCATGGGAAACAGGGACTTAAGGGGGTGTTCAATCTGAATATTTTTTTCTTGTTCTAGAAAAATTGTAAACTTTTACTTTTGTGGACAAAAGCATTGTCGTTAATAAGTTCAAACCTCCAAATCTTTACTTGGGCATTTAGTTTTATAACACATTTCGACGGATTTGAGAACTTTACTTTGTAAAACCTGCCTGTTATTGCTCTACCCTCTTTGCAAGAATGTTGTACAACAGAACCACTAGAATTGAAATAATGGCATATATTAAAACCTTCTTGGCGTTATTGTCCTCTTTGCTATGATCAAGTCAGATATTTTTCTAAGATTACATTTTTTATATTTTTTCAGAAGTTTTTCAGCACTCTCTAATCTTTGGCCTTTTGGTCAGGTGTAAGCAAGTAGGGAATCCGTCTAACACAAAGCATCTTTAATTTCAAACAGTTAGAATATGATGTACGTTGACTTCTAAAATGCCTAGACTATATGCTATCTCGGAAACAGTATACCGTCCATCTTCTCTATCATTGCTCTAACAGCACTAACGTTTTTCTTTGTTTCTGCAATAACAGGCCTACCTGGACAATTATCTTTTTGCAGGCTATGTTACAAAGTACTGAGCCATATGCGGCAGTAAGTCATACATATGGCTTACTGCAGCACTTATGTCGATATATGAAAAATGACTGCTGCAGTACGTCATATTATTTTTTCAATATAGCTAAACGCTCCAGTTGTTAAAAACTATCGAGGACATGCGACAGTATGCTATTATTTTCTTTTTACAATTGGGTATGCTGCGTGTAACAAATGCTTAAAAAAACATTCTGACATTTATCACAGGCTGCAAGGACCCTGGCGTGGGGGTCACTTGGTATATTTCGCTTGCGAAGATGTGCAACTGGAATCGGTTTGTTTTATCAGTATGTTACAAAATCGGGAAAAACTATTATAATCATAGATTCGGTTCAGCTTCGGTAATATATAGGGATTGAACTATCTTGCCAAATTGTATGCTCTGTCATGTCGATTTGCAAGTACTACAATCAAACGTGTGTTAAAGAACACCTCCAAATAAAAACCACCCTGTGAATAAAGACCAGCAGGGAAAAACAGTGCACTATCCATTTATAGTAGAAACTTCCATTTAAAATAATAAAAGTTTTCAGTAATAAGTTGTTGTTACACCTATACAAAATTTTATGTTGAACTTATTATGTTGCACCTAAATGTATAACCATAATGTAATGGTATCATGGTAGATTTTTTTTTATTTTGATTACATGTTTTAGTTCCTGCTCATAATGGAGCTGTTATGATTGTTCACCATCCGTCGTCCGTCCACCATTTTTTGTTGTTCAAACAAGAAAAGTTCTACCTGCATCTACTTTGATGTTTACTAAGAGCTAATGTTGAATCAACTTTACACAAGTGTTCAACTTGATGAGCTGTTTGGTCTCACACGAGCATAAAGGCAATGTCACAGAATGAAGTCAACGGTCAAATTATTCAGGCAAGAGTCTAACTCGAGTAAATACTGAGTACCGAATGTTTGATAAGTACCGAGTACTCATTTTTGTCTGTACTTCAGTAAATACTGAGTACTAGACAAAAAAGTATTATAAATCAATACGCAATAAATAATTGAGAATAATAAAAATATACTATAGCCCATGCTTAAGCAGGCGGAGGCGCGAAACTGGTTATGAAACTTACCCCCCCCCCCCCCCCCCCCCCCAACTTTAATTTTTGGTATTTTATCAATTCTTGGGGGGTATTCGTACGACCAAAAATTATGAACTTTGTATCTACATAAAACAGTTTGGCACCATCCACCAGTGAAAAACCTCTTTCTATCTAAAATTGAGTAAGAAAAGCAAGCAAGAGATAAAAATCAGAAACGACTGGTTGGAAGTTACGATAAACTTTAACAGAAAAGTGCATGAAATTCACACAAAAATAGGTATATATAGAAAATATAGATGGTTGTTAGAAATATAAAAAATATAGGAATCATTTGACAACCTATGATAAACAAATGTGACACATTGAAAAAACATGTTTTAAAAGGTGAAGGCGAGCGAAGCGGGCAGAAATCATTTTAACTATTTGATTATATTAATACTGAGAGCGAAGCGAGCAGAAACCTTTTCGATGGAATTTTTAGTTTAATGAGTATCTAACATACTTAGCATATTTGAGTATGATTGGATAATTTTAGGCAGGACGCACACCGGCTGCACTACCCCATCCCCCCCCCTCCCCCCCCCCCCCCTTGAATCGGCACTTGATGTTGCCAACAATAACAGGTACACATTAAATCACTTATATTATCACATTCTAGTACATGTATGGAAAAAGAGACAGTTAGAGGTGACCAGCGTTGCTCTCTGCACATTGACTCATCGCCACTTACCTATATTCCAAGTTTCAAATCAATACCTTCAACAGTTTTTAAGTTATGCTGTGGACACAAAAAGGGACATACAGTTTCTCAATTTGTGACCTTGACCTTTGTTCTACCAACTGGATTCTTGCGTTCTGCACATTGTCTAAGCATCATGTACCTATATCCCAAGTTTCAATTCAATGCCTCAAACGGTTTTTATGTTCTGTTCCGGACACGAAGTATGACAGATTTTAATCCAATTTGGTGACCTTGACCTTTAACCTGGTTTTTGCGGTCTGTACATCGTCTAATTATCATCTATCTATATATCAAGGTTCAAGTCAATACCTCGAACAGTTTTTATGTTCTGCTCCGGACACGAAGTATGAAGGACGCACGCACGCACGCACGCACGCACGCACGCACGCACGCACGCGCAATCACCTAATACGTCCCGTTTTTTTCAAAACGGGCCTATAAAAATAAGCTCAATTCGTATGCTTGCACATCGACGCAGTGCAGTGAGCCATAAAAGTACCTAACACAGTAAGCCATATGAAAAATTCCAACAGAAAATTTTCGTATGACTTATTGCGTCGGTAAGTATACTCACAAAATGATATAAAAGAAGAAAATTATCAACGAAATATACTTCCCTTCCTGAACACTAAACCTGTTGCTGCAGTAAGCCATATAAACTGCGACAGTCAGCCATATCTGTGGCTTACAGCTGCATATGGCTCAGTGCGTTGTAACAAGGCTATGCTGTCCCCAACCCCCCACCCCCACCCCCATCCCTTAAAATTCTTAACCCAACGAAAATCTGTCTTTAATGTTACGGTAGAACTATCATGTATAGGATACAATTCAGAATAAATCTCTTTTGGCGATAACTGCAAAGACACTCGCGCTTTAATGTAAGCCCTTATTTCTATTTTTTCTTATTTTTCTTCAGGTTTTATTATGACATTGAAATATAGCCATTAATGTGTATAATTCAACAATGGATATCTAGGTCATTTATAATCGGATTACATTGAGTATTCGAAGGTGTATTGAATAAACATACCAAAACAATTGGACGAGTTTTTTCATGTTCTTACGCAACATTATTACTATGGAAGGCCATTAGTGACAGAATTTATTGAAATCCCCTCGTATAATTTTATTTCATTACAGTAATAATCTACTTACAAAACCGTACCCGTTCAGCAGCTTCGTGCATAAACTGCTTTGTATGTCAGTCCAAATGGCCGGTAGTGTGATGATCCACATGATGTCGGACATTTCATCTATGCCAATAATCTGATTGTGACATTGTTCCATCAAATAGTTTTTCATATATCGGATTGCAGCACTAAATACATCCATTGCTGGTAAATGGTTTCGACCAGTGATATCGGCGATAAGAGTGTCTTTGTTCAGTGTCTAAAAATATAAAAAAGTATTTCATTTACCAATGTTCAAAAAATCATTCATTCATACATATTCGATATATTTATAGCGACTCCGATATCTAAATCATATTATCTCACCAAAACAAATATTTGTCTCTTACGGTGTCACGTTTTGGCCATTGTGGAATATTATTTAAATTAAGTCAAGTCGAAACAACGAAACTACGATGGTCAAAAGTCGAAACAACGAAACAACAATGGTGAAAAGTCGAAACTACGATGGTGAAAAGTCGAAAAGTTGAATCTACAATGGTGAAAATACGAAATTATTTAATCTTTTTACCGTGATTGTTGTTTCAACTTTTCACCATCTTAGTTTCGTTGTTTCGACTTTTCAAAATCGTATTTTCGACTTTTCACCATCGTAGTTTCGACTTTTCACCATCTTTGTTCCGACTTTTCACCATCGTAGTTTCGACATTACACCATCGTATTTCCGACTTTTGACCATCGTTGTTTCGTTGTTTTGACTTTTCATCGTCATAGTTTCGTTATTTCGACATTACTTATATTAATAAATAATAAGAGATGCCCTGAATGATAAACCACGACAAAGCTGTCGTACCTTGTGTTTCTATTTTATTCCAACGATTCCATCACTTTAAAATTCTAATTTAACAAATTGATTGCGATCGACATATATGAACCTATGAAAATGATCTGGGATAAAAATGTAAGTAAATGAGAAAACGTGGTGAAATAAAAGTATGCTTATCTCTTTTTTACACTGTGTAAAAATAATTTCGCAAGAAATGATTTAAGTTTATTCAAATTGTGTACAGCACATCGAGACCATGCAAAGTAGACAAGAGTGGTTAGATAAGAAAGGTTTTTTTTGTATACCTTTTTTTATTAATATTTGATTGTCCGAAACATACTGTCATATGTAATCAGATGGACGGCGATATACATAGATTTCGGTTAACGTCATATTAGTTAATATTTCTCAGTTAATTCTTATTTTTTCTGTTGTGAGTTTTAGTATTTAATGATGTTATATCCCAATTACTGTCTTAAACACACACATGATTTGTTCTATATTATGTTTGTCATACATTCGTATACATTGTATTTCAAAATGAAATTATATGTACAGAACTTGACTTCATAGCAATTTTAAGTTATTTTTATTATTTATAATTTATGTATGACCGACTTATGGTCACTAATGTTGAAATACAATACATACCTTTACATGTACGTTTATATAATATAGGATACTGACCATTTTCCCGTACAATCCCATTTTAAACTCATGAAAGAAATACCATCCTTCATACTCATCTTCAAACGCTAGCTCTGCATACTTGTCCTGAGCCTCGAAGCAAAATGAGTGTAACTGTTTGCTTTGGTAAAAAAGAATGCATGTTGGTGCTTTCAACGACTGTAAAGCACGGGATGTGTTCCAAGTGACTATTGAGATATCCGTGGGTTTATCTTTAAAGGAAAACGCATACCCAGAATATGACGTCCCAAAGTCGATAGCTGCTGCCATGATTTGCGGTGATTGAACACACTATTTTAATAACAGTTTAGATCAGTGTCATATTATTAGCAATAGACATATTTTAATGCGAAGGGAAAACAAATGCAAACTCTTTAAACATTTTGAAAAATGATATGCTTATCCAGAAATGCCGTTTATGTGTAAATATTACTTTTATAACAACCCCTTTCCGTAATAAGTTCATTTTACAGCTTATAATATTTCACTGATATTTACACTGACAGGTAATAAAAGGACAGATTATTATACACATATGATATTTTGTACATTATGTTACATGTATAACATATACGATTTATAATTATATGCTAGCCTACATTTAATTTTACCTTGTTAACTTATCATCCATGACATTATCGTTTGTTTTGTTATACCCGCATAACACTGCACCTTTGATAACAGCTATTGCAGGATCATCTGTAGTGACCAGATTCAGACAAGGGATACATTCAACCAGTCTCTCCAGATTTTTGAACCGGACACTCCTCCAACCATGAACACCTTTAACATTTCACTGCTGACGAATGATTTCTCGACAATCTGTTGCAAATGTTGGACAAGTGTTTCTGTAATTGCGTTATAAAGCATGCTAATGAGGGATTGATCGATCTCCATTAGTTGACCCATCCGGAAGAATCTGATTTGTTTGGCGAATTTTGATTTCGAAAATTCATCTTGAATATCCTTTCCATTCATTGATCTGTAAAGCTCACGCAGAGAAAAAGGAATTCTTATTCTAAATAAGGAAGCTGCAAGAATTTCAAGCATATCATCGTAGCACGTTTCCTTGAATGATTCCGTAACATCTAACCCAAATATGTCAGATAACAGACTTACAAATGCCTCATCAACAGATAAACCGCCTATGTTGCATCCTACCGTTTTGTGCAAGTTTGTAAAACTTCCTTCCTTCAATACTTTTTCGTGATAAGTCATGTCCACTGTGCCACCTAATTAAATATACATATCATTGCTTATAAATAATAAAACGCCCAAAGAAAATGTTCGATTTTGTTTTCATTTATTTGCTAATAATCATCTCTTAGATAGATAGATGGATGGGTTAACAAGAAAATACACGCAGTCCGTCACTTCGAACGATGCATGTAACATTTATGTACAGTTTAATTACTTTGGTCAAAAAGTGAAGAGTATATATATGCATTATTAATTGTGATTATTGAATCATTTGAAATAGAATATCAGTTTGTGTTTACTAACACTTGCTGATCAAAAGTGCAAATACATACACCTGAAGTATACGTTAGCACTTAGTCATCATTTGATTATAACATTTTCAATAGTTTATCGTAGCTTTTGACATCTGATAAACAAAAAGCTATTTAATGACTTTACTCCTTCACCAACAGTGTGTATGTGCTTAGATTAGATTAGATTAGGAAGATCATTACTAAATAATATCATACAATAAAAGGGTGTAATATAAAATGACAAATGTTTCTTTTTTTATATTATATGGCTTAAATAATAGTACTTACCTCCAACATCTAAAACAATGTACTCTGGTCCGAGACACATCTCGGGTAAGTAACAAGAAGAGCTGTTTCCGGTTTCCGTAGTTAACTTGCAAAATGCTGATGCTGCCTCTGTTTCTAACACTATTACCAACTTTCTGTCAGACATACCAGCCTTTATATAAAATTTAATCATGTATTAGTTTAATTTGTTTTTTATGCATACAAAATATTCGGTTTATGTACACCATATCGGTTCCAAATTATCGTCGATGTTGGTCAATAGAAGAATTGTCGCTTATATGCGTATTCACGTTAACTTTTGTATGAATATCATTTTACTTTTAATTTTCTCTGCTCATAAAATAGACGTTACTTTATATTCAGTAATTCGGTGTTGTTACAGTAATATGCGAAGATATCATGAAACAAAACATCTTCATGCGTTTGCAACTACTGTTAAGCAAAAACAGTGAGCGTATTCGTAATGTTCGTCTAAATTCGTTAATATCTATTCTGATTCTTATTGCAGTAACTTATCACTGGGCAGACATTTGACATTTATCAAGTTAAAAAATGTTATACGGTTATGTTAATAATCTGACTTTGTTTCCGTTCAATTGTTGACTTTGTGTCAAAGATTTTTTTTCAATATCTTAGCCGAGTATAAACAATTATAAACTAGTTCATACAAAAATTTTAAATATTCGACCATTGCCTTTATGAAAGTGTTTACATCAGTCGAAAAATATGTACATGCATACAATTATTGACACCGTTGCGGTTTACGTGATAATCGGACTATCCAAGATAAATCGTTAAAATAGGAAAGGTAAATAAATCAAATGATGCAGCTCCTAAAAAACAACGAATATAATTAAGGCGGTAACGTCATTATATACATATACTTTCGATAAACAAAAGCGTAAGTTATACGTACTTGTAATTGTATTGAAAACAACGTATGGAGAAGTAAATGCCAACGTACTTCTTTTAAAACTTCTATATTATTTAAATATTCCTTGACAATTTTGCATACTTTATTCATAGAACTGTTACAAAAAATAAATTTAGACCAGAGACATATAAACAAAGATAATTTTTTGTTGCTATATAAATTTCGGGTTTGGACTTTTTTAAATCTTGGAATCAGAACTTTTCATGAACTAACCAACATATATGTGCAATTGTGGTATCAAAGAAAGAGTTTGATTGTATTCCTTGATAGTGAACTTTTCTATAGACTTTTAAAAATAAGCTATGTTTGTGATATTTTGTTCTCACTTTAACCCATTTGTAAAATAAGAAATAAGAAAAGACTTCTTGAAATACATATATAATATCTTTCTTCATAAATTGATATCTATGTATTTGTTAAAAACGAGTTAACTACCGTCTGTTATGTTTAAAAAGATCAATATTTCACTAAATGTTCAACATGACTGTGTTATTTTCGATCCGTAATAATTTAAATTCAGGAGAAACATATTAAATAATTGATACTTGGAAATAGTTAACATTGTTTTAATCTTTGCTCTGGTACCGATTTGTTTTTAATTCAGACAAAGTTTCAAAGAGATATTACAGAAATACTAAAGGCGCAATCCAAAATATGAGTCATGTATGTTATATTGGCATTCACCGGCCAATCTTTTAAATTACGACATTGGTTTATTAACCATATATTTTTTTAGACGGAACCTACTGTATTAGGGATAACAGCACATTCATCTGTTACATACATTATACAATACAAAAGATTCAGTATTAATGTGTTACCTGTATTGGACGAATTCAATTACAAATAGAATGACGTAGTTTCACAATAGCGTTTTCGGTTTAAAATATAAAGTGTTAAATCAAAATACGCTGGGATGACAGCAAGACAACTCAATATAAATTAATTATTGATTAGACTAATTTGTAGAAATTGTTGATAACATAATTACCGAAAATATCAATGTTAATGAAGGTATTGATACATTTGCTTACACTCTATACAAATGTTCATGTTCAGTATTCGGTGTGACATATAACAGTTTAAATGCTTACTTAAAAGCCCATAATCCGTGGTTCACACGTGATTGTAATATTGCACGCTCGCAATTGAGACGGGCGAACAAAGCGTATCGTAAAAATAGATCATTTAATACCCGTATTGTACTTGCCGATAAGCGGCGTCATTACCGAAAGAAAAAAAATTCGGCTGGATACAAATATTATTTCAAGCAAAAAAATGTATTGCACAACTTATCACGAAGCAATCCAAAAAGATTTTGGGATGAAGATTAAAAGGGAATTTTTTATTTCATTTTACGAATTAGTTTTCTGCAGAAGATATGTATAGAAATAGAGATGTTATTAATAGATTGTCTGCGACAGATCATATTTTACGTAATGTCGAACAATTAAATAGTTCGTTTACTTCAGACGATGTTTATAAGGCGAGATATAAATTTGACCAGTATATTTTCTTAAATATTTTCAAATTTACTTGATGTACAGTTAAGAAAATTGGCTAACGAAAGTAATAATTCAACCAACTCCCTATTTGGCTCCAGATTACTATAGATTGTTGTTTTGTTGTACAAAGTTTAATTAATAAAATAATTAAACGAGAAAAGAAAAAAAAACTTTTCTGCTCTTTCATCGACTTCCGTATAGCCTATGATCTTGTGTATAGAGAAGGAATCTGGTTAAAATTAATTGATTATGGTTTTTCTACACAAATGTTGAGAACAATGTATGATAGTGTTTAATCTTGTATGAAGGTTAATGGGTCATTAAGTAATTTTCTTGATAGCTACATGGGCGCGAAACAAGGTGAATCATTGTCTCCATTGTTGTTTATTTTATTTATAAATGATATGAATGATACGTTGAATAACAGAACATTCGATACTGTTAAAATATATGAATTATTTACGTATTTAGGAGTCAAATTATCCGCTAATGGTTCGTTTTATCAAGCACGACAAAATGTTATCACAACAAGCAATGAAAATGCTATTTTCACTAAATTCCTCGTTAAATAGTGTCCCCTTTGAAATATCGGGAAAAAATAATAATATTCGATGCATTGGTTGCTCCTGTATTAACCTATGGTTCCGAATATTCCATAATGCTTCTGATATTGAACGCATTCATGTTAATGTTTTAAAACAGTTATTAGGAGTACGAAGTCAAACTTCTAATAATGTCGTATATGACGAATTAGGTAGATGGCCGTTTTCGGTCATGAGACGGATTAGAATGATAAAATATTTGTTTAAAATGAGTAAAGTGTTTTAATAATGATGTAGATGTAAATGGAAACATACTGAATAAAAGCTCGTGGTCATATCAAGTTAAGTCTATGCTAAACAGCCAAGGCTGTACTTATCTATGAAATAGTGCCGATGTAACAAATATCCAAATTGATAGAGTTATTTTACGAATAATTGATCAGTATTTACAAGCATGGTATTCACAAGAAGATACATCGCCTAAACTTGAAAGTTATAAACAGACAGTGACATAACACTGTATAAATGCCGAATAAACTTATCAATCGGGTCCATTATTTAATAGTACAAGCCTGCATTGCTTTGCATATGTAATTATAGTTAATTGCATAATACAATTATATTTGTTATGATATAAACAGTATTAGGTAATTTGTTTAAAACCAATCATTGACAGAATGTTCAGAATCCTATAAAACAACATTTCATCAATTTGCATAAAATGAATATTGAACATTGAAAATTGTTAATAACATTTAACTATTAACTTTAAATTCGTTTATCAATGCATTGTAAAGAGTGAATGTATATATGTATTATGTTTTTCCTCTGTATATTTTGTAAATCGCCTAGTTCAAGGCAATACACATGTATTTGTCATGCCAGTAAAACTATTGAATTAAAAACTATTGAAAATTGAATTGATTTGAATCATGTACTGAATATTTTAAAACCTGTGCCCCAGAGCAATCTTGCGACTTTTATATGGCAGTAGGGGCTTTAAACAAAAACAATATACAGTCGTATATAAATCAGTACTTCATACGAAATATACATTATATTATTTAAGCATATCTATGCCTATTTTAATACATACAGAAAGGATCCACGTGTTTATATTGGTGCAACTGCTTGATTCGAACGATAATTACTAAGGTAATTGCTTTTTCTCAACCTGTGAGATATAAGAAACATATGAAGTAAGACTAAGTACATACCTTGATAGCAGCATCACGCATCAATTGCGTGACTGGTTCATTTGCAATTGTTGGTACTGTTAAAACCCAGCATATCTCGTCTTTCATTGAACCATTATAAATCGTACCATGTTTTATGGCTTTCTCACAGCGGTTCTTTATATATCTGATAGCTGCACTGTGCACATCGACTGCAGACATTTGTTTACCATTTACATCCTTTATAGAAAAGTCTCTAACAACGGCTGCCTGTCATTATTATGATATACTGGTATATGTTTTACAAAACCAAAGATGAAATTAATGAATATTTAGTCGAGTAACTTTGTAGTAAACTATGACGTAATTATGGCGCTTGAAATCTCGCAATTGTAGCGAAGTAATAAAATTGTCCAGGGACTGAGATTAACGATGATTTTAAAAAGTAAAATGACACTCCAACAACATAAATATAGATGTCCATTGATGTCTGAATCAACCGATACATATAAACATTAAATTTAATTTTGAAAATTGATGATTTCTGATAAATACAATATATTTGTCTAATTATTTAAGACCACTTAAATTTAAATTTGATATTTTAAACTGGTGTTGAGCAGGCAAAGTGCAAATGAAAATATATAAATAAAGGGATAGTTGTAGGATTGGTCAGTACTGCGTCAATATCATATCGTGTCTGCAGCATGATGCGTCAACGCTGCAATGCTTAGAATACTGTCTCAGAGATAGTCGTCAGGACCGAAGTATTTGTGAAAGTACATTAAAGTACAACACAATATAACAATATAAAAACAAAAATATGTTAATAATTTACCCATACGATGACATAAAAAGCTTTTAGCAAAAGTGTGCATCGAAAACCACAATTACAATAAATCCGTTGTTATAGAAAGCGTTAACGTCTATTCAAAACAATGGTTCGTCCAACAGAATAGCAAAATGATACAACTTTATTACAGTTTTTCAAAAATGTATAAGGTTTTGTCTTATTCTGAATCCTTTTTTTTATATTAAGGAAAGTTCCTGTACTATTACTTACCATTCTATCATAAAGACACTTTTTGAAATGACTGAAGAAATACCATGACTTGTGTTCATTGCTTTCTGTAAGCATTGCGTATTTTTCCTTGGCTTCTTTACCAAAGGAATGAAAGTCCTTGGTTTCGTCAAATAAAATACATGTTGGTAGAAAAGAACTATCAACGGGAGAATATAGTCTGTTGTTGTCATTTTTCAAGGCGTAACCATTACTAAATGCGCACTTTGTATACGTTGAGCCAATCTCTATAGCTGCTACGATCGCACTAGAACACATTCTAAAATATGAAACATTTGATACTTAACATCATTTATGATTATTTGAAAAGTTGAAACTTACCTTGCCGTTATTTCCCAAACCAATAGACTCTTTTGAGCAACGCAGTTGTAACATGAATACAAATGAGGCTGTATAATAGATAGTCCAGTAAAGGTAAATGTGTATTTTTGTTGTACTACTAAATTATTACAATATGTATTGAACTATTTAGATGGAATGTATTCCGAACCTCTGTTCCCCAAATCATTTTCACACGAATTATGCCTATATATTTCTATTTAAAATTTACTATAAACATAAAATGATATATACATATCATGCAACATTGTATCTAATTGCGATTGCAAGTATTCATAATGATTTTCCATAACTACCATGTAAGTAATCGTGCGGTGTGTTTATATGCGCCCACGCGTAAAGAAATACGAATGATAAGATTAGGATATTTTCACATTTTATAAAATGTGTATATACTTATATTGCATTTGTTTTCATTGGCTGAATAAGAACAAAAAGCTTAGTAAAGTGCACGTTGTTCCGCATGTAACTGCTATTCTACTTACAAAATGTGTGTGTTTATGTTTTATGTTGTTGTTGTGGCTGTTTCTTGAAAGTGCTACGTCTTCATATGTGATGTTTGTTCCATATCTGAACTATTACCAAGTATGTTAAGTATGTAATGTTACATGTTACCCTAGTTCAACCAATTGAATTAAACAACTCGTAAATTATATTTAATACAGCTTAATCGATTTATCCATTTTGCGTTCTTACTTTTTAACAATTTATGCACATAAAGCTTAAACTTAGTTTAATAATAAAAAACTATCAGACACAAAACTTATTACCCAATCAATTTTGAAAAAAAGTAAAAATACAAATAAAAGTCACAACAAAAGGATCTCAGTCGTAATGAGCACAATGAAAACAGGATACATAAAAAGTGCAATCAACAGCGATGAATGGAGCTTAAGTTATTGAAAACAAATTGTCGGGTGAATACAAATGCTTTCACAAATTCTCTATGAGTCGATTATATATTTGATTTCATATAAGTTATTGTAACCATTAAAAACATCCAGTACACTTAAGAAAAGTAAATGAAAATTGACATGAAAGATTCGATCGACTACAAATGCAGTAGTGAAACCCTCGTAACATCCCGAGTTATATCGAAAGCGATTAACGAAAAAATAGTATCGGTTTTAGTAGCCGAAACATCGACTGCGCATCTGATCTGCGCTAGACGATAATAATGCGCATGCGCCATGATTGGTTCATGTGTCTTCCGGTTTACTGTTCGTTTCCGTTGGGAATCAACACACATTCAACCCGTTGAAAACTCGCGTTCTTCTGTTTTAATGTAATAACATACTAAAACCCCTATTAGATATTATATATTTACCGTTATTGCAACCCAAATGTTTCCTAATTTAAATTGCAAAAAAATCATACCAGAAGAACAGCAGATCGCATTGTAACAGGGTTAACTCGTTCAGTTTCAATTTTCAATCTCATGAAATAAAATGGCTAGATTTCATCGTCAGATCGCAAGAAACTACAAAAATTAGTACTAGTTTATAAAAAAGAAACATTGTCTAGTTTCAGATTTTTATACTGGCCTTCTTCCTCAAACTGTCGAAAACATTAATCAATAAAATCTCAGAAACTGGGATAATTTTGAGTTATTCTCTAAATCATTTTTACCATCATATCGTCTATAAAATTATAAAACGAATTATCACCCGAAATACGTAATTCCGAATCACTTCCGAAAAACAGACTGTTAAACTCGTTATTTTAAAGAACAGAGAATCCAACATATTATTCGTTTTGTACCCGATCATTGTCGGTCTTACATGTTCGTTGACGTATGTAGCGATTTGAATAACGACTTATTCTTAGATGATTAAGTTATTCTTCTCTGTGTGAATGTTGAGTGATGTCTGAAAAAGCAAGTCATTATTTCTTTAAATGTAATTATTTTATAGATTCACAGAGTCAAACGTTATCAATCTATAAGAAATCTTCACCCGCCTAATATAATCATTACCTTGTATAAAATCATCGAATTCAAGCAATGGACATTCAACCAGATGCATTCATAATTTTATAAAAGAGAGTTGACGCTTTCGATAATAAATACCACCTAATGATTTGTTTAACCACAGAGCAATGATCTTCTGTTGACATGTACATGTATGTGTCTCCTTTTCTTCTATATATTTCTACTCCTATCATTTCGAAATACTATTCATCTTCTATTTGCTCAATGTACTAAGCATTTTGCACTGCTTTATGTATTCTTCTCAGTGTTTATAAAAGCATAACTTTTTAATAACGTTTTAGCTATGTTAATTCTATGTACGATTGTATTTAGGGAAGAGTAGTAACTAAGTTAAACGTTGTAAGAACTTGTAACCCAATCCAAGGTATATGTATGGCAATAAAATATGTTTAAACCAATAAAAGAAGGGCATATGACTCGTCTTATCTTATAAAACTGCAGTTGTAGTTCAACATCATATAATTCCTTTAACTCTTATTCCACTAATTCTTATCATCTAATTTCGTTATTTCCTAAAACAATAGAATAACCTCTTAAAAGTGTGGAGGCCGTACTAACCAAAGTCAGGTTACTGCTACTGGCCACATTATAATTTTAACAAAGAATTATACAAAGTTTAACATTAGTTATGCAGAAGTCCTAAATTAAACTGTTGTTTAACTTTATTTTTTCCAGTTCGCTGTAACAAAGTAAGATCAAATTGAGAAGAGTTAATGATAATGATTAATAAAATACACATATTAATAAATGATATGTACACTCTTACATCATACCTTATTTCCGTAACGATTGACAGTATTGAAATATTATCGCCATTTTAAACCATCCTTTCAGAACAGCACGTTATATGTAAACGGATATGTGATTTGAACTATTTTTCATATCTCAAAACCACTATATGTTTCAAATCTAGTATACCCAGATACGAGTGTCAGTTTAATCTGTGCACTTCAGATAAGAAAATCAACACGTGATTGCATACGTTTACATGTACACATTTTATCTCGAGTTTTCAAGTTTTTATAGATAATGTCGTTTTTGGATATAATATATAAGCTGGTCTATAATGTTCAATTTTCAAGTTTTAAGGCAAGTGAAAAACAACAGTTTTTGTCTCACCTATTGTATAGTTTTGCGTAACTTAACACAGATTAACACTTTGGTTTTATGCTCCTCCTTGCAAGAAAAATGGTCATGCAGCTGTTACATCCATCATACTCTCAAGACATGATACATTCTGGTTTATTACTATACTGTTTCCTCAACTAGGCGAAATGTTGCCACGCCGACGTTATACCTAAAATTCGTGCTATTGATGCCGCCATTTTCCAGTATAAACCAGAACTTTAGACTCTTCAGCGGCTTTCCGGTAAAATTGTGTTTCTGTCGATGGAAAGTACTTTGAAGTATTGTAATAAACAAAATTAAACTGCAAAACTACATATCAAAAGTATGGGCGTTGTCTCAAATGTTTCAAAATGTCCCTCGTATCCGACTAATGAATAGCAATAACAGGAACAATTTAACATGACGTTTACGTTATTCGGGGTGTTTTTTAAGGTAAATCGGAATAACTAAAAAACTAACAAGAGTCGCTGATCTGATATATCTTGACACAAACTTTCAAGAAAATGTAAACAGAACGTCGTAATTAGTTATTTGACTATAAAAAAATCCATATACATTTCACAACTTTCTTGCTTGTCACAAATGGATCCGAATCTATTTATTTGAATGATTGTTAAACCCCTACTCATATGGACCATTTATACTCTATACGAAAATCTGTTTCTTCAGTTCTTGATGTGAATATCAGAATTCCTATCAAGAACCCGATATCAGCTGTTATGACTTAACAATACTTCAGACCTCAGATGCTTAAATAATTCCTAAAATAATGAGAAAAATAGAAACTACTCCCATAGTGTTCATCTGTGAACATCTGCGTTCTAAGCTCTAATGAATATTAAATCAATTATTTGTGCTTACAAAAGTTATTAACTATAATCCGCAACTCGAAGGGAGCGTTTATGTCACAAATGTAAATTACTTCCAAATTACTTCCTTAAATGACAGCCATACCCTTTCCGTTCATCCAGATGCGCAATATGCTAACAAATGCCACCTTCACTAACTGTTTCGATCAATCAACGACTGGTGCAATAATACATCTGAAATCTAACGCCGGCTGCAAAACAAGTTGGTTTGCTGCTTATTTGCTTGCAAGAGTGAGAAAAACAGTATGTCGATGACACGAAAACTCCTCTTAATCTGAGAATTAACACGCTACGATCCGATGTACTTACCCGTAAGCTTACCAGATCACAAGTGGCTTCTTACTTGCACTTAGTATATGTATCTTTTGATAACGATAGCACTGTTTTAAGCGATTTTAAAATGACAATATGACGTTTATCAATCCACAACGAAGCTACAAACTCTAGTAAAACGAATAAGAAGAGAATCGTAAACCCCGTATGTAGCTTGAAGCACATACCTTTCCTAATGAGAAAAATAACAATATTGAAAGCAAACCCATCCCCTTTGTCATATATGTTTAACTTGCATATTTCTATTTCTAAAACAGGTTGTACAATGGATATGACACTGCACGGAACGGTGAGGAAGGAAGGAAGGAACATCTACGAAAGGACAAGAGACAGTTTGATGCAGTGTTGGATATTTACCTGTTGAAACAATTTTTGATCTTTTATCTGTAGTTATTTTTATTATATGTCATGCAAACATTCAAAGAAACATACTTTGATGACACGCTTTTTCTTATTTTGATAGAAGATCTGGCCCATGTGATAGGCTCATAACAAGAATTCCTGCTATCATCTTTCAACTTAACAAATAATATAACGGCGAAGATATAAATATGTGTTTAGAATTTGCATATGAATTACAAGTCCTGACTCTTTGCAAAATGAGTTCGAAACAACAAAAGAGATAATCATACAGCAGATAGGTGAGGAATCTCATGCTAGTAATGGCTTAAAGTAAGAGATAACACCATTACACAAAAAGAATAACTAAATGTTTTCCTAATCTAAAACTTAACGCGTGTATTTGAACTCGTTATTATCGCTGATATATGAACTAGCCCTGTGTCACCAACATATACTTAAATGCTTAAAAATTAAACCTTTGAAAAACAGCCAGCTGGTCATAAAATTAAGACCGGTTCCATAAATACTGCATATGGTTTCACTGGTGTTAATTAAATAATAGATAAATAAGCATCCGTAAACGTTCGGAAAAACAAATTGGAAAACAAAATTAGTGGTTATAATTGCACCAAATAATCCATACTGCAAAGTGTGTCCTGTCATGTGTGCTACTTATCATCTATCTTCATATATGTACATATATTAATGTATATGGTAGGTAGCACACTTAACATGTGATACCTTGCATTTTGTCAGGGTTTTGGCGCAGGTATGAATTTAAAGTGTACGAGTTGTGCATGCTAACTTAAAAAACAATATTTGGGTTTTGATGCAAGTTTAAATGCATATTCAGTTTTATTGGCAGAGGAAGACCTCAGAATAGATCTGAGTAGAACCACCGTCCTTTCGCAAGTAACTGACAAACTCTGTCACAAAAGAATAACCGATCGAGCGGGATTCGAACCTGCGACCTCAGCGACGATAGCTAAGTGATCTTATAACAATGTCTTAGACACGAAGGACCTTTTTGGTTTAAGTAAGGATGTAGAAGACAGGTTATGTATATGTCATGAACTACCTTGCACACTTCTGGGACATTGATGCTAGTATGAAATTAGATAGCTGATAAGGTATATGATACAAGGTATGACTGTACATTACAGGTTGGGTGTATGACACGAAAACCTGCACAAAGTCGGGCAGTTTGTGCAAATTTAACACGAGGGATAAGAATGGTATATTGAGTGATATACCATGAACCATGTTAGGGCTTTATGTACATGCATGGCTGTAGATGGTATATAATATATATGACACGTTATACCCTGCATTATGTCTGGCTCTTTTGTTTCAGTATGAATGTAGATTTTATGTGCATGTGTGGTTGTAGATGGTAGGTAGGATATAAGACATGAGATACCTGTATCATGACGGGGTTTTGGTAAATGTATGACTTTAAATTTGTAGACGTTGTATATAGCACGAGATACCGTGCACAACACAGGGATCAGGTGCATGTATTGCTGAAGATGTTAGATAGTATATATGCCATGATAGATATTGTCAGAGTTTTGGTGCATGCATGTCTTTAGCTGGTATATAATATATGGATCAATATCCCTTACACTATGTCAAGGTTTTGGTGCAAGAATAAATGTAGACGGTAGGTAATACATATGCCATTAGGTACCTTGCAGCATGCCTAGGCTCTGGTGCATGTTTACATAAATTGTATCAAGTCAGGGTTTTGGGTCATGTATGACTATACATGGTAGGTATAGTGTATGACACGAGATTCATTGCACCAAATCGGGGTTTACGTGCATGTATTACTGTAGATGGTAGGTAGTAAGATATACGGCATGAGATAACGTGTATCATGTCAGAGTTTTGGACATGTATGACTCCAGATGGTAGGTATAGAATATTGCGCGAGATACCTAGCACTATTTCAGGGCTTTAGTGCATGTGTAGCTGCAGATATTATGTATGGCATATGCTATAATATACATTGCACCATTATAGGGTTTTGTGTGTATTTCTGACAGTAAGGGAAAACTATTTTATCAATCATCAGATGTCTGGCCTGCCATATGTCATGGATTAAGTGCATGCTGGACTGGATATGTTGCGTAGGGTATATGGCATGCATAAGTGTAGATAGCAGGTATAACTGTAGATGGCAGGTATAACTGTAGATGGCAAATATAACTGTAGATAACAGGTATAACTGTAGATGACAGGTATAAGTGTATATGGCAGGTATAACTGTAGATGGCAGGTATAACTGTAGATGGCAAATATTACTGTAGATATCAGGTATAACTGTATATGGCAGGTATAAGTGTAGATGACAGGTATGACTGTAGATTGCAGCTATGATAAGATTTGGTTCATGTAGAAGTATAAGAGGCTATATAATACACCGGCATTAACAGATGTGTCCATTACAAGGAGATAGAATGTCTCAATGTTCATTTCCTGCTACATAATTGTTTTTATAGATGAAAGATAATGATAAGGACCGCAGCAAATGTTGACTGTAAATTACTCCATGTCGGCTAATCTAGACGGATGAAGCTGCTTTTAAATACATCTGTGTTTAATGAGATGTGTTTAAGCTATAATACATTTTACTTTATATAGTTACGTGCATATTGAATATAGGACTATGAAGTAAATTGTTTAAGCTAATGAGATGTTTCATTCTTTCAGTATAATGACGACCTTTATGGGTCGAACCAAGAGGAAACCAAAACAGAAACGCTTATAGATTAAACATAATTTATTTTGTGAATCGTGCCGATGTGACAACGTCACACCCATTGTGAATCGTGTCAATCTGACAGCGTAACGTTACATCAATTGTTCTTTATTTTCATTTGAAGGCTTCGCCTTCATTTATTTTGTATTAAGGATATACTGCAGGGTTTCCCCATGATTTGTACTTAAAAGCCTCCCATATAAAATGGCAGTAAGCTGATTATCTGTCACTTCTATAAGATCTTACCTAACTTAGATAATTGAGCATATTGAACGTAACATAGCTACGCAGAAAAATCAAATCAGAACATTACGCGAAAGCGTTGGAATTCTTCTTTTAATGCGTATGTTATTGATATAACAGTTGATAATCAGGCGCACCTTATTTGTTCTATTCTACCTTCTACTTCTCTCTTTTCGTCTTATCTGTGTCCCTTTCTTACCTTTTTCTTAGTTTTTGCTCTTTAGATACATTATTATTTATAATACACAAATGTGTAACAAGGTCTCTTATTGAGCAAATTTACACATAAGTAATTATGTCATACATGAGTAACCTTGTGTCACCGCATATATATGGCCGCCCGGGAACGTAGCTAACAATTTGGAGATATCCGCCATTTTTATTGGGAATTACTCCGGTATGTATTTTCATTTTAATTGTTTGAATTCATTTTGTTTTATAATATGTTTCTTCATTTAATTCCTATTAAGAGTGTATTTAACATATATTCTACGAGAGTTTTTCTATATACTTATTGAAACAAGTGTCTAATAATCACAAAACCACTTAACATTTACTTAACGTTCACTACCTCTACACAGTACATATACTTAAACAGCGGACGAAATGTGTTTAGTTACCAACGTTAATAAGTACGGTTTTATTTATACATACTGGACATATCTTGAACATGTATACGTGTTGATTATTCGATTAATTGGTATAACATAAAACACGGTATGTAATTCTAAATGAGACTACACATTTCCGCGGACCGATACATCGAGTCAACATTTATTGTCATTTATGTAGGTATTTTCACGTACTTGTTAAACCAGGCAGTTAACGTTTTTTATTGCACACAGCTATTTTAACTATATTGGAAGAGATTTGATATTCTTATGGTATTTATGACATTTACGTCTCATTTAGTCACAGTCATGTTATTCAGTTGAATCATCAAGGTTTAACTTAAAAGCTAGAACCGTTAAAATATACACTTAAACTCACATATCGATTACATAGGAACGACAATGTAAGATCAATGCTAATACTTGATATGGTATTTAAAAAAAAATGAGAAGGTATATTTTGGCTATACGATGTTAGCCGTGAAATTCAGATCTGCATTGAATGCAGACCAATGTCAACATTAAGAATATACCTGTGTATATATGTGTGCTGGATTGCAGATGCATTTTTTGTTTAGCCATGGTAATGACCCATTTATTATTAATACATACATACAAACATAACATGACAACTTGGATTTTCGATGTCTTCTATCAACATAATTATTCATTCAATAATCATTCATATCAATCATACCAATCACGCCTTTTCACTAGTTCATTAAGTTCAATAATTCTACAATCACTCGTTTCTTATTTGATCATTCATTCAAGTGACAAACCATTTCTGTCTGAGAGTGTTACGTGAGTCTTTTTGATAGATGTTTGCGTTTAGACTATAGTTCAGTAAATGAAATCAATAAATTTGTAAACACTGAAACTATTCTTTATTTAAAGTATATGTAAGTTATACCTTATAACTACAACATTTCCGCCTCACAGAATGTTGATAGAAAACTCTTTTAACGTTGTGAACTACATTATCGTTAACATCGATTTTTTTTTGGTATTTTATATTTTTGTATTATTTCAGAAGTCGATATCGGAAACTATGTAAACAAATTAAAAGCAGACCAGTGTAGTAACACAAGTAATTTGGCAGATGGTCAATACTGTATCACATACACTACACAAGACGATTAAGACCATTTGATTGTATCAGGGGTACATCATTACAGGCAGGATGGCTGACGGAGGTTGGTCAATATTGTATCTGATGACGCTATACTTACATGTTTATATTATACAGTTACACAGCACTACGTGGTGTATATATTTCAAAATAACAAATGGACCGTTATTGTTTGTCTTGATGTTTTTCGTAAATATAAATACTTAACACAACTGTTATAATTCAATTAATTCCATATGATAGGAAATGATACACCAAATCATACATTTAAGTTAAACTTGAAAACAATACATAGTGAAATTATTTATAAGATAATTTGAAATTCTAAAATTGCTGATTTATCGTTTCTTTGCAGGTGATGCGTCTTCGGGGAAATTCGATAAAGGTATGTTATAGCTTCATTCTCGTCTCAATTATTTTATTTTTTAAGTGTCCATGTTGGTAAGAAAGATAATAAATACATTTCGCTAATTGTATTATACAATCAAAGTACAAATGGTAATCTAAGCCGGGAAATACTCAATATGGTGGCATTTTATTTGATTCAAACAGCACTATTTTGTGGGATACTTTAACATAAGTGTTTGAGAAAAAAAGGTGAATGGTGGCAGCAAGGCTCAAAGTTACGGTGTCCTGTTTGGGTCATATTGCCATATTTATTAAATTAAGTAAAGTCGAAACAACTAACTACTATAGTGAAAAGTCGAAACAACGATAGTGAAAAGTCGAAATCATTTTGACTTTATATTCCAGCAAAATCAATATCCATGGATGTTGTCAGTTTCTCACTTTCTTTTATATAATTCATTCTTGGAGGTTAACATTACATACATAATTTACATGGTGCATTATTAAAATTAGATCGCAGTTTTAATATTATGACATTTGAGCTTGTTTGTGTGTATGCCTAGAATGATATAAACTTTTTGTTTTACCGGAGTTCCACTGTTTTACAATGAACTAATGAATGTTTTACTGGTGTTCCACTGTTGCACAATGAACTATTGATTGTTTAACTGGAGTTTCACTATTTCACGATGAACTAATGAATGTGGAGTTCCACTGTTTCACAATGAATTAATGAATGTTTTACTGGAGTTCCACTATTTCGCAATGAATGTTTTACTGGAGTTCAGCTATTTCACAATGAACTAATGAATGTTTTACTTGTTTTCAGCTATTTCACAATGAACTAATGAATGTTTTACTGGAGTTCAACTATTTCACAATGAACTAATGAATGTTTTACTGGAGTTCCACTATTTAACAATGAATTGATGAATGTTTCACTGGAGTTCAACTATTTCACAATGAACTAATGAATGTTTAACTGGAGTTCGATTATTTCACAATGAACTAATTAATGTTTAACTGGAGTCACTATTTCACAATGAACTAATGAATGTTTTACTGGAGTTCTTCTATAAAACAATGAACTAATGAATGTTTTACTGAAGTTCCACTATTTAACAATGAAATAAAGAATGTTTTACTGGAGTTCTGCTGTTTTACAATGAACTAATGAATGTTTTACTAGAGTTCCGCTGTTTTACAATGAACTTATGAATGTTTTACTTGAGTTCAGCTGTTTAACAATGCACTAATGAATGTTTTACTGGAGTTCCGCTGTTTCACCATCAACTAATGAATGTTTAACTGGAGTTCCGCTGTTTCACAATGAACTAATGAATGTTTTACTGGAGTTCCGCTGTTTCACTATGATTTAATGAATGTTTTACTGGAGTTCCACTTTTTCACAATGACCTAATGAATGTTTTGCTGGAGTTCAGCTGTTTCACAATGAACTAATGAATGTTTTACTGGAGTTCCGCTATTTCACAATGAACTCATGTTTAACTGGAGTTCCACTGTTTCACAATGAACTTATGAATGTTTTACTGGAGTTCCGCTGTTTCACAATGAGCTAATGAATGTTTTACTGGAGTTCCACTATTTCACAAAGAACTAATGAATGTTTTACTGGTGTTCCACTATTTCACAATGAATTTATGAATGTTTCACTGGAGTTCAACTATTTCACAATGAACTAATGAATGTTTTACTGGAGTTCCACTTTTTCACAATGACCTAATGAATGTTTAACTGGAGTCACTATTTCACAATGAACTAATGAATGTTTTACTGGAGTTCCACTATTAAACAATGAAATAAAGAATGTTTTACTGGAGTTATGCTGTTTTACAATGAACTAATGAATGTTTTACTGGAATTCAGCTGTTTAACAATGAACTCATGAATGTTTTACTGGAGTTCCGCTGTTTCACAATCAACTAATGAATAACAACACGATGCATGGACAATATAACAATAATCTTGTAGAAAATGTCATAACCATATACACATAGGCCATCAAGTACATTACAATACTAAGGATAACACAAAAAAAGAGATTGAGTATTTTCTCTTATTTCTATTGCGGTCAAACAATGTTCATTTCCTTATCATATATCCTGCTATCTCTTTGTGATATAACATGAAAATAAGTATGCGTTTTAATACATGTCATTACTGTTTTAAACGTCAATATACATGGGTAAAACATGCTAGCGGTGACAACACAGAGATACTGTAAAACGTCGATGACTCGAACCCGACAAGACTAGACAAAATTGTTCGAATTAATGGTTGTTCGAGTCAAATATTATCGAACATAGTGCCATACTAGATGTCGAACATAGTGTAATACTAAATGTCGAACATAGCGCCAAACAAAATGTCGAACATAGTGCCATACTAAATGTCGAACATAGTGTCATACTAAATGTCGAACATAGTGCCATACTAAATGTCAAACATAGTGTCATACTAAAGTGTCATACTAAATGTCGAACATAGCGCCATACTAAATGTCAAACATTGCGCCATACTAAATGTCGAACATAGTGTCATAGTAAATGTCGAACATAGTGTCATACTAAATGTCGAACATAGCGCCATACTAAATGTCGAACAAAGCGCCATACTCAATGTCGAACATAGTGCCATACTAAATGTCGAACATAGTGTCATACTAAATGTCGAACATAGTGCCATACTAAATGTCGAACATAGTGTCATATTGAATGTCGAACATTGCGCCATACTAAATGTCGAACAAAGGGTCATACTGAATGTCGAACAAAGTGCCATATTAAATGTCAAACATAGTGTCTTACTGAATGTTGAACAAAGTGCCATACTAAATGTCGAACATAGCGCCATACTGAATGTCGAACATAGTGCCATACTAAATGTCGAACATAGCGCCATACTTAATGTCGAATATAGTGCCATACTAAATGTTGAACATTTGGGTCAGGTGCACGACAGCACATATACGTTTATATTACAATGCAAACATGTTTGCAAATATGTCATATGGTTTGTTATTAATGAAGACACACATTCTGGTGGTTTCAAGCAGTTTCAAGCAGTACTTTAAGCGTGCTGATAACTTGTAAAGAAATGGTATAGCCATGTTGGCTTTGTCATTGATTTCCATATCTTGTCTCTATTCTGATAATCTGATTAGACACTCTTTTATCTGTTTGCTTATAGCGAGTCCGTATGAAATTTCGATTTATTTCGGTTGATTAACGGAAAAGTCTATATAACATTTAACAGTTTTTTCACCAATTTCAAGTAACTTTTATAACAGAAAGCCAACTGTTTTGTCTATCATCGCAATAGCATTGCTCAGCTTTATTTCTGCTTAGAAACTCGCAATAGTTCCATGTATCCTAGCGACGTTGTTCTGTTAATTTAAAGAAAACATTACTCGTAAGAAAACATGGTAAATGAGTTAAGGCACTGTAAAATAGGCTAACGATGCTTTGAGAGTAATATTTTATGTGTTTGTTACGGGTAATTTCAATGTTCAACAAAACAAATTGTCGCGTATTGATGCGTATTCGGCCCCAATGTATACCTAACTGACTGGAGCACAGTTTCATCAAACAACGATCCAAATGCCAGAAATGTACACATTGCATTATAATATGCTGAAAAGATTTTGTCACAATATTTTTGATAAATTTAGAACACAGCATGGACATATTGTATTAACATAATGTATTATAGTGTTTTATCATGATCATATTTCAGGTATGCGTTCTCTCAATCTATCAACAATAGATGCATATCAAAAAGCTTTAGATGAAGGTATGGAAAAGTGTACCTCGTTGCGAATAATGGTAGTTGGACACTATGGTGCTGGAAAAACTACATTGACTAAGAAATTATTGGAAATGCCATTGGATGACATACAGAGCACGGATGGAATTGAAATAAATGTACACAAATGCCAGGTTTCCAGTAAAGGGATATGGCGAATAAATATGTCGACTGATACAGAATTAGAAAATATGGCACGTTTAGCAAACGTGGCAAAGGGCATAGAGAAAATGGGTCCGTTTTTTTCGGCTGAATCAGAGGAACAGGCAATGATACCAATCTCAGATGAAACATTGTCGTACAAATTTGTAAAAGCCTATAAGAATCCATCTTTGCTTGGTGATAATAATAAAACAATTAACATTTGGGATTTTGGCGGACAGTGGATTTATTACGCAACACACCAGTTATTCCATAGCCCTGATGCTATATATATATTGGTTTTGAACTTGTCATTGAGTCTTGATGATGAAATAGTTGATACAGAATATACACAAACATCTAAAGATGTAAGATCATTCTGCAAATTTTGGATGCATTCAATACATTCGTTTGTTGGCACAACAAGCGGTAAGCCTCCTGTTATACTGATTGGAACTCACATGGATAACATGGATAACATAGGTGATAATCCGAAAAAGAATAAAGATATTGCTGACAGATACTTTATATCAGTACGAGACATATTCAATGAAACACCGCTCACAAGGAAACATTTTCAATTTGAAGATTTCCTTATCAACAATTTGACTACGGAAGACGAATTGAGAAAACTTCGAAACTATATCGTCAATATAGCAGAAGAAAATGCTAAAGAAGTTCCGGCAAAATGGATACATTTAGAAAACAGTCTGTCGAAAATTAAATATGTAAAACATGTGACGTTTGACTGTGTTGCAAAACTAGGTTTTGATAATAACATCAGAGACAAAGACGTATTATTGGCATTCCTTGAATTCCATAACTCACAAGGGACGTTCATATATTTTGATGAGTCAGTATTAAGAGACTGCATTGTCTTAAATCCTCAATGGATAGTTGATGCTTTAAAATGCATCATAACATCCGAGATATTTTGTAGGAAAATGCCCGATTTGTATGAACTCTGGGATGACCTCATAAAGAAAGCAATTTTGCGTTCTAGACTTATTAATGATGTATGGAAAAACGACGATACAAACGACTTCATGGATCATGAGGTAACATTAATAAAATTTATGGAAAAATTTGGAATCATAGCAAAAGCAAAGAAATTTGATAAAATAACAAATTCAGTGCAGGAACTTGACTTCTTTGTTGTGCCAAGTCTGTTACAGGACCGTAGTACAGATGATGATGTACTTGCATTTATTAGTGGGAAACGATCAACAACAACGTTTCTAGTATTTTCATTTGAAAATGACTCTATCTCGCGAACATTATATCACCGTACGACGGCTTATGCATTGGGAAGATGGGCTCCAATTGAATATGGCGACAAATATCTCCTGTTTGAAGATATTGGTGTTTACCGATTGAACATTACACATGCCGGGATAATAGAAGTCACTGATCAATCTATTGACATAAAAGTTGTGTGTTTGGTTCAACAAGATGTAGATTGCGAACAAAGTGATCAATTGCGACGGTTTGTTGAGATGGTTTTAAACAATGAGCTTGGTCGAATGAGTTCAAGAGAGAGTCAATACAAAGTCGAGTTTGGTTGTGGCAATACAAAAGGTAAAAAGCGAGTTTTGCAATTAGAAGATATCGAAAACAATGCAGCTTTACCCTGCCCCGAAATGAAGCATAGACATGGTGACATCGACACCAAGACAGTGATCCAACAGTGGTACCCACAAAAAGCGTCCTCAGCAGCAGATTCAATAATCGAGGTGTACGACTCCCAAATGAGCAGAATTGTTACAGAGAAACAAATACATGGAATTGCCAAAGCAATAGGATGCGGTTGGCAACAATTGGCGATACAATTAGGAATTAGGTTGGCAACATGTGAACAAATAAAGATGAATTATCCGTATTCATCTTTGCTCCAGATAGCAATCATGTTGACGACGTGGAAACAGGCAAACGGAAATGACGCAACGTTTGGAACTCTTTTACGGGCGATTGATACGCTGACAGGAGTTACAATTGAGTGGGATTTGATAAAAAATGTACTTGACAAATTCAAAGATTAGATGACCACTACTCACACAAGTTTATGAAAAATATATTCGAGTAATTGCAAATGCTGACCCTGGGGGTGCGGGGACGGTTATGAACATAATTGAAGTGAACAATTAAAAGAACTGATTTTTAAAAAAAATTTACAAAAGCATTTTGACCCAAGATAATGTTCTTATATTGGAGTAATACATTTATTTTATGGACATTTGATGTATAAACTTTAATTGGATCTTTTGGAAATCGCAGAATGGTTTAGTTCGATTAGGTGTTGTGAAACTAGTTTTTACAAATATGTTTGGTGTTAAAGGTACATGGTTATATCTTATTTTCATAAGACATTTAAAAGAAAAATACAAAATTTTGAAAATGTATTTTTGGGGGCATAACTGTTATTTTTTTAGAATATGGAATTTCTGTGTGTTTTTTGTTTTTGATAATTTGAATTAAAACAAAAAACGTTTTTAGGGTTAAGTTTGCTTTTTGATTGGTTTTCCCATATTTGTTATTATAACATTCAACATCAATGCAGCTATTAAAACTATACATATACCATTTTAATGAAACATATAACATGACCTTTGAAATATTTTGTGGGCTATACATGTATGTGGAGTAAACGGCAAAAAAGTGTTTATATTCATTGAATTACGTTATTACACTGGTTTTACAGCGAATTTTAAAGACAAAGATTAGTGAATATGTAACGAACGTTACATTGTGGTTTATAAAAATCCTGGACAGTTATTCAAAACATTGATGAAGCTTAACATCTAGTACACACAGTCTATAGGTTTCAAATGCAACCGACGAGTTTGGCATATATACGCAGTTGATGCACTAAATAAAGAGTTTCAAAATTGATAAGTAAACTGCATTTATATTCTGAAATGTCCGACGATGTTTTAAGTCTTAAGTATGAAATCCCAGATAGAACGAGCTCTCGTGCTTCTTGTGTCGAGCCTGTTGGAGAGGGATCGAATCTGGGTGTGCGGGCAGAGTTATTGTTTTGACGGGAAAATGGGGAAGGGGTTCGAAAGACAAATCTGGTCTTCGTTCTTTACAATCTAAATGCCTAGCGTTATACTGGTTCCGTTTCTACACCAGTATATCTGGGTACCAAATTTGTATTTCTTTTTACACAGTCCGTACCCAGGCTTATGGCTCGAATCTTTAACAAGCTGGTTTAAATTGCTAAATGTAAAATATCAACCAATAAACAATCCTTATTCAAGGGCGACCTGTGCAGTAATATATATTATACTGAATTAGTATTATTTTAAAATCAAATACACAGTTCGTACTAAGCGACCGTAAGATTCCAGTCTGAACCATTAATTATAATAATAATAAAACCTTTCTTTTCTGAGGATAACATAGTTGGCTATTTAGCCAATCCGACATATGGGCCTCTTAAACATACATATTATTTACAACACATTTAAACATAAAATTAACATTTCAAATATATATATATAAGTTGTTTGGTCTAGAATCTTAATAATTACACATGTAATTAAAATTATTTGTATAAACGTATTTTTATGAATATCTATAGTAAATGTTACAATTTATATAGATCAATTATATAAAACAAAATAAGAATTACGTTTACAAATTCAAATAAAATGAGAAAAAGGAAAGATAATTCAATGAACAATAATTAATTTATTCCTTGCAAAAAGGTAACAATAAACAGTGTATTATTACTAAACATTACTTACGCAAATACACAGTCTATACGGACGACATACAACCTGACAAAAGTCAACATTTGCACTTACAAAATACATAATGTATTTTCAGGCTTCCATAACTTTGATATATACACACTTCATACCAATGGGCTTTGGACCCCCGTCTGTATCAGCGATATTAGACTTTCAATATACAATAGCAAACGACATATCGACACATGTCGACAAATCATGAAAGTCAAAATTTCAACTTGCATAATCTATGATATATTACTTGTAATACAGTACAAGATACATGATCTGCACCAAGTGATCTCAAATTCTGCTCTCTACTGAGTAACTTTAACTGTTCAATATACACTATTCAAACGACTTATATTCCTGACATGAAATAAACTGGTTTACATGATTACTACATAGTCTATTAGTAGTATTTATACAGTACGTATACAAATACATAATCTGTTCCAAGCTACCTTTACCTAGCAAGTTTAACTGTTCCATAAACGATATCCAAACGCCATAAATATCTGGCAAACAATAAATAGTGGCAATCAATAACTACATAATGTATTACTATTATTATTACAGCATATTGATAAATACTAAATCTGAAATAAGCAACACGTACAATATGCATAGAAAGACTTAATGGTGCTCTATCTATATATATATTCCCGACAAAACAACACACAACGTATGTAATAAAATCAGTCAAACTGTATAATTAGTATTACAGTACTGATGCATATGCACTGTCTGTACCAATACATTTACAGTAAAAACAACATTTGTACTAAAATAAGTCAAACTGAATCATTAGTATTACAGTACTGATACATATGCACTGTCCGTACCGACACATTCACAGTAAAAAAACAACATTTGTACTAAAATCGGTCAAACTGTATCATTAGTATTACAGTAGACCTACAGATGCATATGCACTGTCCGTACCGACACATTGACAGTAAAGACAACATTTGTACTGAAATCAGTAAAACTGTATCATTAGTATTACAGTTGGCCTACAGATGCATATGCACTGTCCGTACCGATAAATTCACAGTAAAAACAACATTTGCACTAAAATAAGTCAAACTGTATCATTAGTATTACAGTACTGATGTATATGCACTGTCCGAACAAACACATTTACAGTAAAAACAACATTTGTGCTAAAATAAGTAAATCTGTATCATTAGTATTACAGTACTGATGTATATGCACTGTCCGTACCGACACATTTACAGTAAAAACAACATTTGTGCTAAAATAAGTAAAACTGTATCATTAGTATTACAGTACTGATGTATATGCACTGTCCGAACCGACACATTTACAGTAAAAACAACATTTGTGCTAAAATAAGTAAAACTGTATCATTAGTATAACAGTAATGATGCATAAGCACTGTCCGTACCGACACATTTACAGTAAAAACAACACTTCTACTAAACTAAGTCAAATTGTATCATTAATATTACAGTACTTATGCATATGCACTGTCCGTACCAACACATTCATAGTAAAAACAACATTTGCACTAAAATGAGTCAAACTGTTTCATTAGTATTACAGTACTGATGCATATGCACTATCCCTACCGACACATTCACAGTAAAAACAACATTTGTACTAAAATAAGTTAAATTGTATCATTACTATAACAGTACTGATGTATATGCACTGTCCGTACCGACACATTCACAGTAAAAACAACATTTGTACTCAAATAGGTCAAACTGTATCATTAGTATTATAGTACTGATGCATATGCATTGTCCGTACCGACACATTCACAGTATAAACAACATTTGTACTAAAATAGATCGAATTGTATCATTAGTATTACAGTACTAATGCATATGCACTGTCCGTACCGACACATTCACAGTAAACACAACATTTGTACTAAAAAAGGTCAAATTGTATCATTAGTATTACTGTACTGATGCATATACATTGTCCATACCGACACATTTACAGTAAAAACAACATTTGTACTAAAATAGATCGAATTGTATCATTAGTATTACAGTACTAATGCATATGCACTGTCCGTACCGACACATTCACAGTAAACACAACATTTGTACTAAAAAAGGTCAAATTGTATCATTAATATTACTGTACTGATGCATATGCACTGTCCGTACCAACACATTTACAGTAAAAATAACATTTGTACTAAAATAAGTCAAACTGTATCATTAGTATTACAGTACTGATGCATATACATTGTCCATACCGACACATTTACAGTAAAAACAACATTTGTACTAAAATAGATCGAATTGTATCATTAGTATTACAGTACTAATGCATATGCACTGTCCGTACCGACACATTCACAGTAAACACAACATTTGTACTAAAAAAGGTCAAATTGTATCATTAGTATTACTGTACTGATGCATATGCACTGTCCGTACCAACACATTTACAGTAAAAATAACATTTGTACTAAAATAAGTCAAACTGTATCATTAGTATTACAGTACTGATGCATATACACTGTCCGTACCGACACATTTATAGTAAAAACAACATTTGTACTGAAATAAGTCTAACTTTATCATAAGTATAACAGTACTGATGTATATGCACTCTCCGTACCAACTCATTTATAGTAAAAAAACATTTTTACTAAAATAAGTCAAACTGTATCATTAGTATTGCAGTACTGATGAATATGCACTGTCCGTACCGATACATTCACAGTAAAAACAACACTTGTACTAAATAGTATTACAGTACTGACGCATATGCACTGTCCGTACAGACACATTTATAGAAAAAACAACATTTGTACTAAAATAAGTCAATCAGTATCATTAGTATTACAGTACTGATGCATATGCACTGTCCGCACCGACAAATTCACAGTAAAATCAACATTTGTACTAAAATAAGTCAAACTGTATCATTAGTATTACAGCACTGATGCATATGCACTGTCCGTACCAACACATTCACAGTAAAAACAACATTTGTACTAAAATAAGTGAAACTGTATCATTAGTATTACAGTACTGATGCATATGCACTGTCAGTACCAACACATTAACAGTAAAAACAACATTTGTACTAAAATAACTCAAACTGTATCATTAGTATAACAGTAATGATGCATATGCACTGTCCGTACAGACACATTTACAGTAAATATAACATTTGTACTAAAATAGCTAAAACTGTATCATTAGTATTACAGTACTGATGCATATGCACTGTCCGTACCGACACATTTACAGTAAAAACAATATTTGTGCTAAATTAGGTCAAACTGTATCATTAGTATAACAGTTCTGATGCATATGAACTGTCCGTACCGACACATTCACAGTAAAAACCACATTTGTACTAAAATAAGTAAAACTGTATCATTAGAATTACAGTATTGATGCATATGCACTGTCCGTACCAACACATTCACAGTAAAAACAACATTTGTACTACAATAGGTCAAACTGTATCATTAGTATTACAGTACTGATGCATATGCACTTTCCGTACCAACAAATTGACAGTAAAAACAACATTTGTACTAAATTAGGTCAAACTGTATCATTAGTATAACAGTATATATGCATATGCACTGTCCGTACCAACACATTCGCAGTAAAAACAACATTTCTACTGAAATAAGTCAAACTGTATCATTAGTATTACAGTACTGATGAATACGCACTGTCCGTACCAACACATTAAATACCTCCTGATGCTTTTTATAGATATGTGTATGAAGTTTTAGTGTTGTTTCTTTTCTATCATTTGTAATAATTTATTCCTACGATGCTTTTTTATGGATTGTTCATATATATATACGTATATTTGTTTGTTAAGCACTTTTGAACGTATGTATTTTATGACAAAAGTGTTATATAAATGTGGTATAATAATAATAATAATAATAATAATAATAATAATAATAATAATAATAATAATAATAATAATAATGATAATGATAATAATAATAATAATAATAATAATAATAATAACACATTCACAGTAAAAACAACATTTGTATTGAAATAAGACAAACTGTATCATTAGTATTACAGTAGACCTACAGATGAATATGCACTGTCCGTACCGATACATTTACAGTAAAAACAGCATTTGTACTAAAATGAGTCAAACTGTATCATTAGTATTACAGTACTGATGCATATGCAATGTCCGTACCGACACATTCACAGTAAAAACAACATTTGTACTAAAATAAGTAAATCTGTATCATTAGTATTACAGTACTGATGCATATACACTGTCCGTACCGTCACATTCACAGTAAAAATAACATTTGTACTAAAATAAGTCGAACTGTATCATTAGTATTACAGTACTGATACATATGCACTGTCCGTACCAACACATTCACAGTAAAACAACATTTGTACTTAAATAAGTAAAACTGTATAATAAGTATTACAGTACTGATGCATATGCACTGTCAGACCCAACACTTTTACAGTAAAAACAACATTTGTACTAAAATAGGTCAAACTGTATCATTAGTATTACAGTGCTGAATCATGTGCACTGTCCAAATCGACACACTCACAGTAAAAACAACATTTGTACTAAAATAGGTCAAACTGTATCATTAGTATTACATTACTGATGCATATGCACTGTCCATACCGACACATTCACAGTAAAAACAACATTTGTACTAAAATAAGTAAAACTGTATCATTAGTATTACAGTACTGATGCATATGCAATGTCCGTACCGACACATTCACAGTAAAAACAACATTTGTACTAAAATAAGTAAAACTGTATCATTAGTATTACAGTACTGATGCATATACACTGTCCGTACCGACACATTCACAGTAAAAACAACATTTGTACTAAAATAAGTCAAACTGTATCATTAGTATTACAGTGCTGATGCATATGCACTGACCGTACCGATACATTCACAGTAAAAACAACACTTGTACTAAAATAAGTCAAACTGTATCATTAGTATTACAGTACTTATGCATATGCACTATCCGTACCGACACATTTACAGTAAAAACCAACATTTGTACAAAAATAATTCAAACTGCATAATTAGTATTGCAGTACTGATGCATACGCACTGTCCGTACCGACACATTTACAGTAAAAACCAACATTTGTACAAAAATTAGTCAAACTGCATAATAAGTATTACAGTACTGATGGATATGCACTGTCCATACCAACACATTTACAGTGCAAATAACAATTTTACTAAAATAAGTCAAACTGTTTCATGAGTATTACAGTACTGATGAATATACACTGTCCGTACCGACACATTTACAGTAAAAACAACATTTGTACTGACATAAGTCTAACTGTATCATTAGTATAACAGTACTGATGTATATGCACTGTCTGTACCGACACATTTACAGTTAAAACAACATTTCTACTAAAATAAGTCAAACTGTATCATTAATATTACAGTACTGATGCATATGCACTGTCCGTACTAACACATTTAGAGTAAAAACAACATTGTACTAAAATAAATAAAACTGTCTTATTTATATTACAGTACTGAGGCATAAGCACTGTCCGTACCAACACATTCCCAGTAAAAACAACATTTGTACTAAAATAAGTCAATCTGTATCATTGGTATTACAGTACTGATGCATATGCACTGTCCGTACCAACACATTTAGAGTAAAAACAACATTTGTACTAAAATAGGTAAAAATGTATCATTAGTATTACAGTACTGATGCATATGCACTGTCCGTACCGACACATTCCCAGTAAAAACAACATCTGCGCTAAAATAAGTCAATCAGTATCATTAGTATTACAGTAATGATGCATATGGACTGTCCGCACCGACACATTCACATTAAAAAACAACATTTGTACTAAATTAATTAAAATTGTATCATAAGTATTACAGTACTGATGCATATTCACTGTCCGTACTGCCGCATTTACAGTAAAAACAACATTTGAACTAAAATAAGTTAAACTGTATCATTAGTATTAAAGTATTGATGCATATGCACTTTCCGTACCGACACATTCACAATAAAAACAACATTTGTACTAAAATAAGTCAAACTGTATCATTAGTAGTACAGTACTAATGCATATGCACTGTCCGTACCGACACATTCACAGTAACAACAACATTTGTACTAAAGTAAGTGAAACTGTATCATTAGTATTACATTACTGATGCAGATGCACTGTCCGTACCGACACATTCACAGTAAAAACAACATTTGTACTAAAAAAGTGAAACTGTATCATTAGTATTACAGTAATGATGCATATGCACTGTCCGTACCGACACATTCACAGTAAAAACAACATTTGTATTGAAATAAGTCAAACTGTATCATTAGTATTACAGTACTGATGCATATGCACTGTCCGTACCGACACATTCACAGTAAAAACAACATTTGTACTAAAATAAGTAAAACTGTATCATTAGTATTACAGTACTGATGCATATGCACTGTCCATACCGACACATTCACAGTAAAAACAACATTTGTACTAGTCTAAAGTAAGTGAAACTGTATCATTAGTATTAAAGTACTGATGTATATGCACTGTCCGTACCGACACATTCACATTAAATACAACATTTGTACTAAAATAAGTGAAACTGTATCATTAGTATTACAGTACTGATGCATATGCAATGTCCGTAAAGACACATTCACAGTAAAGACAACATTTGTACTAAAATAGGTGAAACTGTATCATTAGAATAACAGTTCTGATGCATATGCACAGGCCGTACCGACACATTCACAGTAAAAAACAACATTTGTTCCAAAATAAGTGAAACTGTATCATAAGTATTACAGTACTGATGCATATGCACTGTCCGTACCGAGACATTCACAGTAAAAACAACATTTATACTAAAATAAGTGAAACTGTATCATTAGTATTACAGTACTGATGCATATGCACTGTCCGTACCGACACATTCACAGTAAAAACAACATTTGTACTAAAATAAGTCAATCAGTATCATTAGTATTACAGTACGGATGTATATGCACTGTCCGTACCGACACATTTACAGTAAAACTAACATTTGTACCAAAATAAGTCAAACTGTATCATTAGTATTGCAGTACTAATGTATATGCACTGTCCGTACCGACATATTCACAGTAAAAACAACATTTGTACTAAAATAAGTCAAACTGTATCATAAGAATTACAGTACTGATGCATATGCACTGTCAGTACCGACACATTTACAGAAAAAACCAACATTTGAACAAAAATAAGTCAAACTGTATAATTAATATTACAGTACTGATGCATATGCACTGTCCGTACCAACAAATTTACAGTAAAAATAACATTTGTACTAAAATAAGTCAAACTGTATCATTAGTATTACAGTACTGATGCATATACAATGTCCGTACCGACACATTTACAGTAAAAACAACATTTGTACTGAAATAAATCTAACTGTATCATTAGTATAACAGTACTGGTGTATATGCACTGTCCGTACCAACACATTTACAGTAAAAAAACATTTTTACTAAAATAAGTCAAACTGTATCATTAGTATTACAGTACTGATGAATATGCACTGTCCGTACCAACACATTTACAGTAAAAACAACATTTTTTGTACTAAAATAAGTGAAACTGTATCTTTAGTATTACAGTACTGATGCATATGCACTGTCCGTACCGACACATTCACATTAAATACAACATTTGTACTAAAATAAGTGAAACTGTATCATAAGTATTACAGTACTGATGCATATGTACTGTCCGTAAAGACACATTCACAGTAAAAACAACATTTGTACTAAAATAAGTGAAACTGTATCATTAGTATAACAGTACTGATGTATATGCACTGTCCGTACCAACACATTTACAGTAAAAAAAACATTTTTACTAAAATCAGTCAAACTGTATCATTAGTATTACAGTACTGATGAATATGCACTGTCCGTACCAAAACATTTACAGTAAAAACAACATTTGTACTAAATAGTATTACAGTACTGATGCATATGGACTGTCCGCACCGACACATTCACAGTAAAAAACAACATTTGTACTTAATTAATTAAAATTCTATCATTAGTATTACAGTACTGATGCATATGCACTGTCCGTACCGACGCATTCCCAGTAAAAACAACATTTGTGCTAAAATAAGTCAATCTGTATCATTAGTATTACAGTACTGATGCATATGGACTGTCCGCACCGACACATTCACAGTAAAAAGCAACATTTGTACTAAATTAATTAAAATTCTATCATTAGTATTACAGTACTGATGCATATGCACTGTCCGTACCGACACATTCACAGTTAAAACAACATTTGTACTACAATAGGTCAAACTGTATCATTAGTATTACAGTACTGATGCATATGCACTGTCCGTACCAACACATTCACAGTAAAAACAACATTTGTACTAAAATAAGTAAAACTGTATCATAAGTACTACAGTACTGATGCATATGCTCTGTCCGTACTGACATATTTACAGTAAAAACCAACATTTGTACTAAAATAAGTAAATCAGTATCATTAGTATTACAGAACTGATGCATATGCATTGTCCGTACCGACACATTCACAGTAAAAAACAATATTTGTACTAAAATAAGTCAAACTGTATCATTAGTATTACAGTACTGATGCATATACACTGTCTATACAAACACATTTACAGTAAAAACAACATTTGTACTAAAATAAGTCAAACTGTATCATTAGTATTACAGTACTGATGCATATGCACTGTCCGTACCGACACATTAACAATAAAAACAACATTTGTATTACAATAGGTCAAACTGTATCATTAGTATTACAGTACTGATGCATATGCACTGTCCGTACCGACATATTCACAGTAAAAACAACATTTGTACTAAAATAAGTAAAACTGTATCATAAGTATTACAGTACTGATGCATATTCACTGTCTGTACCGACACATTCCCAGTAAAAACAACATTTGTACTAAAATAAGTCAATATGTATCATTAGTATTACAGTACTGATGCATATGCACGGTCCGTACCAACACATTTACAGTAAAAACAACATTTGTACTAAAATAGGTAAAAATGTATTATTAGTATTACAGTTCTGATGCATATGCACTGTCCGTACCGACGCATTCCCAGTAAAAACAACATTTGTGCTAAAATAAGTCAATATGTATCATTAGTATTACAGTACTGATGCATATGCACGGTCCGTACCAACACATTTACAGTAAAAACAACATTTGTACTAAAATAGGTAAAAATGTATCATTAAAATTACAGTTCTGATGCATATGCACTGTCCGTACCGACGCATTCCCAGTAAAAACAACATTTGTGCTAAAATAAGTCAATCTGTATCATTAGTATTACAGTACTGATGCATATGCACTGTCCGTACCAACACATTTACAGTAAAAACAACATTTGTACTAAAATAGGTAAAAATGTATCATTAGTATTACAGTACTGATGCATATGCACTGTCCGTACCGACGCATTCCCAGTAAAAACAACATTTGTGCTAAAATAAGTCAATCAGTATCATTAGTATTACAGTACTGATGCATATGGACTGTCCGCACCGACACATTCACAGTAAAAAAAACAACATTTGTATTAAATTAATTAAAATTCTGTCATTAGTATTACAGTACTGATGCATATGCATTGTCCGTACCGACGCATTCACAGTAAAAACAACATTTGTACTAAAATAAGTCAAACTGTATCATTAGTATAACAGTTCTGATGCATATGCACTGTCCGTACCGAAACATTTACATGAAAAACAACATTTGTACTAAAATAAGTGAAACTGTATCATAAGTATAACAGTACTGGTGTATATGCACTGTCCGTACCAAAACATTTACAATAAAAACCAACATTTGAACTAAAATAAGTAAAACTGTATCGTTAATGTTAAAGTACTGATGCATATGCACTGTCCGTACCAACACATTTACAGTAAAAACCAACATTTGTACTAAAATAAGTAAAACGGTACCATTAGTATTACATGCTGATGCATATGCACTGTCCGTACCGACACATTCACAGTATAAACAACATTTGTACTAAAATAGGTCAAACTGTATCATTAGTATTACAGTACGGATGCATATGCACTGTCCGTACTAACACATTTACAGTAAAAAAAACAACATTTTTTCTAAAATAAGTCAAACTGTATCTTTAATATTACAGTACTAATGCATATGCACTATACGTACCGACACATTTACAGTAAAAACAACATTTGTACTAAATAGTATTACAGTACAGATGCATATACACTGTCCGCACCGACAAATTCACAGTAAAATCAATATTTGTACTAAAATAAATAAAACCGTATCATTAGTATTACAGTACTGATGCATATGTATTGTCCGTACCAACACATTCACAGTAAAAACAACATTTGTACTAAAATAAATCAAACTGTATCATTGTTATTACAGTACTGATGCATATGCACTGTCCGTACCAACACATTCACAGTAAAAACAACATTTGTACTACAATAGGTCAAACTGTATCATTAGTATTACAGTACTGATGGATAAGCACTGTCCGTACCGACACATTTACAGTAAAAATAACATTTGTGCTAAAATAAGTAAATCTGTATCATTAGTATTACAGTACTGATGCATATGTACTTTCCGTACCGATACATTTACAGTAAAAACAACATTTGTGCTAAAATAAGTAAAACTGTATCATTAGTATTACAGTTCTGATGCATATGCACTGTCCGTACCGACACATTCAAGGTAAAAACATCATTTTTTCTAAAATATGTAAAACTGTAACATTAGTATAACAGTACTGATGCATTTGCACTATCCGTACCAACACATTTACAGTAAAAAAAACATTTGTACTTAATAGTATTACAGTACTGATGCATATGCACTGTCCGTACCAACACATTTACAGTAAAAAAAACATTTGTACTAAAATAAGTAAAACTGTATCATTGGTAGTACAGTACTGATGCATATGCACTGTCTGTACCGACACATTCCCAGTAAAAACAACATTTGTACTAAAATAAGTAAAACTGTATCATTGGTATTACAGTACTGATGCATATGCACTGTCTGTACCGACACATTCCCAGTAGAAACAACATTTGTACTAAAATAAGATAAACTGTACCATTAGTATTACAGTACTAATGCATATGCACTGTCCGTACCGACACATTAACAGTAAAAACATTTGTACTAAAATAAGTAAAACTGTATCATTAGTATTACAGTACTGATGCATATGCACTGTCCGTACCGATACACTCACAGTAAAAACAACATTTGCACTAAAATAAATCAAAATGTATCATTAATATTACAGTACTTATGCATATGCACTGTCCGTACCGACACATTTACAGTAAAAACCAACATTTGTACTAAAATAAGTCAAACTGTACCATTAATATTACAGTACTGATGCATATGCACTATCCGTACCAACACATTTACAGTAAAAATAACATTTGTACTTAATACTATTACAGTACTGATGCATATGCACTGTCCGTACCAACACATTTACAGTAAAAAAAACATTTGTACTAAAATAAGTAAAACTGTATCATTGGTATTACAGTACTGATGCATATGCACTGTCTGTACCGACACATTCCCAGTAAAAACAACATTTGTACTAAAATAAGTAAAACTGTATCATTGGTATTACAGTACTGATGCATATGCACTGTCTGTACCGACACATTCCCAGTAGAAACAACATTTGTACTAAAATAAGATAAACTGTACCATTAATATTACAGTACTAATGCATATGCACTGTCCGTACCGACACATTTACAGTAAAAACAGCATTTGTACTAAAATAAGTAAAACTGTATCATTAGTATTACAGTACTGATGCATATGCACTGTCCGTACCGATACACTCACAGTAAAAACAACATTTGCACTAAAATAAATCAAAATGTATCATTAATATTACAGTACTGATGCATATGCACTGTCCGTACCGACACATTTACAGTAAAAACCAACATTTGTACTAAAATAAGTCAAACTGTACCATTAATATTACAGTTCTGATGCATATGCACTATCCGTACCGACACCTTTACAGTAAAAATAACATATGTACTCAGAACGGGCACAGCGAGCGGATATGTTAACATATAAGTTGAAAAGAATTCATAATACTAGCAGAATGACAAACATTGGTTCCGAAAATCATTTCATGACGAGTCGAACTACGGTAAGTTACTGGTGTTGTTGTAAAAAATACTTCCGTTTATTAAAACAATTAATATGAACATTAACCTACTGAAAAATTAATTAGAAGACCTTAAAAAATACTTTAAAAACTTTCATTTTTCTACGGTAAAAACACCTCGGTAATCTCTATTTGCAGCATACCGTAAACCTGTCTATTGACGGGAATTGGCGGAATTGACCGAGTGTATACGATACGATTATTCACGGGGTTTTTTTGTAAGTGTTTAAATAATTTAATTGTGCAAGATTTATCGACCCGTTCTACAATAAATTACTGACTCATGTAAAAAAGAAAAAAAAACGCCGGCGTCTCTTCTTTAGTCTGTTAAGAAGGCGCTGGTGCCATTTTGGTTTCCGTTGTTTGAAAACAAGCACAGAATGATGCTTTTTTATAAAGGTCTCAAACGATTTTCAAGGGTGGCAGGAAAAACAGAAAAACACATAATAACCGAAATAGATCTAGAAACTATAGTAGGCATTAATGGTTAAGGTTCTGTTATTTTATATAGAATCTGTACAAGTTAAATTCTGCAAACAATATTGTAATCTATTGCAAAACACTGTGTACTATTTATATGACAAACTGTATTAAGTATTGGTTAAAATTGACACGTATGGGAGATCACAGGTATCCAAAACATTGTTATTTAATGTTAAAACGTCAACACGAATCTGGTAGAAAAACTAGGGCAGGGCGTATTAAAGATATACTTTACACGACTTATTCTAATTTAGTTCCGTCAACGTGACGAGGCCTAAAGGTGTATCGAAAACCAACCCTCTGTACAGGCGAGGATGGGTCCATTATTAACCATTGGTTTCACACGGCTGTCAAGTTATTTTGATCATTAACAACTTTTATTAATTGCTAATTGTTAGATGTGCTTCCGCATTACCAGCAAGAACGACATCCATTTTAGCTTCGTCCATTATTCACCATTTAGCTATGACAATCTCTCCGCTCATTAATTGCCATGACGGTGCAGTATGTACGGGCTCGCTAGCTAATTAGACATTTGACAAATGGGTCATATGGGCGGTGGTATAATTGCCCCGTATTCTGTATTTTTTATGCAAGATTTTATTTTTCATTTGTGTACGTTTTTTGAATACTACAGAAATCCAAATCATTCTTATAAATCCATATTGAATGCTACAGAAATCCAAATTATTCTTATAAATCCATATTGGATTCCTGAGTTTGTTCCAATGTTGAAACTTCACCAAAAGCCTTACATTATTAATACTTTAAGTCTCTACTAAATGTTGAACATTATTTAATTCTAGATTTACCATAAACATATAGAAAAGCTATTTCAAATTTTCGTTGCTCATGTCATAACCTAATGAGAGAAAATGGAAGACACTTTGGTATAGATAGCCACTTAAGATATTGCTCTCTCTCTTTGCTTAAAGACAAATGCTTATGTTATTGAAAATGAATACCATTTTTTCTTTGAATGTCCATTGTATAACAATATGAGAGCTCTCTATTTTAAAGATATTTGGTTACAAAACAGTTCTCATAACTTATTCTACTCCCTTATGTCGTCTACAAATACAGTTGAAGTTTTGTCAATTGCAAAATATTTGTATCATGCAATGAACTTAAGAAAACTAGAGCTTAATATTTTATAATCAGTAAAAGTATCTCGATTATAAATTCAAATGTATCTGCATATGCTATTTGTTACAACATGTATATTTGTCACTCTAATGTCAATTAATATTTTTTGTATTTTGTATTTTGGGCCAGAGGCCTATATTACCTTAATAAAAATACTGTACTGTACTGTAATGTAATGTATTGATAATGCCTCAATGTTATCATGCATGTAACAATTTTCCAAATGACTTAATGGGGTCAAAATTGGCGTTTACTATATAAATAGAGCGTAAATTCTACACTTGTATATACAGTCAGTCCAAAATGTTTTTAGATAGTTTTTGAATGTGTAAATACTTAAAACTGATATAGTCTCAATGATATCATGCATGTATCAACTTACCAAGGGACGAAATGTGGTTAAAACTGGCGTTAACTGCCAGAGACAGGTTACTTTATAAATAGAGCGAAAAGTCTACATTTGTTTGTACATTCAGTCCAAAGAGTTTTAAAATAGTTTTTGAATGTGTAAATACTTAAAACTGACGATGCTTCAATGAAACCATGCATGTATCAACTTATCAAGGGACATAATGCGGTTAAAATTGGCGTTTACTGCCAGAGACAGGTTACCATATAATTGAGCGTACATTCTACATGTGTTAATAAATTCAGTCCAAAGTTGTTTTTAAATAATTCAACATACCTGATGTACATAAAGGTCTACTACAGGCAGCACCTTCGGTGTTACGTTCATGTACCGGATGTATATAAAGGACTACTATAGGCAGCACCCTCGGTGTTAGGTTCACGTACCTGATGTATATAAAGGTCTACCACAGGCAGCACCCTCGGTGTTAGGTTCACGTACCTGATGTATATAAAGGTTTACCACAGGCAGCACCCTCGGTGTTAAGTTCACGTACCGGATGTATATAAAGAACTACTATAAGCAGCACCCTCAGCGTTAGGTTCACGTACCTGATGTGTATAAAGGTCTTCTATTGGCAGCACCCTCGGTGTAAGGTTCACGTACCGGATGCATATAAAGGTCTACTATTGGCAGCACCCTCGGTGTTAGGTTCAGTAACCTGATGTATATAAAGGTCTTCTATTGGCAGCACCCTCGGTGTAAGGTTCACGTACCTGATGCATATAAAGGTCTACTGTTGGCAGCACCCTCGGTGTTAGGTTCAGTAACCTGATGTATATAAAGGTCTACTATTGGCAGCACCCTCGGTGTAAGGTTCACGTACCTGATGCATATAAAGGTCTACTATAGGCAGCACCCTCGGTGTTAGGTTAACGTATCTGATGTATATAAAGGTCTAGTATTAGCAGCATCATTGGTGTAAGGTTCACGTACCTGATGCATATAAAGGTCTACTATAGGCAGCACCCTGAGTGTTAGGTTCACGTACCTGATGTATATAAAGGTCTACTTTTGGCAGCACCCTCGGTATAAGGTTCACATACCTGATGTATATAAATGTTTACCACAGGCAGCACTCTCGGTGTTAGGTTCACGTATCTGATGTATATAAAGGTCTTCTATTGGCAGCACCCTCGGTGTAAGGTTCACGTACCTGATGCATATAAAGGTTTACTATTGGCAGCACCCTCGGTGTAAGATTCACGTACCTGATGTATATAAAGGTCTACTATTGGCAGCACCCTCGGTGTTAGGTTCACGTACCTGATGTATATAAAGGTCTACTATTGGCAGCACCCTCGGTGTAAGGTTCACGTACCTGATGCATATAAAGGTCTACTATAGGCAGCACCCTCGGTGTTAGGTTCACGTATCTGATGTATATAAAGGTCTAGTATTAGCAGCATCATTGGTGTTAGGTTCACGTACCTGATGCATATAAAGGTCTACTATAGGCAGCACCCTCGGTGTTAGATTGACGTACCTGATGTATATAAAGGTCTACTTTTTGCAGCACCCTCGATGTAAGGTTCACGTACCTGATGTATATAAAGGTCTACCACAGGCAGCACTCTCGGTGTTAGGTTCACGTACCGGATGTATCTAAAGGATTACTATAAGCAGCACCCTCGGTGTTAGGTTCACGTACCTGATGTATATAAAGGTCTTCTTTTGGCAGCATCCTCGGTGTAAGGTTCATGTACCTGATGCATATAAAGGTCTACTATTGGCAGCACCCTCGGTGTTAGGTTCACGTACCTGGTGTATATAAAGGTCTAGTATAAGCAGCATCATTGGTGTTAGGTTCACATACCTGATGTATATAAAGGTCTTCTATTGGCAGCACCCTCGGTGTAAGGTTCACGTACCTGATGCATATAAAGGTCTACTATTGGCAACACCTTCGGTGTTAAGTTCACGTACCTGGTGTATATAAAGGTCTAATATAAGCAGCATCATTGGTGTTAGGTTCACTTTTCTGATATATAAAGGTCTTCTATTGGCAGCAACCTCGGTGTAAGGTTAACGTACCTGATGCATATAAACGTCTACTATTGGCAGCACCCTCGCTGTTAGGTTCACGTACCAGGTGTATATAAAGGTCTACTATTGGCAGCACCCTCGGTGTTAGATTCACATACCTGATGCATATAAAGGTTTACTATTGGCAGCACCCTCGGTGTAAGGTTCACGTACCTGATGTATATAAAGGTCTAGTATTAGCAGCGCCCTCGGTGTTAGGTTCACGTATCTGATGCATATAAAGGTCTACTATTGGCTGCACCATCGGTGTAAGGTTCACTTACCTGATGCATATAAAGGTCTACTATAGGCAGCACCCTCGGTGTTAGGTTCACGTATCTGATGTATATAAAGGTCTAGTTTTAGCAGCATCATTGGTGTTAGGTTCACGTACCTAATGTACATAAAGGTCTAGTTTTGGAAGCACCCTCGTTGTTAGGTTCACGTACCTGATGTATATAAAGGTCTACTATAGGCAGCACCCCTAGTGTTAGGTTCACGTATCTGATGTATATAAAGGTCTACTATTGGCAGCACCCTCGGTGTTAAGTTCACGTATCTGATGTATATGAAAGTCTAGTATTAGCGGCACCATTGGTGTTAGATTTACGTACCTGATGCATATAAAGGTCTTCTATTGGCAGCACCCTCGGTGTTAGGCTCACGTACCTGATGTATATGAAGGTCTAGTATAGGCAGCACCCTCGGTGTTAGGTTCACGTATCTGATGTATATAAAGGTCTACTTTTGGCAGCACCCTCGGTGTCAGGTTTACGTACCTGATGTATATAAAGGTCTACTTTTGGCAGCACCCTCGGTGTTAGGCTCACGTACCTGATGTATATGAAGGTCTAGTATTAGCAGCACCATTGGTGTTAGGTTCACGTACCTGATGCATATAAAGGTTTACTATTGGCAGCACCCTCGGTGTCAGGTTCACGTACCTGATGTATATAAATGTCTACCATAGGCAGCACCATTGGTGTTAGGTTCACGTACCAGATCAGCCTCAATAACTACTGTACAGACTCCAGGGCTGATAAGTTCCGTATTGCGGCTCAGATCAGCCTTAATAAATACAGTACAGACACCATGGCTGATCAGTTCACGAGCACAAAACAAACTTTTTTTACAAACTATGAAATAACTAGAAAAAGGATGTTTTTATTTAATATTATTATCTTTGTTATAACAGTATATGCATACACATGCATACACATGCAAAATATACAGTCAAACCTGTGTTAGCGATCATCTCTATTAAGCAGCTATCTGTCTTAAACAGCCACATTTGCTATTTCCAATTGTTATGTTTTCAGAGCAAATTAACCTGTAATAACCAACAACTTGTCTTAAAATGTCATTTTTGCTCCATCCCTCGACTGGCTGCTTAAGACAGGTTTGACTGTAGGCATCAATCTACTATTACTGATACATAGGCTTTCAACTTTTGCCAATACAATACGATAACACCACCCCGCTATTAAGACCACTTTTGCCTGGTTCCAAAGGTGGTCTTATCAGAAGGGTTTTACTGCCACAGTGATTTCATCAAACTTTACTGGTTATATTGAGAGAAAAAAAATCTAGAAATAAAGGATTTACTCACAAAAAATTCTAGCGTAACATCAGTTTGTGGTTTTGTTGTGTGTTTTTTTTTTTTTTTTTTTTTGGTAGGTGATACATAAATCAACAGATCAGCTTACTTTAATGGTAAATGCAAATGTGAAAATCGGTCGAGTAAAATAAAATTTAAAACAAATAAAGATAAATGAATACTAGGGAAATTGATGCAAATTCAGTGTTAACAGAACAGCAAACATTTAAATTGCTTTATTTACTTCTGGTAGACATACAATAGTGTGATAAAAACGTTCAACATTTCTTAATATGTCTAGCCGACACATGTATATTAAATCGAATTTTAACATAAGTTTTTGGGTTTTCATTTCAAAGCGTTCGTCCATCAAAAAGTTGCATTGACATTTGTCAACAAAAATATTTTCCTGATATTTCAAAAAGTATTCAACAGAATTTGATGTTAGTCGTTGTTGTGTGTTCAGTTGTGTGGTGTTTCGCTCAGTTTCAACAATGTTTCAGTGTCTGTGTCGTTTCAATATTGGTGATATGTGTTATTATTCTATACCTGTACGTGTATAGCCAATCAGCTACACCAGATGTTACCACGTGACCGTACAATATGTAGAAGTTTATTGAATCCAATAACTTTTATATTGTACAGTTCAAAATTCAAGATGGCGTCATAAAAAAAAGGAAATAAACTGAGTGGAAATTTCAACGATAAAACAAACAAACGACAAAATGTTCCGCATGACGATGATGTTGAGAAATTCCGTATATCTGTCGCTGCAACTGCCGCTCTTCGTCTGTCGCTTTGAACTTAAGGTTTACTAATGTAAAAGGATCTTGATTTTGTTTTTACTCTTTTGATAAATTTCTTTCAGATTGAGGTATAGAACAAAAAGATCATTTTACAGGGTTTTGCACAATGTGGGAATACATTGTACTCGTACGTATTGTGATGAAAACCATATTGGACTCGGCACCTATAGCGTCCAATATGATTTTCACCACAATACATACTCGTTCAATATATTCCTTTATTGTACACAACACTGTAAAATAACCTTATATTATTTGTGATTACATAGATAACTAACGATTGGAAGGACGTACATACATGTGTTGATATTTCCAAATATGTCTATTAAAAGCTAGTTTGTTATTTTTGGTGAATTTAAATACACAGTATATCGGAATGTGGAATCTGATATCTTGATCTAGAAAAGTATCAGCGACACCACTTGTAATAAGACTGTCTTTATTACTTAAAAGTAAAACATCAATAAGAGACGATGAATTATCGGTATAGTGGGTAGGATCTTTGATAGATTGAAACAGACCAAACTGTTGACATATTTTGTTTAAACTTCGTGATGAAACATCATTCAGCATATTATAGTTCAAATCACCAGTAACAATTATATCTTTGATACCAGTATCAACAGCAAGATTTAAAGAATCATCAATTAAATTATCATAATCAGAGCCAGAGTTTGGAGGTCTGTAAAATACTCCAATGAGTATATGTCTGTGTTTAATAGTAAGTTCAACCCATATGCATTCCACACGATTGATTTCTAAGTCATTTCTACGAGAAAAATGAATTGTATCTTTAATGTACATAATAACACCACCGCGGCTATCTCCAACGCGATCTTTTCTTATTGGTTTATGGAACGCTGGGAATTCTAGATCAGATGATGCAATAGTATCATTAAGCCAAGTTTCAGAGAAAGCTAATATATCAAATCCATATAGTTCAGAGTAAAATGTATCTAATTTATATCTAATACTTTGAACATTATAATGAACAAGAGAAAGATGATGTGAAAAGTCCAAGGCTTCCAAACTATCTGTAAAGGATGAGGTTGATGAAACTGAGTTGTTGGTAACAGTTGAGCTTATAGGACCTGGGTTTGGGTGAATATCTCCATAAGACAGCAGTAGGATATAGGTCCATGTTAGGAGTGTTGTAAAACAAACGGAACGTATGAAATATTTGGTAAAAAATATATTATCTTTAAAAATGTTACCTAATAATATACGTTTATAGGGATATACAATATCAGAGTTACATTGTGAAGCGCTTTTAATGTGTATAAAGAAGGAACTGGTATAGACTAAAGAGTAGTTGATAGACAGTAAACAATGAGCTGCAGTAAGGGTGAAAAATTAAATCTAATATTGATCAACAATATTGTATTCATATGCTGACGTATATATAAGATGATTTTGACTTGGGTGTGGTGAGACGCTATATACAGGCAATGTTTATAGAGAAGAGGTTGCTACCAACACTTACAAAATTAAGAAATGGAATAAAACAGTACACTCTGATACTAGTATGGCAAATTAAAAAAAAATCAAAATAGATACGGCTCGAACTCGCGGCATTTGAGTTGACATTTCAAACTGTTACCGCTACGCACACACGTGTATTTAAACTCATAGTGTCCTATTCAAGTGAGTGCTTATTTTTAAAAATCGACCTATTAATTATCAAACTTGAACGCTGAAACGTGGAAAGCGGTGTAAATATAGGTTGTCGCCAGGGGCGCCACTGACGTTAAAATTGCCATAATTTCGGCCAAAAAACAACGTCATATAACAGACAAAATGTGTTGCAACAATCACCGAAAGTTTCATTAAATTCCGACGACTTTCGAAAATCTATGTGCAAACCCAAGACCTACCTTAAATGCAGTCTATTTTCAGAACGGGATTTTGTTTCAAGCTTACCAATTTAAACACAGTTTGGTCAATTTGACATACCAAACCATTCAGATTTTATTCATTAATGATAATGAGATTCTTTGGTCCATTTTGAAAGATATTTTATTTTCGAAGACATTTATAGCGATTTTTCCTGATACACTCCCTTTAAGCTTGAGCAAGCATTGCTTATACAGTACATTTTCATCTGTTTTGATGTTTATAAAGCCTTCACCCCTCAGTACCTGCACACCAAGCTCTCGGGGGTCCTGCTTAATTTACATTTTTGTCTTTAGATTCTGTTTTTATAACTTTGTTAACATTGTTTATGTCTTATTATCTGTGATAATTAAAAGACAGGTAACGTTTAAATTAGTTTTTGCATAGCTATTGGTCGACATTAGCAACAGACCATCATATCACCAAATACAATACAATAGATCACAAGATAGCGCCGAACATGATATATCACAGAAATTCAATTGTTACATTATCAAGACGTTCATTTGATTATAATTTAAGAAAATCACAGAGCTACACAGTTTTAATGTTATAAAGACAAATGTATATTGGTTTAAACATAATGTGCACGTGGTAAAGCTGAGAGAATTAACGCACAACTTAATAAAAATACTGAGCTCCTGCACCCAGTTTTTCAAAGCTTTGTTATCTCAACCACTTCAATAGTTTCTATACTTAATGATGTTATGGCAATTTAAATGCATCATAAGAAACAAAATGGCCTATTTTCATAATGTTCAAATAAATAACCTAAAACACTGTAAATCTCAACATCTTGTGATTTGAAATTTCAGTTAACCCAGGATTAAGCTAACCAAGCTTTGAACAACTAGGCCCATGTGGTACTTTTTATGAATGGGGTTTAACGCCATCTTTTCAACGCATTTCATGTTACATATGGCACATCCAGTTTTATTGGTAAAGTAAGGCATCAGCATGAATCTGAGTTGAACCACCACCCATTCGCAAGTATATGGAAACATAAAGTGGTTGGTGTGAGCGGGACTCGAACCTACGACCTTAACGGTGAGGAGGTAAGTGATCTTGAGCGGGCGTCATAGCCAGATGGTACTTTCTGACAATTAAATATTTTATCGATCATTTTTGAAAATATGAGATCGTGTAATATATAGTAATAGTCTCTTGAATTTTTTATACCATAATCGATAAGAAAAATCTACAATAAAATACGTTTTATTTTTAATATGACAAAAAATGCGCAAAATAGGAAAACCTGAAGTTTCCGTTATGTCCCTTTCCAAAATAGAAACAAAATAAGGGATTTGCAGCATGATTTAAATTTTATATTTGCACCATTGCCATACATCAGCAAACACTTGCGTGTAATTTCTAACCGGTGTAGATGTTGTTTCACCTTTTCGTACCTGGAGGAGTGTCATTAGCTGAGGAAGTAATTATATATAAAATTTTGCGAAATAGCATCAAGGGAAAATTTATCGAAACTGCCGTATGTCCCTTTAAAGTGTGTGTTATGTGCTCATGGTGTTGTTGTTGTTTTTGTTATAAGTATTATTGTTGTTGTTGTTCGTGATGTTGTTGTTATTATTGTTGTTGATACTGTTGCTGCTGCTGCTGCTGCTGCTGCTGCTGCTACTGCCTGCTGCTGTTGCTGTTGTTATTGCTGCTTTTGCTGCTTCTTGCTGCTGCTGTTGCTGCTGCTACTACTGTTGTTGATACTGCTGTACTCAGCCATAGTGTAAAAATGATTCATTGAACACATAATGTGCATCAATTAACGCTATGAAATGAAAGGAAATACAGAAGAGAACAGAAGTTTGTATTCCTTAAAATAAATAAAATGAAAACTATTATTAAAACGTTGAGAGCATCGGTGACTTATTCATGTCCTGAGAGTGTCACATGTGTTTCTGGGGACGATACAGAATTATAAAATAAACCACGTAGCGGGTCCCTGTGTTGTTATTGTAAATCTAATAGGAGTACCCATAATCCGAACAAATGGCCTACCACTAAACCCGCCAGTGGTATTTTCATCTCTCTCTAACTCACAAATAGCTATGTTGAGTGACTCTCGTGTGAGCAAAATAAGTACCACTCAAACTCTACAGACGGAAAGGAATCAATCGGAACATAACGTTATTTTGAACGTTTACGGACATTTCCGAGCGATGTTCCGATTGGGGAAGGAATCCATTTAATCATTTTGTCATGTTCATAGTTGTGATTAAATTATTACAACCTCTGTGTGGTTCTGGGATGCCAAATGAGTGGTGATAAGAATATGAACATTGTATTATATGCATAAATGACGTTGGAGGCGACACATATATGTTTTTGTAGCTGTTGTTTTAGTGGATGTTGTTGTAGTGGTTGTTGTTGTTGTTGCTGTTGCTGTTGCTGTTATTATGTCGCTGTTGTAGCGGTTGTTGTTGTTGTTGTTGTTGTTGCTATTTTTGCTGTTGTTGTAGGGTTTGTTGTTGTTGTTGTTTTTGTTGTTGTAGTGGTTGTGTTGTTGTTGTTGCTATTGTTGTTGTAGTGGTTGTTGCTGTTGTTGTTACTGTTACTATTGTTGCTGTTGTTGTAACTGTTGTTGTTGTAGTGGTTGTTGCTATTGTTGTTACTGTTACTGTTGTTGCTGTTGTTGTAACTGTTGTTGTAACTGTTGTTGTTGTTGTTGTTGTTGTTGTTGTTGTTGTTGTTGTTGTTGTTGTTGTTGTTGTTGTTGTTGTTGTTGTTGTTGTTGTAGTGGTTGTTATAGTGGTTGTTGGTGTTGTTATTGTAGTGGTTGTTGTTGTTGTTGCTATTGCTGTTGTTGTTGTTGTTGTTTTTGTTGTTGTTGCTGTTGTTGTTGTTGATGTTGTAGTTGTTGTTGTTGTAGAGGTTGTTGTTGTTGTTGTTGTAGAGGTTGTTGTTGCTGTTGCTGCTGTTGCTGTTGCTGCTGTTTCTGTTGGTGTTGTTGCTGCTGCTGCTGTTGCTGTTGCTGTTGCTGTTGTTTAGAGTAGCTTTCAAAAAGTGATCAGTCATATCTTCTTGAGAAACCTATTCATAGCGCTGCCTCACTGGAGTATCCTGTGATAGACACATGATCTGATTTTCCAGTTAGTCAAATTTACGGTCCGTCGGTCGGTCGGTCTGTCGGTCGGTCGGCCGTCATTTGATAATTCATTTTTTTAATTCATTGTTTAAAAAGTTTCTAACAGTACTCATAAAAGTGGAATGCGTATGTATTGTAATCTACAGATACAACGCATATGTAATTTTAACTGTTTTTATTGTTGTTGTTTTTTATTGTGTTGTCAGATTGACTATAAATTGAATACGCTATTTTGAAACTATGTTATTCTATTTATAATTGGACACGTCCAACACATGTGACACAATAATATTGAATATATTGTATTGTATAATGTGTGTAACATGAATATACTGTTATCCCTGATATGGTAGGTTGCATCTAAAATAGAATGACGAAGTTTCAAAAAAGCATATTGGGTTGATATAGATGTTGTTACAGACAAACGTTACACCCCGGAATATATCCAAACATGTTTCTTTTATGCACACAATATTGTGCAATATTCATGGTAACAAAACATACCTTCGATAATTTATATCCGTTAATAACCTGTCTTAAAAGTCACTTTTGCTCCTTCTCTTAATTGACTCCTTGAGACAGGCTTGACTATTTAAGTACGCAAATGCCCAGGACAGTCAAACCTGTTTTAAGCAGCCTGTCTAGGTAAGGAAACAAAAATGACCTTTGAAGACAGGTTGTCACTTAGTACAGGTTAATTTTTTCTGAATGCATAGAAATGTGACTGCTTTAGACAAAGGGCTGCTTAATAGAGGTGACTGCTTACACATTAAATATAATGAATCCTCACCTTAACAGATGTATATTTTAGTGGAGAAATTATTTCCGAGTTTTTGTTTGTCTTAATAAACTGTTTAAGTAGTTTCAAATATAATTTAGAATTTGTAACATTTTTTTCATATTATTAAAAATTTTCCATATTATTAAAATATTGTTCTTTAGCATGTTTTTTTTTTAAATTATTTACATTATTCATTTATTGTTTTTATTTGTTCCATGCTTCTGTCTGTTAAGTCGTTACGGCCTTTGTCTTTTGTCTGTCACGTTGTCTTGAAAGTCGTCTAATTTCTGAGTCATACCATGGTTTGTCATTTGGCTGAATTTGTACTTCCTTAGAAGGAATACAAGATTGCATAAAAGCTAAAATAGATTCAGTAAAACGCTCACAGGCCAAGTCAACAGAACATGTGTAAAAAAAATCCCAGTTAAAACTGATTATCAATTCGTTCATTTTCTCATAATCACCCTCATTATACACCAAACCTGTCGAGTAAAAGTAGTGGGTGAAATATAAACAAAACATATGTAGCTTTATGATCGCTGATTTCGTTTGGGACATCTAAAGTACCAGAATTCAAACTGGTATATGTGTCTGAGATTATAATTAGGTCAATAAGAGTTGATGACGTACGTGTTGTTCTGGTGGGTTCTGTTATAGCATTAGTTAAGTTATTGATTAGCATGGCATTCTTTATGTGATAATTATTTACATTTAATTGATCTTCATTTATGTCGCCGACGATGATAGTATTTTTGGATAGATCAAGTGCTTTTTCTATACTTATACTGAAATAGTTCCAAAATGAAACAGGCGCATTTGGAGGACGACACACATTAAAAAGTAAAAAGCTTTCCCGCCCGTATTTCACCTCTACCCATATACTATCAACAAAGTGACATTCTAAAATTAACATTCGTTTCGACATAAGCTTAGCAGATATATAACTTAGAAGAACACTAGAAGTAGCAGTGTTATATTTACGAAATGGTTCAGAGTATCCGTCTAAATCAATTCCAGTTATATCGGCTTTTAAATGGGATTCTGTGAAACAAATAATATCGAAGTCCAAAAATGTTGCTTTATATACTCAGGTTTGTTTCGGATACTACGTATGTTTAAATGTTACAAGAATTACGTCTCGCCGTGTCCGCTTTGACTGTTAAGAAAGAGAAAAAAATAAAATATTATATTCATGCAAGAGTTATCTAACTTTGTTGATGTAGTAGTTTAATGACTAAGACATGTTGCAGGAAGTATTGTGTGAAGTTTCGAACAAATACATTAAGTGATTTCTGAGATATGAACTTGATGGTAGTTGCACACAAAATTTTAACCAGTATTTCTAAGTAAAACATATTTTAAAAATGATAAATAAAAAAAAAAGTACTCAGCATCTGCATTGTATTAGGTAATGCAGGGTGTTAGTTGTAACTATGATCCAAGTATGAGTGTCCTAGCACTAGTACTTACTGAGAAATAGTGTAAAAATGAAAACTTAACGTTGGAGGTAAATGCAAAATTCAGCATCAAACAATGTCAATGGACCATGAAATGTAGGTCACACTCAGCGTCTGCAGTAAATAATGTGATGCAGGGTGTTAGTTGTAACTATGATCCAAGTATTAGTGTCCTAGCACTTGTACTTGTTGAGAAATAGTGTAAATATGAAAACTTAACGTTGGAGTTAAATGCAAGATTCAACATCAAACAAAGTCATTGGCCCATGCAATGTAGGTCATACTCAGCATCTGCAGTAATTAAGGTGATGCAGGGTGTTAGCTGTAACTATGATTCGAGTATGAGTATCCTAGCACTTGTACTTGTTGAGAAATAGTGTAAAAATGAAAACTTAACGAAGGAACTAAATATAAATGTTTGACGCCGGCGCCGTCGCCGTCGGCGGAAAAGCAACACTTTTATCGCATCTCTCTTCGTCGCGGCGAAACAAAAATGAAAGACAGTGTTGTCTATTTTCTGGGAAGGGTCCAAGATTTAACTCTTCATCTCCAGACATGAGCACTAACAAAGTAATTACAATGTTAAATCTTATGTTTCAAATACTTCCAACTGCTATATTATTGCAACGATTAAAAACATTTGCGATTGTAAAATTTAGTCGTTTAATAAACATCAGCAAATAAAACATCGTTGGATAAACTTTAAACACATGTGCCATCAAAACGTAATGATTTCTATTGTAAAAATATGTCGATAGCCACCTTCCATGCATTTACATCACTACCCATTGGGTAAAATCACAACACGTATATAAATGAGTGACGATCGGAAAGATGTGCATTCTAAAAGCATCGGCCCAGTGAACAACCTTTCCAAACAAGAAAAAAGAGAAAAGGATGAAAAAGAAAGAGACTATAGTACAATGTAAATGTATGAGAAATGTAAAGAACAGATACTCAGATTAAGAAGAATGATAAATGGTGATATTGTATTCATCAATATTGCTTGAAGAGCCACACATTAACAAACAGATGATAAAGTAAAAATGAAAATTACATTGTGTTGAATCAATATGCTTAAATCTAACAATTGTATAGTTAAATAAAGAACGTACCTTCAATGGCATAATACACACACCCATAATAGCAATACAGACGTACCTATCATGTACTATATACACACCCGTGAGAGCAAAACAGACGTACCCATCATGGCATAATTTAAACACCCAAAATAGTAATACAGATGTACCTACCATGGCACTATATACACACCCATGATAGCAAAACAGACTTACCCATTATGTCATAATACACACACCACCATGGTATATACACACACCAACAATAGCAATACAAACGTACCTATCATGTTCAATATACACACCCATGATAGCAATACAGACGTACCCAACATGGTATTATATACACACACCACCATGGCATAGACACATATCAATAATAGCAATACAAACGTGTCTATCATGTATTATATACGCACCACCATGATATCAATACAGACGTACCTAACATGGTATTATATACCAGCGTGGCACATACACATACCCATAATAGCAATGAAAACAAACCTATCATGTACTTTATACACATCAATGATAGCAAAACAACGTAATCATCATGATATTATATACACACCACCATGGCACATACACACACTCATAAAAGCAATAGAAACGTACCTATCATGTACTATATACACACTCATGATAGCAATACAGACATACTCACCACGGTATTATATACACACCCCCATGGTACAATATACACACCCATGATAGCAATACAGACGTATCCATCATTGCATAATTTAAACACCCAACAAAGTAATACAGATGTGCACACCATGACACAATAAACACACCCATAATAGCAAAAAAGACGTACCTATCATGTCATAATATACACATCTATCATATCAATATAGACGTGCCATCGTTGTGCAATATCCATGCAATATATACGTACACCTTATGCCACTATACACATCACCATGGTGCAATATACACACAATGTATTATGTACCCATGGCACAATAGACACTCTCATCACAGCAATACAGACGTACACATCGAGGCATAATATACAAACCCATAATAGAAATACAGACGTACCGTCATTGTGCAATGCATACACCCATAATAGCAATACAGACGTACCATCAGTGCACAATATACACATAATACAGACGTTCTGACCAATGCCACACTATACACATCCATAGTTACTGTAGCAATACGGACAAACATAGTATTATATACACACCTATCATAGTACAGTAGACATACTTTTTTATACAATACACATTCCCCTCACGGCACAGTATACATATTCATCATATTACAATGTATATGCCAATATGTTTCAATACACAAATTCATCGTTGTACAATACTCATAACCATTATGGTACAAAAACATATTGACCCCACTTGTTTCTGACAAAGGCGTGACCATGATACATAGAACATACGTACCGTAGTTTATCATATATGCGCTTCTCAGCAAAGCAAAACAATATCACCATGATACAATATAAGAGCCAGTCTGCGCATAAATACATATTTAGACAGAGATAATCAAACAATCAATTTACAATTTTGTACGGAATATTATTTGATATTAATGTTTAGTTTTCATCCATTCTGTTTTGTTTGATTGAGTTCAACACACCACATGGTAAGAGCATTTCACTATGGGTCTATGTATTGTGTAAAGTACGCAATATGGCAACATCACTGTCATTAAAATAGTTCAACATGTATAATAATGTGTTATGTCTCTTTGTTAAGAGTATAACTGAAAAACGTGCACGGTTAACTAACTGGAACTATACTAGCCAGCAAATAAAGCGTGGCATTTAAAACAAATTGTCAAAGTCCGAAGATTTTGTTAGTATGGAGCGAGTCCCGTTCTTATCCTTGATGAAGATTCTTCCATCTGTTGTCCATACCGGCGAGATAGACTTGTCTCTCACAAGCTGCCTGACAATGTGAAAAAAGTTGGTTTCGCAGATGAGTCAGACCCTCCTTAATAAAAACACGATGCAATCGCTTGTTGTCCTTGAGTTTGTATCTGCCGCGGAAAAAATTGTCACGAGCTCGGTAAGAAGAAAACTTTACAATGATGGCCTTTGGTCTGCCGTTAACTGGCTTGCCGACACGATGTGACCTGTCAATTTCCAAAATCGAAATTTCAGAATTACAAGTTTTGGTTATTTCAATAACAAGGTTATCTGTGCTCTCCTCGGGTGATTTGGAAAAGCCAACGATGCGTAAGCAGTTGCGCATACTGTATTGTTCGGCCTCATCCGATGAGGTTTCAAGCTTTGCAATCCTGCCATTCAATCGCTTGACCACAGCTGACAGTTACGCGTTATTGGTTTCAAGATCCGATATTTTCTTGTTCATCGAAAGTGTAACACCTTCTACAATTGACTGTACAAGCGATTCATCCTGACATGTTAGGGTTTCTTTGAGCATGCTGGCGATTCTCTTAAAGTCACTATCAGCAAGATGAACAGGCTTGGTTTTAAGTAATGGTGTTTCTATCATGTCTGATGTATAGGAGGAGTCTAATTCACTTTCATGTTTATTTTTCTTCTCGGGATTTAGTTCAGCATCCGTGAATGGTGACGATAATTCCCGTTTGTTGGTGTTCATCTCACCAACCGTCATTGGAGTTGATGCATTACACTGATCGGGATTCATTTTGGTATACTTAGTGTTGGCAATAATGCTAAATTTTGTTCTGCAGTATAGATTTTCAAATTTTCAGCGTGCCCCAAATTCGTCCAAATATGTCCAAATATTTCCTCAATTACTACAAATGATCAACATAACATAACGACATGACTCCCATTTTAAGGTCACAATTCAACTTTGTTTGACGACGTTTTCTGTCTGTGTGAAATTTCGAGTCAGGTCTTTAACTTTGTCACCTTTTGATAAATTTCAAAAACACTTGGCTCAGTAGATCAACATGATATGATGAAATGTCTCATATAAGAACAAAAACCTTTCCTCGAAGGTCAAGGTCACGTTTTCAATTTGTTTGATATTTCGTGTCTGGTATGTAGCTTTGTCTTTAACTTGGCTCAATTGATCTAGATGACATGACAATGTGTTGCATGTAAGACCCAGATCCGTACCACAAAGGTCAAGGTCACACTTTGAATTTGTTTAACATCTTTGAGTCTGTGTGAGATTTTATGTCCGGCCTGTATATATGGATTTTGTTAATATTTGCTATAAATGATCAATATAACATGGCAACGTGTCGCGTGTGACACCCAGACTCCCACTTTAAAGATCAAGGTCACAATTTAACTTTGTTTGACGGCACTTTGAGTCTGTGTGAGATTTCGTGTCCAGTCTGTAGCTTTGTCTCCTATGGATACATTTCAAAAACACTTGGCTCAGTTGATCAACATAACATGATGAGATTAAGGTCACACTTTCAATTCGTGTCTGGTCTGCAACGTTTTCTTTATTTTTTCTTAATTGATCAAGATGGCATGACCTTGTGTCACGAGCAATACACAGACCCGTACCTCAAAGGCCAAGGTCACCCTTTGAGTTTGTTCGACAATACTGTGAGTCTGTTTGAGATTTCAAGTCCGTTCTGTTAGTTTATCATACATGTTTGGCTTAATTTATCAATTTATCAACATGATATGACAAAGTGCCCCTTTAAGACCCAGAATCTTACCTCAAGGGACAAGGTCACACTTTCAGTTTGTTTCAAGTCTGGTCTGTGATTTTGTTTTACATGCAGGGATTTTAAAATAGCTTGACGCAAGTGATCAACATGTCATAATGATGTGTCACCTGCACTTACCTGTATAAATACCCAAACCTTTACATGAGATGTCAAGGTCCATGTTACACAAAGGTCAAGGTCACACTTTAATGTGAAAAAAACATGAAATTGCATGTCTAGTTGAAAACGTCAGTCCATGACTCTTGATATTCATGGATACATCGCTACCTATTATAAAATGTGTCGTTATTTTCACAGACCATTTGGGGGCATGCGACACTTACCGGTGACATTTCTTGTTAATATATTATTTTGGCATGTTTAAGTAGATATCATTTATATATATATATAGACATGATATTTAAAAAAAAATGTTTTAGCCAATTCTAAAAGTTTTGTTGTTTCTTTTTAAATCCTAATAAATTCCCTTTGATATCCTTAACTATTTATTAATTATTCTTGAAAAGAGGATATTAATGACAATTTGGGTGGAGTAATAAATCATACCCTCGATCCGCTAGTAGACTGAACCCCTAAACCATATTTACAGTCATGCGCTGTATGAAACTGTATTTTTGTACATCTATACAACTTTGTGGTAGATGCTTTCTCGAGTTTGGTCCATTGTTCAATTCAGTAACCAACAGTTATTTGTATAAATGCAATCTAGAAACTATCATTTTCTGTTAAATTGCCCTTTGGTGTCCTCATTCCTTTTTTTATCGATACCGACCTGTCAAAACATTGCAACACGGCACAGTTGCTTCCCTTTGTGTTCAAAATTGACGGGCAGTGCAATCGTCTGTAAGAGTAGTGAATCTGACATTGTTCTACTGTACACTGACATTATACGTAAACATTGCGATATTGTAAGAATGATTGCATTTTGAAACAAAAATTAACGAAACTCAACTTAAATTAGCAAATATATTTTAATAATATACTAATTTGAGAGTGCAGTAGTAATGCAATCACAATGCGCCATTTCTGTATGACCTTGTTCCATCACTTGTAAGGATAGAAACACATACATTGTATTATTAAATATAACAACATACTTGGATTTCTTCAACAAAAGTTCATCGTACATGTGTATATAAAATTGCAATTATAACTAAAAATAATGATATAATAGGCATTTAACGATTGTTTACTTGTGTTATAGTGACAATAAGATACTGTGACATGTATTATCTTTGCTCTTTAAACGTACACACGGCCGTTTTGATAATTATTCACTTAACACACTTCTAAAAACATATCTACCTGATACAACAATAACATAGAAATAACTCAGTATTCATGCCTTACCCCTTGCGTTGTGTTATTTTACTCTCGCTATTACAATGAATACAAAATACATTATTTTCATTTGAGCATTGTATTGGGATTATATAAACAATTCAATATGTATTTTTATTTTCTCTTTCATGAATTAAAACAGCATGTTTACAAGATTTACAAAGCAAAAGTTAATTATTATGAAGAGTTCCACATGGCAAAATTTGAAACCTATTATCTCCATATGGTTAAACTGGCTTATAGTGAGACAAAAATGTTGAAATCGTATGTCACCCAAACTCACCAAACGAATTGAATTTATATAAACTAATGAACGTATAATCAAACGAATGCAGTAATCTCTTTATACGACTAAATCTTTAAATCAATAATTAGCATATTGGCAATTGGCGAAAAAAAAAACATAGCTTAAAGGAATATAAATATATATGTCATTCTGATGAAAATATGGTATGTGTAATACATTTAGTCATACATATGATACATGGCCATCATTTACAAAAGTAAAACTCCTTCCGAAAAACATAGAAAGGAAATTATCATATTTTATAACACAAAGATATATGAGTTTTAGTAATTATAGTTTATGTAAAATACATGCGATATTATCATGTTTCTTTTACACATATGTGATTATCATATGTTGTTACACATATGTTGTTACACATATTATGTATTAAATTATTTTAACTCCCACACCTGACGTTCCAAGACGTCCTGGCTAGAAGTATAGATGACTAAAATATATCTAATAGACATTGCAAAGAGTTCAAGATCAAAAACACGTGTTCAGTTTTTAAAGAAGTTAATTATGTTTTAAAAAAAGAAACGGAAACGTTTGTATCGATCGTTTACATCAATTGTTAATTTGGATTATATTTAATACCCTCCTCCACCGTAAGCTCCCTCACGTTTATCACCAGTACAGCAATACACGTAGCCATCATCACTAGAACATGGTTGGTTCTCCGCCGCATCAGGACATTTACTTTTATGAATACATTTGCAAGCTGAAAAATTGAAAAAAGAGAGTGTGCGATTATACTGTTTCTTGCATACCGAACAAGAATTTCCGCGTAATTTTATCGGGTACGGATTTTTCATTCTATACACCCTCACGTGCCTATCCTACCCATCCCGCTCCATGACGTATCCCCCATTCATAAAATCATTGCACAATGACAAATACCTCGCTTTATGCCGTATTCATTTATTTAACACTACGGAAGACTTGCGCTGCTATAAAAAAAAACGGACTAAAATAATTAAAACATCACACAGTTATATACAAAGTTACCGCCAATACGGGTATCCCTTGAGTCGGTTTGTTCCATCAAAACCTCAAAACCGATTAAAATTACTAATGTTTTATGAATAGCATATCCAGCGGCTGATCAAGTTATTGTTGTAAATTGTTAAATAGCATCATGACAATTAGACGGGTTTCGCAAAAATTCGGTGCTATATCGTAACCGGGAAATACATTGTACACTATAACCTCAGAAGCAATGCAATATAAATATTCGCCGTAATGCTTTTGTCATATATTGCACATTTTAAAGGAATGCAATTGTGCTGTAACGTTGTGCCCCCCCTTTTCCCATGGTAACATGGTAAGTGTGTGTGAGAGTTGGGTGATTTCTTATTGCAGATGAATTAAATTCAGACTTTATTTTATATAGAACAAAGAACAAAATTCAACTGTGTGGTAAAATATGAATCAATATATATTATGGCTATATATTGAGGAAAATGCAAGTAAACTAAAAAAATTGCTTTTCAATCGGTGGAGTGTACTCTCCATTAAACTAATTATATCTCAACGTGCACGACAAACAATAAGACCTTATCTTCAGTTAGTACTCACAGAACCATTGTTAAACAGGAGAAAACTATCAGAAGACTGAGGTAAATATTGATTTATGCATATTTTGTGTTTTGAACTTTGAAAATATTTGTAAACTATAGCTGGTATTGCAACAACGTTTGAATGAATATTTAGGATTCCACATCTTTCTGAGAGGTGCACATGTAGAAACGATGTAGAAAACATAATAGAAAATGATATTCTGTTCATGAATTTCGTTCCATAATTTGCATTATCTATCTAAACGGCAATTCTGTGAAATATCTGGTTTTGACCGCAATAAAAACTAACTGGGACTGTAACCTTTGACATTTGGAACACCCCTAATATTTAAAGTTATCTTCGTAGCAAACTCTAAGTACCATAAAAAAAAAGTTTTGTAGAACTATGAGCAATAGTGTGTCATTCCAGACGAAACAGATTGCATAAACACCTTAAGGGTCCCAGATTTTTCTGATTGGTGTACGCGTAAAAAAGATGGTGGCGAACGTTGATGTTCGGAAATGCGTACATTTAAGGTGGACATTTTTCTCATAAAACTTACACAAGTCACTTTAAAAGTATATTAAAATCTATTAGTATATCAAAACAATAAAGTATTATTTTTGAAGACACCATTGATGACCAAAGTTTTGTTACTAATAGAACAAAATAGCAAAATGACTCAGTTTTGAATTTAAGTCAATTGGAACTTAAATATTTGAATTCTGGTATATTTACTGAGATAATCATGAATTATATTGTAACAGTTATCTCCGTAGCAAAACTATTTTTAAGTCAGAAATCAAGTTTTGTAGAACTATGAGCAAGAGTGTGTCGTTCCTGACAGAACTAGTTCCATAAACACCTTTTAAATAATTTGAACTAAAATTGTGACATACGTATATAATAAATTATAGTATTGATACAAATATATTAAAGGGTCGTATTAACACTGTAGAGAGTGTCAGAATACACGTGAATTGACATTGTTTTTATATTTTACCCAAAATTTTAAAGACCTATGGATATTAATGATCATGGGTATATATCCAAAATCGCCGAATGCAGTCTAATTTGTTGTTTGTTGATGTGCTCCTAGCACATATACACTTCATTATAATCATACATTTCCCGTATTTCAGAAACCGCTTAGGTAGAATAGGGGCAAGGGTATGGGTTGAATTCCCGGCTCAATCATACCAAATATTTGACGAATGTTACCAGAACCTTCCTCGCTTGGTATTCGGTATTTATAGGATAGTTCTATAGGTCTGGTTGGCCGGTTGTCAGTAGAATTTGACTGGATAGAGTACCATACCATATTCTTACAACATCAATGTACATTTATCATTTTTCTAAATTAGCAAAACTCTTTTCATTTATATTACAGCATAACATCTATGACAAGCATCAAGAATTAAATACCTTACCTTGAGTTTGTTCAATCCGACCCATTGTCAAACAGGCGACTACTAACAGAAGAACTGAATAATTAGTCATATTTTGTGCAGTACTTAACTATGTTTCACAATGACACTACTATAAACAAGATTACATACTAAACGAAAATGATAACGTAGTCACTTATATGTAAACGATCATCGTCAATATATATATATACACAAAACAACAGCTTGGTTAATTATCTAGTCATTTGGTGGTCGTTTATCGACAGTAGGCATATCGTCAGAATGAGCTAATGATGTAATGGTTTATCTTAAGGCAATGTAACTTTGCTTGTGGATCTACAGTTAATTTTACACATATTTAAACCTTTGTATGATGCAGATAATGTTATTGTTTACTTCAAACGATCATATACGTTTGTTTACTTATATAAGAATAAACAATAAACTAGCAAAGACTTAAACCATGGTCTTCTATCATCATTTCCAAGCATCAGACGTGTCACATTGTTGTTATTATACCTTTGAGTTGTTCTTATTGAAACTTGGAAATTAATTCAACATGTTCCACATACTATAGGTACACAAGTACCGTCATCGTCTTAACTATATTATTATTTACTATATTGTTATTTGAATTTATGAAAGAAATATTTACTTTTTATAATAATGGTTTTGCGATCCTTTTTGAGGCGGTGTGGACCTCGGTAATACATACGTTAACGCATTATGAACGTTAGTATACCCGCCGTCTTTTCACAACTTGTAGATGTTATTCAAAACATTTGGGTCGATTACAGAAACAAATCACGACACAGGGTTAAGAACAGTCCAAAAATACATGTATATCTCTTTAAGTAAACATTCAAACGACTTTCGTTAAACATATTACTTAAACCCACTTAGAACAAGTAAATGGACTTTACCATAATGAACTTTTATCACGTCAATGCATTCAATTCTGTTTATAAATTTCCTCTCTGATAGATTTGATCATGTCAATGCAAGTTTATCAGCCACATGACGTTATTTTGTATAAGTGTACCTTTTTGACCTGGACGGAATCTCTACAGACTGTAACACAAATTTTATGCTTATTTTTAATATCATTAAAATTCGAATCAAAAAAATTGGTATGATAAAGAGAATACTAGGTTAGTGTCTAATATAATCAGTTTTATCAGGTTCGGCACGAAAATAACAAGTAATTGCAGCAACAAAACATTAAAATCTTAAGGTAAATTCTGAGAAAACTTTCTATACAGTTGTTTCAAATTTTACATTTTCGTTTAAAACATTTGGATATATTGATATCCTTAAGCATCATACTAATGATATCGTTAAATGCGTTTCCTGATATCATTAAATCAAATAGTCTGATATTATTAAATAAAGACTATTTGCTTACATCAGTAATTATGTGATATGAGAAGTTTTTTGGGGATTTTTTTAATATGGTTTATCGCCATTTCCAACACATTTCAGGTATTATATGGTGTACCCAGTGTTATTGGTAGAGGAAACCTAAGAATGAATCTGAGTAGAACAATCGTCATTCCGCAAGAAACTGGCTACAATACTTACATATTTTGTTTTGAGGCGAGCAGGACTCATCCCTACGTTCTTAGCGGTGAGAGATAAGTATTCTTGAGACCCGATTTATTTCCTGAAACTACAGTTTAACGACAATAATGATAATTTTCTTGACATAACAAAAACACAACAATGACTATAAAAAAGACGATAATCAGTTAAACAGAATAGCAACATGACGTCTTACATAAGCTTCTTTTAGTACTGTGTTTGTTGATGTTATTAATGCACTTCATTGAAAGAAACTTATTACTATTGTTTAGTTACAATGTTTGGTATATAGTTAACTCACATCATGTAACATTTTCTATCAGAATCATCAGTTGATGATTTTAAATAAATGTAGCACTAGATCTGGATATTTTACACATCTCAAGTAACATAACTATTCTATATCAGAATCATTAGGTGATGATTTCATTTACATGTATCAATGATAATCTCAATTATCTCTTTAGATTCAAAATTTAATCAAACTTACGCTAGAGTTATGAAACATAAATATCAAGTCTTTTAACTGAATAAATCGAAATATATATATCAGAGAAGTGACCCTTAAATCGTGAAATTGGGTTGTTTGACGTTGTTTGTACTCTACCATTCACAGATTATAGTTTCACACAGTAGTTATACATGTTTATTTAAAATTTCTTGCAATCGAAATTGTTCGAAGCTCAAAATTTTAATATGTACTTTTTAGCTTAATTATTATTAGTGCAACTTTCCAAAGTACTCTCCATCGAACGTAGCGCATTTCTCCGAACGAGAAATGGATTACCAGAGATCCGCAGCCTAGTATGTTACTGACAACTTTGCACACACTGTGGCTGATTCAATAACACTTTCTATAGTAAATTCCGGCAAAATATTTTTTCAGTAAAAAAAAACAGAAAAACATCAAAAGAATTCATCTCTGGAAAGTATGGATGGTGTGGTATTGGCTCGACCTTTACGTCTTCAACAAAAATGATGGAGGTATTTGTTTCGCAAACCAGCTGCTGGTCTTCATTTTTCATATATCTGTTTGATTTTTTAAGACAGAATATTGAACAATTTACCAGTAATTAATCGAATATTTGGGGTAATGATTTGAATGACAGGAACACAGGAGATGAATAATATCGGCAGAGTACCATTTTGGCTCTTCTATAACGTTTGTCAAGGATCAGTCGTCTTTGGCCTAATTTAGTCAATTGTTAATCATGAACCCGACGTTGGAGCTCAAAATAAAACACTTGTGTTTCGTCACCAGTAAGCGATGCAAACTTTTTTTTATACTTCTGAAGCAGGTTGATTTGGCGTGTTGAGCTCATGTGGGCTTTTGGAAATCAGTTAAGAGACGAAATAACCATCACGCACAAATATATTTTTATACCTTTACATGTTTAGTGAGGATTTCGTGAACAACTGCCGATAGGATGCCAATTATATGCGATATAGTTTGCAAGGAATATAATAGCAGTGTTATGGACTTTGGTACGCATTTTAATGAAACCACTAATTTCAGACTCTGTGCACTCTAGCTCTCGCAGTTTTCATTTGATCTTCATGAAACTTACACAGTAGTTAGACAATATCTTGGCTGGGATTCTAAACTTGCCAATTCGAATGATTAATATCAAAGTAATAGGAGTAATTATATGACGTTTTTATTACACTGCTATCCGCAGTTTGTATTTGATCCTCATTAAACTTACACAGTAGTTATATAGTCATAACAGCTTTGGTCAAATCAGATATAGCCTTGAATCGTCATATAGTATCTCAAATTATCGGCTCGGTAAAGTTAGCAGAACAGCAGAATAGCAGAATAGAAAATTTTCATTCTGTCAGCAGAATAGCAGAACAGCAGAACGAGTTTTTTTTCCATTCTGTCAGCAGAATAGCAGAACAGCAGAATGACTTGTTTTAGTACAGTTGTCTGCATGAACAAACAGTCAGTCGTTTTTATTACAAACAATCACCACCCAGAAGTTAAAGGGGAACAGTTTTTCTCATTTCACAAAAGTAATATTCTCATTTTTTCACGGAATAAACGTTGAAACCAACAATTATTAGCCGGGTTCACCTCCATGTAACTTGTTCATAATAGTTTCAGCTAAAGTTTCAAACGAAACGTGTACATGTGCATAACCCGTCCAGTGAAATGAAAGTGTGATTTTTTCATCGTTTCACCATGGATTCGCATTGTAAAACATAATGCCTGGCGTATTTCGATAACGATAATTTTACATAACTTTTTTATTATTGATTTTAGTTCGCTTTCATGCAGGAATGCTTAATAACAGTTTTATTACAAACCGGAAGTCTAAAAATGTGTGTTTTTTACAAACAATCGCTACCTGGAAGCTAAAGGGGAACTTTTTCTCATTTCAACAAATGGAAAATTCTCATTTTTTCAACAAATTTACGTTCACACTAGCAATTATAAGTTGCATTCATCTCTCTGCACCATTTACCACCTTTTTTTTATCAGTGTCTTAAGCAAAATAGCAATATACTAAAAAAATTGATATTTCCAGCAGAATAGCAGAATAGCAGAATGAAATATTTGCGTTCTGCCAGCAGAACAGCTGAATGGAAATTGAACTAAAATGAAAGTTGTTTTTACCCGAAGGTTAAAATGGAACTTTTTTACTCATTTTACCACCGAATTAACGTTATAACTAACAATCATTAGCCGAGTTCAAATCCATGTACCATTTTACACATTTTTTGTTCGTACAGTGTTCAGCTAAAGTTACAAATGAAACTTGTACACGTGCTTAATCCGTTCCACCAAACTAAAAAAATTTTGTTTCATCATTTCACCTTGGATTTGCATTGTAAAACATTTTGCCTGACGTATTTCGGTAACCAATTACTTTATTTAACTTTTTTGTTCAGAATGTCGAATCCTTCGGACTTTATTTGATTTGTGCTTGATTCGACATTCTTTACACATGCATAAAAAATAATTTAATCCTATAATAAACGCTGATTCATCTGTTAATTGAAATTATTTACAGTTTGGTGGCTCTAAAAACAAAACACGTCCTTCGCAATTTTAAGCAAGGGGTGTGTGTGTGTGGGGGGGGGGGGGGGGGGGGGGCTGTAATATGTGTTTTGCCGCCTCTTGCAATTCCTTTAAATGTTCATATTATTTTTCTTTACATCCTTCAAGTGATTTACTTTGTATTTTTCTCATTTTCCTTTCAATGCGTCTCTGCAGTTTGGTCAATTCTTTCACAGATTATTTTGCTCCAGTGCCACACATAAACAATACCTCGGTAGCATGATCAAAATTATTTGACGAATCCTCAACACCGCTTTGTTACTGACTCCAAAAACCACCATCAAGGTAACTGAGGCGGTAAGAACAATACCAACACTGTTCATTTCATCCAAAATAAAAAAAAATGCAAATTCTCAATTATAGTTCAACAAAAACAGTACCATATCACAAATCAAAGAAACAAACATATGTGTGCCCGTTCGAATTTTGTGTTACGCCCCTCTAAACTGAAATCCTTGATCCGTCCCTGTGTATAACGGATCAATTTAAAATCAAAATGAAAGCACGTGCCTCATTAGATACGTCATACAATATTTAAGGGGGGACATTTATTTCAATTTAACCAATGGTAAACATAACACGACGATGTGTCGCGAGTAAGACCCACTACCGTATCACAAAGGTCAATGTCACACTTTGAATTTGTTTGACATCACTTTGATATTTCGTGTCAAGTCTGTAACTTTGTCACCTATGGATAAATTTCAAAAACACTTGACTCAGTTGATCAACATGACATGATGAAGTATAGGTCACATTTTCAATCGTCTATGGTCTGTAATATTTTCTTTAACTTTTCTCAATTGATCAAGATGGCATGACCTTGTGTCGAGAGTAAGACCCAGACCCGTACCTTGAAGATCAATGTCACACTTTGAGTTTGTTTGACATCACTTTGAGTCTGTGTGAGATTTTATGTCCGGCCTGTATAGATGTATTTTGTTGATACTTGCTACAAATGATCAATATAACATGAGGAAGTGTCGTGTGAGACACCTAGACTCCCACTTCAAAGATCAAGGTCACAATTTTACTTTGTTTGACGGCACTTTGAGTCTGTGTGAGATTTCGTGTCCAGTCTGTAGCTTTGGTCACCTATGGATGAATTTAAAAAACACTTGGCTCAGTTGATCAACATGACATGATGAGATCAAGGTCACACTTTCAATTCGTGTCTGGTCTGCAACGTTTTCTTTATTTTTTCTCAATTGATCAAGATGGCATGACCTTGTGTCACGAGCAATACACAGACCCGTACCTCAAAGGCCAAGGTCACACTTTGAGTTTGTTCGACAATACTGTGAGTCTGTTTGAGATTTCAAGTCCGTTCTGTTAGTTTATCATACAAGTATGGATTTCAAAAACACCTGGATCAATTTATCAATTTATCAACATGATATGACAAAGTGCCCCTTTAAGACCCAGAATCTTACCTCAAAGGACAAGGTCACACTTTTAGTTTGTTTTATGTCTGGTCTGTAATTTTGTTTTACATGCAGGGATTTTAAAATAGCTTGACACAAGTGATCAACATGTCATGATGATGTGTCACCTGCACTTACCTGTATAAATACCAAGACCTTGACATGAGATGTCAAGGTCAGTGTTACACAAAGGTCAAGGTAACACTTTAATGTGAAAAAACATGAAATTGCATGTCTAGTCGAAAACGTCAGTCCATGACTCTTGATATTCATGGAAACATCGCTACCTATTAAAAAATATATCGTTATTTTCACAGACCATTTGGGGGCATGCAACACTTACCGGTGACATTTCTTGTTTATATTATGTTGGCATGTTTAAGCAGATATCCTTTTGATATATAGACATGATATTTTAAAAAAATATGTTTAAGTCAATTTTAATTTTTTTTTAAAAATCCTAATAAATTCCCTTTAATATCCTTAGCTATGTATTAATTATTCTTGAAAAGGGGATATTATGACAATGTGGGTGGAGTAATAAATCATACCCTCGATCCGCTTGTAGACTGAATCCCTAAACCATATTTACAGTCATGCGCTGTGTGAAACTGTATTTGTGTACATCTATACAACTTTGTGGTAGATGCTTTCTCGAGTTTGGTCCATTGTTCAATTCAGTAACCGACAGTTATTTGTATAAATGCAATCATTTTCTGTTAAATTGCCCTTTAGTGTCCTCATTCCTTCTTTTATCGATACCGAGCTGTCAAAACATTGCGACACGGCACAGTTGCTTCCCTTTGTATGCAAATTTTTTTGTTGTTGTATGGTGCTTAGCGTCGCTTTCAACAATTTTTCAGTCATATCGCGACGGTGTCTACTTGAGACAGTATTCTGAGCGCTGTCACACTGGAGTATCATGCCGCAGACACATGGTATGATACCCCACCCAGTAACATTATACTGACACCGGGCCGACCATACCTAGAACTCTCCTGTAAATTATGAGCGTCAGGCGAGGAAGCTTTTAGTACCATTTTTAAAGTCTTTGATATGACCCGGCCGGGGATCGAACCCACGACCTTCCGCATGCGAGGCGGACGCTTTACCACTAGACCACGCCGCAGTCTTTCGTGTGCAAAATTGGCTGGCATAGCAATCGTCTGTAAGAGTAGTGAATCTGACATTGTTCTACTGTACACTGACATTATACGTAAACATTGCGATATTGTAATAAAATACACAATATCAAGAATGATTGCATTTTGAAACAAATATTAACGAAACTCAACTTAAATTTGCAAATATGTTTTAATAATATACTAATTTGAGAGAGAATTAGTAATGCAATCACAATGCGCCATTTCTGTATGCCCTTGTTCAATCACCTGTAAGGATAGAAACACATACATTGTATTATCAAATATAACAACATACTTGGATTTCTTCAACAAAAGTTCATCGTACATGTGTATATAAAATTGCAATTATAACTAAAAATAATGATATAATAGGCATTTAAGGATTGTTTACTTGTGTTATAGTGACAATAAGAAACTGTGACATGTATTATCTTTGCTCTTTAAACGTACACACGGCCGTTTTGATAATTATTCACTTAACACATTTCTAAAAACATATCTACCTGATACAACAATAACAAAGAAATAACTCAGTATTCATGCCTTACCCCTTGCGTTGCGTTATTTTACTCTCGCTATTACAAAGAATACAAAATATATTTTTTTCATTTGAGCATTTTATTGGGATTATATAAACAATTCAATATGTATTTTTATTTTCTCTTTCATGAATTAAACCAGCATGTTTACAAGATTTACAAAGCAAAAGTTAATTATTATGAAGAGTTCCACATGGCAAAATTTGAAACCTATTATCCATATGGTTATACTGGCTTATAGTGAGACGACAAAAATGTTGAAATCGCATGTCACCCAAACTCACCAAACGAATTGAATTTATATAAATTAATGAACGTATAATCAAACGAATGCAGTAATCTCTTTATACGACTAAATCTTAAAATAAATAATTAGCATATTGCCAATTGGCGAAAAAAACATAGCTGAAAGTAATATAAATATATATGTCATTCTGATGAAAATATGGTATGTGTAATACATTTAGTCATACATATGATACATGGCCATCATTTACAAAAGTAACACTCCTTCCAAAAACATAGAAAGGAAATTATCATATTTTATAACATAAATATATATGAGTTTTAATAATTATAGTTTATGTAAAATACATGCGATATTCTCATGTTTCTTTTACACATATGTGATTACTCATATGTTGTTACATATATGTTATTTTACATATTATGTATTAAATTATTTTAACTCACACACCTGACGTTCCATGACTTCCTGGCTAGAAGTATAGATGACTCAGATATATGTTATAGACATTGCAAAGAGTTCAAGATCAAAAACACGTGTTTAATTTTTAAAGAAATGAATTATGTTTTAAAAAATGTAACAGAAACGTTGGTATCGATCGTTTACATCAATTGTTAATTTGGATTATATTTAATACCGTCCTCCACCGTAAGCTCCCTCACGTTTATCACCAGTACAGCAAAACACGTAGCCATCATCACTAGAACATGGTTGGTTCTCCGCCACATCAGGACATTTACTTTTATGAATACATTTGCAAGCTGAAAAATTGAAAACAAAGAGAGTGCGATTATACTGTTTCTTGCATACCGGACAAGAATTTCCGCGTAATTTTATCGGGTACCGATTTTTCTACACACCCTCGCGTGCCTATCTTACCCATATGGCTCCATGACGTATCCCCCCATTCATAAAATCATTGTACTATGGCAAATACTATGCGCTATGCCGTATTCATTTATAAACACTACGGAAGTCTTGCGGTGCTATAAAAAAACGGAATAAAATAAATTAAACATCACAGTTATATACAAAGTTACTGTCAATACAGGTATCCCTTAAGTCGGTTTGTTCCATCAAAACCTCAAAACCGATTAAAATTACTAATGTTTTATGAATAGCACATCCAGCGGCTGATCAAGTTATTGTTGAATATTATTAAGTAGCATCATGACAAACAGACGGGTTTCGCAAAAATACGGTGCTATGTCGTAACCGGGGGATACATTGTACACTATAACCTCAGAAGCAATGCAATATAAATATTCGCCGTAATGCACTTATCATATATTGCAAAGTGAGCACATTTTAAGGAATGCAGTTGTGCTGTAACTTTGTGCCCCCCCCCCCTTTCCATGGTAACATGGTAAGTGGGGGTGGGGGTGGGGAGGGGGATTTCTTACTGTAGATGAATTAAATTCAGACTTTATTTTATATAGAACAAAGAACAAAATTCAACTGTGTGGTAAAATATTAACAATTGCGTGGAAACAGCGCCACAATGACACAGATTATTTATCTGTCTGAGCATTGGCAGATGTAGTTAATGTAGCGAATTTGTCGTTTTAAAATGTCGTTAAATGATAAATTGGTGTGATTTGACAATATTATGGCTATATATTGAGGAAAATGCAAGTAAGCTAAATCAAATTTGCTTTTCAATCGGTGGAGTGTACTTTCCATTAGGCTAATTATATCTCAACGTGCACTACAAGCAATAACACCTTATCTTCAGTTAGTACTCACAGAACCATTGTTGAATAGGAGAAAATTGTCAGAAGACGAAGATAAATATTGATTTATGCATATTTTGTGTTTTGAACTTTGAAAATATTTGTAAACTATAGCTGGTATTACAACAGCGTTTGAATGAATATTTAGGATCACACATCTTTCTGAGAGGAGCACATGTAGAAACGATGTAGAAAAACATGATAGAAAATGAAATTCTGTTCATGAATTTTGTTTCATAATTTGCATAATCTATCTAAACGGCAATTCTGTGAAATATCTGGTTTTGACCGCAATAAAGACTAATTGGGACTTTAACCTTTGAAACACCCCGCATACTTTAATTATCTTCGTAGCAAATTGTAAGTACCATAAAAATAAACTTTTGTAGAATAATGAGCAATAGTGTGTCATTCCTGACGAAACTGATTGCATAAACACCTTAAGGGTCCCAGATCTTTCTGATTGATGCACACATAAAAAAGCTGGTGGCGAACGTTGATGTTCGGAAATGCGTACATTTAAAGTGGACATTTTTCTAATTAAACTTACACAAGTCACTTTAAAAGTATTAAATCTATAAGTATATCAAAACAATAAAGTATTATTTTTGAAGACACTGTTGATGACCAAAGTTTTGTAACTAATAGAACATAATAGAAAATGACTCGGTTTTGAATTTAGGTAAATTGGAACTGAAATATTTGAATTCTGGTATATTTACTAAGATAATAATAAATAATATTGTAACAGTTTTCTCCGTAGCAAAACTATTTTTAAGTCAGAAATCAAGTTTTGTAGAACTATAAGCAAGAGTGTGTCGTTCCTGACAGAACTAATTGCATAAACACCTTTTAAATAATTTGAACTAAAATTGTTTTGTTGACATACGTTTGAGAACCATATATAATCGATTATAGTATTAATACAAATATATTAACGAGTCGTATTAACAATGTAGAGAGTGTCAGAATACACGTGAATAGACATGTTTTTATATTTTACCCAAAATTTTAAAGACCTTTGGATATTAATGACCATTGGTATATATCCAAAATCGCCGTATGCAGTATCATTTCTTGTTTGTTGATGTGGTCCTAGCACATATATACTTCGTTATAATCATACATTTCCCATATTTCAGAAACCCCTTAGGTAGAATACAATAAGGGCAAGGTTATGGGTTTAATTCCCGGCTCAATCATACCAAATAGTTGACGAATGTTACCAGAAGCTTCCTCGCTTGGTGCTCGGTATTTATAGGATATTTCTATAGGTCTGGTTGGCCGGTTGTCAGTAGAATTTGACTGGACAGAGTACCATACCATGTTCTTACAACATCAATGTACAGTTATCATTGTTCCAAATTAGCGAAACTCTATTACAACATAACATCTACGACAAGCAATAAGCAATCAATTACCTTACCTTGAGTTTGTTCAATCAGACCCATTGTCAAACAGGCGACTACTAACAGAAGAACTGAATAATTAGTCATATTTTGTGCAGTACTTAACTATGTTTCACAATGGTGCTACTATAAACAAGATTACATACTAAACAGATGTGATAGCTTAGTCACTTATATATAGACGATCATCGCCAATATATATATATACACAAAACAACAGCTTGGTTAATTATCTAGTCGTTTAGTGGTCGTTTATCAACTGTAGGCATACCGTCAGAGTGAGCTAATGATGGAATGGTTTATCTTAAGGCAATGTAACTTTCCTTGTGGATCTACATTGAATTTTACACATATTTAGATCATACCTTTGTATGATGTAGATAATGTTATTGTTTACTTCAAACGATCATATACGTTTGTTTACTAATATAAGAATAAACAATAAAATAACAAAGACTTTAACCATGGTCTTCTATCATCATTTCCAAGCATCAGAGGTTTCACATTGTTGTTATTATACCTTTGAGTTGTTCTTATTGAAACTTGGAAATTACGTTAACGTGTTCCACATTCTATAGATACAAGAGTACCGTCATCGTCTTAACAATATTCACATCATTAGTAGACACGATGGTCTAAAAGCAAAGTCTGTGATATCATCTTCACTTCAAAACACTCGTAGTTACTTGTTATTTGAATTTAAAGCAACACATCCACGTTTAAACTTTTTTAAAAAGTTTTTCAATTGAGTTGTGTGCACATTTCCCATACATAAATATAAGGTCAGTGAACTGTATATGTGCTAACAAACACTATCCAGAACGCTTTAGAATTATAAAAAAAGATGTCAAAATTATAAAGCGTGACAAACGCTTCATAAATTATTTTTAAATTGCCGAGGATTCCAACTTGGCTTCAAATTGAATTATGCGAGTCGTATTAAAAAACTTCACGTTTTAGTGCGTAGTGTACTTTACCTGCCTTGAAAGTCATTTTGACAATTTTTTTTGACTCGGGTGAGTTACACGCTTGTTTTATAAAGTGTTAGTCACGCATTATAATTTGGGCATCATTTTGTTCCGATTTGTGTTTATATGCTCATATACAGCTAATTGATCATATGTTTGTATGGGAAATGTGCTCATAATTCAATTATTTTTTTTTAAAAGTTCAAACGTGGATGTGTTGCTTTAAGAAAGAAATATTTACTTTTTTTAATAGTCATGGTTTTGCAATCCTTTTTGAGGCGGTATGGACCTCGGTAATACATACGAACGACTTTCGTTAAACATATTACTTAAATCCACTTAGAACAAGTAAATGGACTTTACCATAATGAACTTTAAATGAATTTTATCACGTCAATGCATTCAATTCTGTTGATAAACTTCCTCTATGATAAACATAGGTTTATCATGTCAATGCAAGTTTATCAGGCACATGACGTTATTTTGTATAATTATACCTTTTTGACCTGGACGGAATCTCTACAGACTGTAACACAAGTTTAATGCTTATTTTTGATATCATTAAAATTCGAATAAGAAATATTGGTATGATAAAGAGAATACTATGTTAGTGTTTAATATAATCAATTTCATCAGGTTCGGCACGAAATTAACAAGCAATTGCAACAACAAAACATTAAAGTCTGAAGGTAAATTCTGTGAAAGTTTCGATACAGTTGTTTCCAATTTTATATTTTTTTTGTTTGAAATATCTGGATATATTTGATATCGTTAAGCACCATACAAATGGTATCCTTAAATGTGTTTCCTGATATCATTAAATCAAATAGTATGATATCGTAAAATAAAGACTATTTGCTGACATCAATAATAACGTGATATGGGAAGATTTTTGGGGATTTTTTTTAATTTGGTTTAACGCCATTTCCAACACATTTCAGGTATTATATGGTGTACCCAGTGTAATTGGTAAAGGAAACCTCAGAATGAATCTGAGTAGAACAATCGTCATTCCGCAAGAAACTGGCTAACATACTCACATATTTTGTTTTGAGACGAGCAGGACTCAAACCTACGTTCTTAGCGGTGAGATATAAGTGATCTTGAGACCCGATTTATTTCCTAAAACTACAATAATGATAATTTTCATGACATAACAAAAACACAACAATGACTACATAAAAAGACGATCATCAGTTAAACAGAACAGCAACATGACGTCTTGCATAAGCTTCTTTTAGTTCTAGGTTGGATGATGTTGTTAATGTACTTCGTTGGAAGAAACATATTACTATCGTTTAGTTACAATGTTTGGTATATAGTTAACTCACATCATGTAACATTTTCTATCAGAATAATCAGTTGATGATTTTAAATAAATGTAGCACTAGATCTGGATATTTTACACATCTCAAGTTATATTACTATTCTATATCAGAATCATTAGGTGATTTCATTTACATGTACCAATGATAGTTGTTCTGGATGCGTATGCCAGCTGTAGCAGGAGAAACAACGCATTTCATAAACATTACCAACAAAAAGTAAAAAGTTTAATTATCTCTTTAGATTCAAAATTTAATCACACTTAAGCTAAAGTTATAAAACATAAATATAAAGTCTTTTAACTGAATAAATCGAAATATATATATCAGAGAAGTGACACTTGAATCAGCAAAATTGCGTTGTTTGACGTTGTTTACTCTACCATTCACTGATTATAGTTGCACACAGTAGTTATACATGTATATCTAAAATATCTTGCAAACAAAATTGTTCGAAGCTCAAAATTTTAATATGTACTTTTTTAGCTTAATTATTATTAGTGTAACTCTCCAAAGTACTCTCCATTGAACGTAGCGCATTTCTCCGAACGAGAAATTTATTATCGGAGACCCGCAGCCTAGTATGTTACTGAAAACTTTGCACATACTGTTAAATGGCTGAACCAATAACACTGTTTATGGTAAACCCCAGCAAAATATTTTTTCAGTAAAAAAAAAACAACAGAAAAACATCAAAAGAATTCATGTCTGGAAAGTATGGATGGTGTGGTAGTGGCACGACCTTTTCGTCTTCAACAAAAATGCTGGAGGTATTTGTTTCGCAAACCAGCTGTTTGGTTTTTCAAGACAGAATATTGAACAATTTACCAGTAATTAATCAAATATTTGGGGGTAATTATTTGAATGACAGGACCACAGGAGATGAATAATATCGGCAGAGTACCATTTTGGCTCTTCTATAACGTTTGTCAAGTATCAGTCGTCTTTGGCATAATTTAGTCAATTGTTAATCACGAATCCGACGTTGGAGTTCAAAATAAAAGATAATAAACGATGCATAGTCATATATTTGTTTTGAAATACAATTTTTATACTTCTGAAGCAGGTTATTTTGGCTTGTTGTGCTCATGTGGGCTTTTGGAAATCAGCAAAGAAACCAATCTAGCACAAATATGTTTTTATACCTTTACATGTTTAGTGAGGATTTCGTGAACAACTGCCGATAGGATGCCAATTATATGCGATATATTTTGCAAGGAGTATAATAGCAGTTTATTGGACTTTGGTACTCATTTTGATAAAACCACTTATTTCATACTCTGTGCTCTGTGCACTCTAGCTCTCGCAGTTTTCATTTGATCTTCATGAAACTTACACAGTAGTTAGACAATATCTTGGCTGGGATTCTAAACTTGCCAACTGGAATGATTAATATCAGAGTTATAGGAGTAATTATATAACGTTACACTGCTATCCGCAGTTTTTTTATCCTCATTAAACTTACACAGTAGTAAAACATGTATGACCATTAACTCTTGGACAAAGTATTGAACTAGCGACATAAGAAGGTCATAATCAGAGGCATGACCGTTAAATAGTTATCTATTGTTGTGTACATTCTAGCAGGTGTAGTTTTCATTGGATCCTTTCTAAAATAAGTTATAATTCCTTTATATCTTGGACACGTTCTAGAACTGGCAAAATGTCGGATAATTAATGTGACTTTTGACGCTTAAATTGTCCAGATGTGTGTTGTTTTATCATTGGCCTTGTGTAGCTACAGCACACACCAATGTTGTTGTTTTTTCATTTGAACATAATCAAACTTACACAGTAGTTATGGTCACAGCTTTGGTCAAATCAGATATAGCCTTAAATCGCCATATAGTATCTCAAATTATCGGCTCGGTAAAATTAGCAGAACAGCAGAATAGCAGAATAAAAAAAAATTCATTCTGCCAGCAGAATAGTTGAACAGCAGAACGAGTTTTTTTTTTCCATTCTATCAGCAGAATAGCAGAACAGCAGAATGAAATATTTTCATTCTGTCAGCAGAACAGCAGAATAGCAGAATGAAAATTGACCAGAAATGAAGGTTGTTTTTATCACTTAGTTTAGTACAGCTGTCTGCATGAATACACAGTCAGTCGTTTTTATTACAAACAATCACCACCCAGAAGTTAAAGGGGAACAGTTTTTCTCATTTCACAAAAGTAATATTCTCATTTTTTTTCACCGAATAAACGTTCAAACTAACAATTAATAGCCGGGTTCACCTCAATGTACCATGTTCATTATAGTTTCAGCTAAAGTTTCAAACGAAACGTGTACATGTGCACAACTCGTCCAGTGAAATGAAAGTGTGATTTTTCATCGTTGCACCATGGATTCGCATTGTGAAGTATTCGTACACGGTTATATATTGCCCGATTTTCGAAATGAGATCTATTAATAAAAATTCAAGACAAAAAGTAAATCATACTCACGTATGTACAAATAAAAATTCTCGTTAGCTCGACCGCGGATGTGTCGTTAGCTCATTTTCTTATCACCACTTGTTGGTGGTGGAGCTGGCGTTTAGTAGCGGTGAAGTTATTCTTTGCTGGAACGGATTGTGCACGTGTACAAGTTTCATTTGTAACTTTAGATGAACATAGTACGAACAAAAAATGTATAAAATGGTACATGGAGTTGAACTCAGTTAATAATTGTTAGTTATAACGTTAATTCGTATTTTAAAACATTTGATCCGACGTATTTATTAACTTACTATTGATCTAACCTTTTTGTTCATTATTTTATCAGTGGAAATAAACCGCTTAAAAGTTATTCACGAAAACCATTTCATTCATTATTACAATTCAATAGTTAAAGACGCGACGCAAAATCAAATAAAGTGATGTATGATTGTTTAGGGGTGTTATATTTACAAAAAAAATAAACACGATAAAATTTGACAAAACATATGCGGTACAAAACACACCAGAGACAGATAAACAATTAAGTAATTAAGTCACTGGTATATCTGGCACACCGTGTTACATGGCTATGCTCCAGCACACCTTGTTACATTGCTATTGCAGCATACTGTGTTGCATTGCTAGTGGTAGCACACTGTGTTACATAGCTTTATACAGGACATTGTATAATTACATGTGAAACAGTATGTTTCATTGTTAAATCTAGCACATTGTGTTACATGGTTATATCTAGTACATTGTGTAACGTTGCTATTTTAGCATTCTGTGTTACATTGCTATATTTAGCACACTGTATTACATTTGGTACACTGTTACATTGTTATATCTAACATACTTTGTTACATGGCTATATTAAGTACACTGTATCACATGTATGTTCATATGTCTAGCATACTGTGTTACATTGCTATATTTATCATCCAGTCAAACGTTACTATATCTAACACACTTTGTACATGACTATATCTGGTACATTGCTAATTGTAACACACAGCGTTACCGTATGATAGCTATACGTGTGATACATAATGAATGTAGCATACCGTAATGCATTGTTATAAAAAAGCAAAGTGTGGTGGATATCGTTATTTCTCGTAAACTTACAGTACTGCCAGGATATAACTAGAATAGTATATTGCATTGCTATATCTAGCATATAGTGTTACCAATGATGATGATGATGATGATGATGATGATGATGATGATGATGATGATGTTGATGATAAAAATAACGATAACGATAATGATAGTATTAATAATGATGAATATGCATATTTTTTTGCATATATGTTGTAACTTAAAGGGTAACCAAAATGCTATTTTTATATATATATATTATTTGAATAAAATCGATTAGAGGTTTATAAAAATGTTTTTGTTTTCATGAAATTCGCTCTTGTTCATCGATAAATGACGATAACAGTAACGCACATTATACCTCTCACAGAAATACACGAAAGAATTAACGGAGTTACGCGAACAAGGTCCCCGATGACGCCATACCCATAACGCTATCAACGAAAGAAAACATTTCACGAGAGTTATTTTAATGGGGATTTCGACGTTAGTGACATTTTATCGGACTTATCAGGCTCAATCAGTGATGAAGAACAGGAAACCCTAGATTATGGCATTCAGCCATACCAGTTTGAACCGGTGATACTCGATGGAGAAACAGATTATTTACAATAATAATTAAGGACTACCTTTACTACTAAAAATAAATAATTTCTACCTTAACTATAATTAATACAACTTTTACATATTTATTATTAGATCAATAGTTATGAATAATTAATAACAATAGTAGATAGTGGTAGTTTTAATTATAATAACTGTAGGTCTAGTAACAATTTATCCGTTAATATAATATTAAAAATAGAAATGACTTATTATTATTCTATTATGTGTTCCTCATTTACCATGCTAAAATTTGACCTATGAAAAAAAAAATCGTTTTATTACTTTCCCTTATTGCGCATTTTTAAAAAGAATCCCTATGCTATAATGTTTACATATATGTTAATAAATTGTTTCTGTCATCAGATCAGATCAGAAAAGTCGATTTTAGAATCTGACATAAATTCAAAATTTATCTAAATCGGTAATAGAAATTATAAAAATAATCAATCAGAAACAAATATAATACGTTTCATAAATAGTAGGAGTATGTTCTCTAAAGCAAAACGGAAAGCAAAAAACAAATATTTTACCAAAGAAAAATATAACCTATCAAAATTAAGTAAAATCAACTCTCGAAAATTTTGGAAATATATTAAAAAATACAATTCGAAAAAGGTTATAAATACCTCTGGGATAAATTTAAATGACTTTTTCGAACAGTTTCGATCATTATCGAATACACCACACAGCCAATTTGTACCAGATACTGATGAAAATGAGAGACAAGAGTCAATAAATATTGAAGAACTTGATTGCCCTTTTACTATATCTGAAATAGCTAAAACTATTTCATCTATGAGACGACATAAAAGTTGTGACTTAAGCAATAATGTAGCAGACTTCTTTATTGATGCAAATGCTTTTATTACACCGTATATTGTTCAAATTTTTAATAAAATATATGATACAGGAATTTATCCTGACTCGTGGGGTAAAGGATTTATTGTACCAATTCACAAGAAAGGCGACCGTGATAATCCCTCCAATTATCGTGGAATAACTCGTATAAATGTTCTATCTAAAATATTTTCGCTCGCTTTAAGAAACAGAATTAATAAATGGTGCGAATCTGAAATGTGTTCAACGAACACCAATTTGGCTTCATGGACAATCATAGCACGACAGATTGCATCTTCATTCTTCATTCGATTATACAAAAAGTACTTATGTCTAAATCTAAATTATACTGTACATTTATAGATTATGAAAAGGCTTTTGATACCGTTATACGTGGTGCACTGTGGGTAAAGCTCGTCCAATCGGGTATAAGTTGCAAAATGATTAATATTATAAAAGCGATCTATAGTAACGTTAAATCTTGTATAAAATCACCTAAAATGACTTTTTCAGACTTCTTTGATGTAACCCTTGGTTTAAAGCAAGGGGAGCCCTTGTCACCATTACTTTTTATTTTGTTCATCAATGATATAACCGAAAATATTGATTTCAACAATTTAACTGATAAGGACATTGATCAATTATCTATTTATATGTTACTTTTTGCCAATGACATAGCTCTATTTACGACTGATCCACATAGTTTATAATCACAGCTTGATACTATTTTCAATATTCAGCTAAATGGGGTTTAAAAATTAATGTTAATAAAACAAAAATATGAATATTTGAGAAAAGAAAGCAATTACATCACTACGAATGGTTTATCAATAATGAGAAATTAGAAACAGTAGATACATTTTGTTATTTAGGAATACGTTTTTCATATACAGGAAGCATGGCAAATGCGAAAATAGCTCTTCAAGAGCAAGCACTTAAAGTATAATTGTTTGCTTTCGGTCTTTAGTAGAATCAATGTAGATATTAAAACCAAGTTACAACTTTTCGATTCAATGGTTTTACCTATTCTTTTATATGGGTTGGAAATTTGGGGAATATATGAATTTAAAGATTTAGATAAATTACACATAAAATTTTGCAAACATATTTTAAGTGTTAAACAGCAAACTCCGAACATAGCTGTTTTATGTGAACTAAGTAGATTTCCTATATCTGTGATTGCTAAAGAACGTTCCATAATGTACTGGACTAAGATCATGAAGCAACCGAATTCAATTTTGTATAAATCTTTTAATGAGCAATGTAACTTTCAAAATAATAAATGTTGGGCCAATGTATGGAATCTTTCATAAATAATCTAGGATTTTGAGACATTTGGCAAAATTTCAACCCAATTATAAACTATTCTATCTTATTTAAACAAAGAATTAGAGACCAATACATGCAAACGTGGACTGCATCTGTCCAGACTATGCAAAAACTACAATATTTTAATAAGTTTAAAGTAGATTTTAAATATGAAGAGTACTTAGATTTTATTTCAAACGAAAATAATCGCAAAAATCTGACACGTTTACGTCTTAGTGCCCATACTTTAGAAATAGAATCAGGAAGATATCATAATGTAGAAAGAGAAAATCGAATTTGTAAATTATGTTCCTTAAATGTTGATGAATCAGAGTATCATTTTCTCTTATGTTGTCCAAAATATAGAATAATAAGAACTAAATATCTAAAAAATATATCATTTCCAACAGTTAATAAATTTATAAATCTAATTTCATCTACAAATAAACGACTAGTGCGTAATACATCAAGATATATTACTGAGGCTTTTACGCTTAGAAAAACTACCTTGAATACAATGACTGCTTCTTAACTATATTCATTTAAATGATTTATTGAAAATATAATGTCTAGATTTGTTATCTCACAATATTTGACTGTTTGTTTGTGAATGTCTTATCTATGTTTATATATTGTGTGTCTATGCCATATTTGTTTAAATATTCTCTGTAAATGGCCATAGGCAATTGTGTATTGTCGTTATGCCAATAAAACTGAAACTGAAACTGGTAATGCGTATAATATTTATAAATTAATTAGAACGGGATCTTTCACAGACGAACAGATAATTAAAAAAATAATTACTTTATTATAATGACCAGCAGACATCATGCTGATCTGCGACGCCATATGGCTTTATTGCCCCCTTGATGGTATAAAAAACATTGGTGTCAGCTGTAAAAACAAATCAGTATTGTCGCATATTGGCTCGTGCATTTGATTAGTCCATATACCCCCAGGACATATATCACGGCTTTGGTAAATTACCGAACTGTAAACTGACATGATTTACGACACTCCGTCCCCAACTTTTACCGCCCGAAGCCATAACAGTAAGCCACGTTAGCGCACCGAACAGGATCCTATCCCAGTAATCGCAATTAAAACAAACATTGATTTATTACCGTGTCAATTATAACAGCCGGAACGCATGATTTATCAAAAATATATAAATAGACCAATGTACCTTTTCAGAAAATAGAGTTGACCTAGATCTTTCTAGAAAATTCCATGACCTCGCGTGATCACTGGCATGGGTATTTACGATTGGACGCTATTTTCAAATGTAACCTATGGTGTCATGCATAATATTATTGCACGGACTGCTATGCCATGTGAATATAAACAACTGGTCCTTGAAAAATAAATGTATAAATATATAATATATATTGTTTCTGCGATTGAAAATGGGGAGATTTTTGTTATTATGTTGGACACTTCAATGACCTCGCGTGATCACTGATAAATTGAAATGTATTGTTTTAGCAATTGAAATTGTGGAGATTTGTGTTATTCCCGCGCATCAAGAGTGTCACAATTTCAATCCATGCACTTTCCAACAAGTTACTGTTAGTAGATTTATGGAAACTAACACTGTCATTACATTTTTATTTCCTACAATTTCTGATCGAATACTGCTTTCCCATATTGGCGTGTGTAAGCGCTTAATTAACCATAAACAAGCAGAGCGATGCGGCCATCTTTGTTTACAGCGAATGACAGGTTATTTTGGTCGGTTACTCTTATTAGTTGACCCCCGGTGCCGTCATTTCGCCATATAAGGAATGGCGAATTTATTTCAGGTGCCGATAACATTTAACCTGTATGACTGTGCTATATGGCAACTGGTGTTGGTGTGCACTGGCGGATTATATTTAAAATACCAATTTAAATTGATAAAGCAAAAATTATTTTTGCATTAAAGTTTTTTTGTTGTTGTTTTTTTGTTTTGTTTTTTGCATTAAAGTTACTCTTTAATTTCGCGCTGCCAGATATAACATATAGATAATATATATATATCTATATATATATATATATATATATATATATATATATATATATATATATATATATATATATATTATATGCAAACAAAAAGTACCCTTGACTCTACAAATATCACGAAATTTGAAGAAAAAATGTTGTGAAATAATTACAGACAAAACAACTTAAATGCATATTCCTAAATTAGATAGTTTTAGTGTGTAAGTGGACATATTACCTAGGTTTTTGAACCACCCGCATTCACTCTGTGCAATTCAGACGTTTTGGTGCATTGTGTATGTATGTATAAGTATTTCTTTACCCTCGCACTTTGAACTAAGTCATTTTGGCGAACCGGATAAGATGATTATTTAAAAGATAAGATGATTATTTAAAACTAATGATGATGATGAAGATGACGGCGATAAACGATGATTACCCACTATGGAGTTTAAACACTTATTGTTTTATAAATATAGACACTCCTATTTTTACTTTATCGGTTGTTTAATTGAATATTTTTATTTGCTTATATTGATGCAGACTTTATACGACCTTCTTCAACAACCAAATACTAACGTTTAATTATTAAGACTCCAGGCATTCTACTCTACCTTGTGCAGCCAAAATATGAGTTAAAATATTAGTACCAAGTGTACTAGCGTTATTATGGTTCTTTACTATGTGTAAAACCTATATGTTAGGCCAGACACTTTTGCTTATAGCGCAAATAAATTTGCTTGAGATATCATAAGCGTCCGACCCAACTTGAACCCTCAACAGGAATGATTCCCGCTGACTGTATATCAGTGCACACTAATTGTGCTCAGTTGCTATGGTAATATTTTATTTGTATGACAGTACCGTTAGCAACCGTATATACCACATACAGACAGTAATTGTCAATATAAAAATATCAACAAACTAAAGTATGCCGTAAAACCAGCAACAATATTATTTTGTTGCTGGTATGGTACTTGACTTAAAAGAATATGGCTACACAGGTATTAATATTTAAGTAAATGATGTTTCATATATTAGTCTATTTTCAGTTGATCGTCTTGCATAGCTCTATACTGAATGCCTATGATACTAATAACATCGATTTACATTCCCTAAAACCATTATACAGTAGTATTTACTGTTAGTGGTGAACCATATAACCCTGTACACACGTACATTGTTATTTATATACTTTAAATTGTATATTTGTATGGTACACTAGAGAGTTGTAATAACTTCTAAAAGTGTTCAACCATTTTTTTAATAATATAGCGGCAGGTACCGTTATATCATAGCTTGAGCTACGCAAGTTTATGAATAATTAAGTTATTAAAATGTGTTCGTCAGCAATGCAATATTTTACTAGTACACCACATTATTAAAAAGTGACCAACCACCGCTAATCTCCCATGATGTAGTAGATAGTGGTACACAATGGACTAAAAGTATGTTAAAATTTGTTATTAAATTGTGATGTTTGTAAAGAAGCACCCGGCAGATTGCTCGTACCTAAAAAGCGCCATAATTAAAAAATATCTTAAAAAATCCGATATCCCCTCAGATCAGATCTGCTGAGAACTGATTAGTACAAGTTAGTCACTATATATTTATAAAGTAGTCTTGTGTAATTCAATAATGAGTATCATGGCATTTCCTAACAATGACATTCCCTAGAACCGTACTCAATGCTGTGTAGTGAATACGGAGTTGCCATATAGTCCCGTAATCAACATGATATACGTTACTATTTTAATGATTATTAAATTTATAATTATTATAAATTAATATAAACATGCAAAAAACGCTAAAATGTGTATAATACATATCCATTACTAGATATAAAGCGTTCATGTTCATATTTAATAATACATCTCTTCCCCAGATCAACATCCGTAGGGCCAAAGGCCCCAATAAAAGCCGGTCGCTGAGTGGTTCGATCGGGAATGAAACGCTCATTCCGATTGGCCAGATTTCAATCCGTTTTCGGCTTTAAGCTCAGGACATAAAACTGTGAACTAAAAATAGAACTGTTCACTATTAGGTCTGTGATTGAAATCCAGCCAATCGCGGCGTTTAACATTCAATGGAATGTTGACCCGGAGGAGATGTAAACAAAATATTGCACTTGATGACCAGTGCCCACTCTTCAAGCTACACTCTTCAAGCGGCTGTCGAGCAGGACGGACGTCTCCTGGGCAAGCTCCAGCCTTATAAGTGGGTCACGGTCCCTCCACGTTTACATGGAGGGATTTTTAACGTATCATCGTTTTTATGTTTTTAACGTGGTGTTAAAAAGGGTCGTTTTAAAAAATCAACAAGAATCAGCATGCTACAATAGTACTACATCTCCAAGAAACATCTTTTGACGGGAACCTCCATATCATCAGAATCAACTTAGCTAAAAAATGGACTTCAAGAATCATCTTTAGTTTTCTTTAAATCAACTTATCTACTAGAATCTTCCAGAATCGTCATCGTCGGGCTACTCGTCTGTTTGACAGCTTCGGTCTCAAATCGCTTTAATGCAATGCTTCAAGCTCAGCCGGTTGAGATTGACCCAGTCATCAGCAACCTTAAACTCGACAACAGATCTTAACAACTGGATCAAGCATGGAAGATTGAACATCATATCGCCAAGAACCAGCCTAGAGAATAATCATCTTATCCAGCCAGTGGTGCAACACCGGGAGGAGTAGCGTACCTGCCGATGCTGTCCACTGGCATCGTAATCTTCTTATCCTGCTCGCCAAAAAGTCTAGAGCTAAGTGCGAGGGTAAAGAAACACTTAACAACAATGATGACCAGTGAATCTTGGTTGGAATTACACAGGCTATATGATGTTCATGTGGTGTAGGATAAATAGCTGTTTTCTAAGTGCAACAATATTTTATTAAAATAATGGAACATATTTAAAATAAGTTACTAAAAGTAATGATTATAATCCTGTCTCCTAAGTACAAAACGGCCCAGATTAGGGTTATAAAATAAACAACAGATTATTAAAAGTTTTGTACATAATATACAACATTTATAGTAAAATAATATATTGTTGCATTTAGGATAGAGCTAATTAGCCGCTTGGGACTAACAGGCCCAGGCCTAATTAATATTGCTAATAATAGTATTCCACTGAATTCTGGGGCCCTGTAAATTTATTTCATCACCCGTGCTGGGGTGCCGGGCCAGGTCCCTTGATAATATAATGAATATTATCATTCCCCAGGGTCAGCATATATTTGTTGTGAATGTCATAAATCCCATGTACAATTTCCTTTTTAGTGGAAGTTAATTTAAGGTGGCATAAAAATAAAATCACTCTCATGCCAATCAATTTATAGTTCAATCAGACAGAAAGTAAGCCTGACAAAATTATTTAAATACATATTTGATATTTTAACATGACAATTCTCTCTGGGTAAGCATGGCTCAGCTGTGGGAGGTGGCATGAGTCCACACCCCAGGCCACACAACATTTTTGTGGACTGCATTGTGGTCCCACCCCACATCCCACTAGAAACTGATACGTTTTGTACTTAGAAGGACCAAGCACTATAACAAGTAAATCAAACCATACTGGATATCCCAATCAAAGTACTATAAAACATTTTTGCCGACCCTGGGTGGTATTTATAGGGATAACTGATGAAATTAGGGCCTGGATTTTTAAGTCTATATTTTGTTAAACATCTGACAGTCTAGAATATAACATTCCAAGGCTTTATAGACTGAGGCCCGGACTGCCTTGCTGGGATTCAAAATATTATTAATGTCGAAATCTAACTTATTTCCAGCAAGTGCAGTCCTTAAATTTGACCGGGGGACCCTGTGAATCGGGCAGTGTAGCAGAAAATGTTCAGTGGCAATCTCTCCCTTTATTAATTATATATTGTCCCCTATTTCCTGGGAGGAGATTTACACCCAATCTCAGACGAGTAATGCATTTATCAATTCTCTTATTATTAGAGTAATTTGTTAGTCGTCTGAAATTAACCGAGGTCCTGCGAAATGTTTGTTTAAATGTTTTTTTAGAAATAAAAGTGGACCATTTCTTAATGATTATTTTCCTTGTTAAGGAATATACCTCGGTTGGTGCAAGGGGGACTGAATTGGAAATAGTATTGTATTCCCGGCCCTCCTTAGCCGCCCTATCTGCTTCTTCATTTCCTGATATGTCTACATGTGCTGGACACCATTCTATAGTAACTTGTAACCCTAATTCAAGGCACTGGTTATATTGTTTATATATATCTGCAAAAAAGGTCAGGCCTTGATCTGCTATTATTATTTTTGAGTGAAGTTAAAGCTGAAAGTGAATCCGAAAATATAGCAGATTTAGTTGATTTATTTTCTATGATCCAGCACATTGCTTTTTTTATTGCGACTAGTTCAGCTGTGTAAATTGACAAATTGTTGCTGAGTCTCTCAGAATACTGTATCTGAAGAGATGGAATGACATAAGCAGCTGCAACTTTCCCGTCATCGGGATTTTTACTACCATCTGTATAAATTTGAGTGTGGTCAGCATAGTGCCGGTCAATGTGGTTTGCCGTAATGGATCTTATAAGTGCTGGCAAGTCACTTTTATTGAACTCGGCTGAGAGGGTTAACCTAATATCAGGATTTTTAAGAACCCAGAGCGGATCTGGTTTGGGCCTGAAGTCTGCTACACTAACCTCCCCGAGACCGTACTCCTCTATCAAGTCCTGGGTATAAGCCCCAAAAGGCATGGCTATATGATTTTTTTATATTTAGACTTGATATGGTATCCGGTCCCGAAGAGTTTGTTCACAGGGTTTCCTTCTTTTCGGGTGTGAGCCCTGGCCCAGTATTTAACTGATTGGTCTTGTCGCCGCAACCATAATGGGGTAACACCTGCCTCCGCCTCTAGCAAATAACTTTCTGTGGAACGTAGTGCTCTGAGGGCTATCTTAAGGGCCTTATTCTGGATGATATCTAGTTTAATATTGAAGGTGGTGCACATGAATAGATTTGAGCCCCATAATCTAATTTTGGACGTATGAGAGACTTATACAGAATTAAGAGGCTATTTTTAGCAGTGCCAAAGTCTGTTCCTCTTAACATTCTCATCAAATTTAGGTCTTTCTCGCACCTGATCATGATGTCTTTTATATAACTGTGAAAATTTAGTTTCCTATCTAAAAGCATGTCTAAAAAGTTTACTATTTTTTTAAATATGATCGGTGTGCCGCCTAAATTTACGTCCTAGCTGTGCTGTTTTGAGTTGCCAAAAATAATTCCCACTGTTTTAGTTTGACTAATTTTAAAACCCCATTCTTTTGCCCATCCCCAGATTAGGTCAAGTCCTGTTTCAGCTCTTGTTTGTAACAGGTTTAAGTTGACCCCCCCCCCCCCCTCCCTTAGCCATGTGCCTGAATCGTCAGCAAATTGGCTGGTAACCATCCTTGTCCCCTCTAGTGTGTCAGGGAGATCATTGATCAAAAGAGAGAATAGAAGAGGGGATAAAATGGCCCCTATGGGGGGTTCCCCTGTGTAACGTTTCCGTGTCTGACAGGGTATCCCCCACCTTAACTTGAATTTTGCGTCCCTCAAGAAAGTTCCTCAGATATTGGTAGCAGTTTCCTGTTATTCCATATTCTTTCAATTTATAAAGTACGCCTGCATGCCAGGTTAGATCTAAAGCTGCTTGGTGGTCTAGAAAAATTGCTAGAACTGAGTGTCCCCTATTTTTTGCTGTATTTACATCATGTTGTAGTCTAATGAGCTGATCCAAAGTGCTCCTGCCCTTTCAAAATCCAGATTGAAAGGGATTAATTATATTTTTTTATTCAAGCAGATGTTCTTAACGTGCCTTGACCATCCCCTCCATTAATTTACCTGGATGGGAGGTCAGGCTAATTGGTCTGTAAGACTGTGCTTTATTTGGGTTTTTCCCTTGTTTTAATAGGGGAATAACACAAGCCTGCTTCCAAGCTACGGGGTAGACACCATCATTCCACACTTTGTTATATAATCTTAACCACAGATACAAGGCTGAATTTGGCATGTTTAAACATGTGGTAAGATATTTTGTCAAGTCCCGAAGCTGAATTCTTCCTGCTATCAATTACTGATCTTAGTTTAAAAATTGAGAAGCCATTATTAAGTGGTGACCTGTTTATTTCTGTTTTTTTTAGGTAGTTTTTATACAGTGATTCAAATTTATTTTGATAATTTAGTGTTTCATCGTTGACGTTTGAATCACTGGCAGCTTTAGAGTAGTGTTCAACTAAGAAGTTGGCTTTTTCTACTGATTTGACTGCTAAAGCTGTCTTATTTCTTAGTAGTGGAATAGGGCGTTGTGAATTTCCTTTAATTCTGCGAATTTTGGTCCAAAATTCCTTTGAGTTTGCGTTTTTATGTATACATGATTCGCAGAATTCTTCCCAGTTTTGCTTTTTAGCATTTAAGATGACAAATTTTGCTTCTCTTTCAGCCTCCTTGTAGTCATATAAGTTTCCGAGACAAGGGTGCTGTTTTAGTTTATTTAATGCTCGTTTACGCCCTTTAACAGCATCGATACAGGAAGAACCCCACCACGGGACATTTTTTCTTGTCTTTTTGCCAGAGTCAGAGACAGGTATACATTTTTTTGCTACCAACAGGAACCTTTCTGTAAGATTGTTATTAAAAATATTGATATCATTAGAGTAGACGTCATCTAGGGTTATCTCCCTGCAAAGTTTTTTGAATAAATCCCAGTCTGCTTTTTCAAATTTGAATCTTTCTTCTTTAGAATTTTTTCTATAATTTTGTGGTGTTGAGAATTTATTGTTATGCAGATTGGGTAGTGGTCTGATCCCATATTATCCCCATGTACCTGCCAATTAGAACTAGCTGAAAATTTGGGACTGGTGAATGTTAGATCAATGCAGGAGCCCTTTCCTGAGCCCTGGTCTACTCTCGTGAAGGAACCGTCATTGAGTAGAACTTTGTCATTTCTCCCCGCCCATTCCAAAATATCCCTCCCCTGACGGTCCTCAAATGGAGATCCCCATAATGGGTGGTGAGCATTGAAATCTCCAGTTATAATACAGTCCCTAAGTCCATCTTCAGCATTTATAGATGAACGTATGTATTCCAAAGAATCTAGGTCGCACCCCCTAGAGTATAAATTGATAAGTATGAAGGGGGACCCCCCTAGATAAACTCTAAATAACTGAATTTCAATCTTGGAGTTCCCCATATTATCTTTGGGGTCGTCTACTCTAATCTCCTCAAAATTGATAGTATCTTTAAAATATGTAATAAGCCCTCCACAAACATTGTTTTGGGCATTTTTGTAAAAACTATATTCTGCATTATATCCAGGGACATTCCTCTCTTTATTTGGTGGTAATTTTGATTCTTGCACACAAAGTATATCAATACTTTAATCTCTGTGTGCTTAAGAGGGGTCAGTCCCTAAACATTAAAAGAGATCACAGTCAGGTCCCTATTGAAAATGTAGTTTGGTGTTGCGACGATTACGACCAATCAGTATCTTGTGTCTTGGAGACTGAGACAAGATTTTTTTTGGTGTTTTGGCCTGCCTCAGAATCCCTGCCAGCACGGGTAATTTAGTTGCCATATTTGAGACAGGTGCGCATTTTAAACTTTCTTGAGTATTTTCATCGACCCCCACTGTACTTTGAACCACACTGGCTTTTTCTATTGTTAATTTTTTTAGTTTATAAATATATTCTCGTTTGAGATAATTTGTTAGTTTGTTTCCTGTTATTTTTGATTTATTTAAGATTAATTCTTTTGTTATTTCCACAATACTATCCAAATCTATTGTAAAATTGTCCGAATTATTTATAACTTGTATTGTGGAATTTATTTTTGAAGTCGATTCTGAATGTTGTTTTTGGAATGGGGAAGTTTGTTGGCTTCTTTCTGCCAGTGTGGTTACTTTAATCGGTTGACTTATCACTCCTGGATCTATACCTCCCACAAGGTCAGCAATGGACACAGATTCCAGCAATGAGTGTGATGAAACACCTTCCGTATTGCTGTCCCTGTCGGAGTGATAGAAACTGGAGTGAATACCAAGGACTCCTCTCCAGTGACATTAAAGTCGCTGCAGTCACTACAAGATGAATCCGAAACATGAGTTCGGGACAAGTTGTCGCAGTCTCCTAGAGAGAAGTCAGGAAGTGTACTAGGGGTCGATGTAACAAGTTTAGGTGAATTTATAGGGGTTATGAAACCCCTTTCTGTTTTGATTTTTGTTGACGGGGAGTTAGCCACTGGCTCTGTATCTGTTAATCCTACTGTACCTACTATTTTTAAACTATCAGTAGTGGGACTGATTATAACACAGTCTGAAGTGTCTGACAGTGAACTAGTAGTTGAATACCCCCCCCCCCCCTTTATTAAATCTAAAGAAATCCCGTTCTCCATTGGATTTTATAAAAGTTCTAACGAGATGACCTGTTGGAGTCCGGTTAAATTTTGAGTTTGTTTCTTTTGTGTTAATTGTCTCAGAGGGTATATGAGAGGAATTCTTTACCTGGATAACGGGAGTCAGAGGTCCTTGGGTTATTTATCCTTCCCCTGGTTACTTGTGTTAACAACTGGGTTTTTATGGCCCTGTTCCTCTCTTTTTGGCCGTGAGATAACCCCTGAGCTGCTATTGTCCCCATTATTTTAAGGATTTTAGAGTCCGCGGCCACTTCCCCCTTTAACTTTGAAGATGTACCTGAGTTTTTGGTTTCTAATTTTTGTTGAGCGCCGGTATGGGCCCCCCCCGGCACTCACGAATATTATGGTGTTCTGAACACCTAGCGCACCTGACCTCATTTTTACAACCAGAGCTCCCGTGCCCATATGCCTGGCAGGTGTAGCACCGAATCGGGGGTGGCGAATACTCCTCCACGTCCCAATAAGTGGGAGTGCCAGCCACTGTGACCGACAACGGCAGAGATCTGCCCGTGAATGTAAGTTTCACCGCCCCAGACTGGCGGCCAAATTTGTCCTTAAGCCTGTCGGTCTTTAGGACCTCACAAACCCCACCATCTTCCCTTGGTGTCCTTGGTTTAGGTTGAAGGTGGGATCGGAGGTCCCCAAGGTCGACCCGCAAGGGTATATTTAGGATCACCCCGGCTATTGAAGGTCCACCACTGGGAAGAAAGGCCACCAGTGGGATATTAGCCAGGGTGAAAGGTTTTATCGATTGAATCGAGCCTCATTGTTGCCAAAAGTGGCCCATTTATTTTGCCTGGCTGCATCCATTTGGAAGAAATATCAAATAATAATTTAAAATTTCAAATTAAAATTTCAGATCTTATTTTTCCCCACGTAAACAATATGGCCGCCTCCTGGCTGACCGGAAACAGGAAGTGAATGGTGCATTGCATTGTGCGTAAATGTATATAACAAGGGTCAGCGATTTATCCGACCTGTCAATCAAACGTCCAGATGTAGGCTAAAGGATAACTGACCAATTGGTAATCAGCGCTTCATGATTCGCCAACTTCGCGAATAAAATTGATAATTATTAGATCAGTGATTTACTGGTCCGTGACCGAGTGGTTTAAAGCGCCGGGTGATACCGCATAAAAGCTCCGATTATAAAACCTCATAGAGCTTCCCACCGTCAGGATGCCACATAATCCCGCATAGAGCTCTTCGTTTGGATATATTGACTTCAATATAAATAAAGACTATCTAGAGAACTAGTACAACATCTACCACTTCTTCCACATCAACAACGATAAAATCACCATTTCTGTCGATTTCATTACCATTAACTTCATCCGAATTACCTTGTACACGCGAGAACAAGAAGGAAAGTGATACAAAGGCATCATTTCGCCGCAATAAAAACCACTTAATCGTCATCATCGTTATCGTAACTATTACTATTACTAGTATTATTGTCATTGTTGTTATAACATTATTATTATTATTATTATTATTATTATTATTATTATTATTATTATTATTATTATTATTTAGTAGTAGTAGTAGTAGTATAAAATAGGTGAACCAGGTCCATCACTCTTCGTTTAAACTTATATATACTGAATGTTTTATTTATGAAATGAGAAAAGTTCACCTTTAACTAAATAATGTATCAACACCTGTAAGTATTAACAGTTAAAAGTTAATTTAGTTAAAGGTGAACTTTTCTGATTTCATGATAAAAACATTCAGTGAATAGAAGTTAAAACGAAAAGTTATGGGCCTGGTTCACCACAGTCTCCGCCAAGATTGATATACGGCAAAGTGTCTCATAATCATTTCTGATAAAAGTGGGAAAGTTATCGGTTACTTGCGGAGATGTGTATACAACTATCGTTTGTAAATTGAGCTGGAGACAATATGAACAAACATGTGTTAACTGATTTACAGACGTGAACCCGACTAATAAGTGTAGGTTTGAACGTAAATTCGGTGAAAAATGAGAATTTTCCTTTTGTTGAAATGAGAAACTTCCGGTTAGTGATTATTTGTAATAAAACAGTTCTTAAGCCTTCCTGCATGTTCATGCATGAAAGCGAATTAAAATCAATGATAAAAAAATCATTTTTTGGGAATGAGCAGTCTGGCAAAATAAATCGTTTTTCGTGAATAACTTGTAAGCGGATCATTTCCTCTGATCAAGTAATGAACAAAAAAGTTAGATAAAGTAATTGGTTACCGAAATACGTCAGGCAAACTGTTTTACAATGCGAATCCAAGGTGAAATGATGAAAAAATCTCATTTTCAGTTTGTGAACGTGTACAAGTTTCGTTTGTAATTTTAGCTAAACACAGTATGAACAAAAAATGTGTAAAATGGTACATGGAGTTGAACTCGGCTAATAATTGTTAGTTTGAACGTTAATTCGCATTTTAAAACATTTGGTTCAGATGTAGGCTAAAGGATAACTGACCAATCGGTAATCGGCGCTTCATGGTTCGCCAACTTCGCCAATAAAATTGATAAATATTAGATCAGTGACTTACTGGTTCGTGACCGAGTGGTTTAAAGCGCGGGTGATACCGCATAAAGCTCCGATTATAAAAACGCATAGAGCTTCCCCCCGTCGGGATGCCACATAATCCCGCATAGAGCTCTTCGTTTGGATATATTGACTTCAATATAAATAAAGACTATCTAGAGAACTAGTACAACATCTACCACTTCTTCCACACCAACAACGATAAAATCACCATTTCTACCGATTGCATGACCATTAACTTCATCCGAATTACCTTGCACACGCGAGAACAAGAAGGAAAGTGATACAAAGGCATCAATTCGCCGCAATAAAAACTACATAATCGTCATCATCGTCATCGTAACTATTATTATTACTAGTATTATTGTCATTGTTGTTATAACTTTATTATTTTTATTATTATTGTTATTTATTATCGGTAGTAGTATTATAAAATAAGTGAACCAGGTCCATCACTCTTCGTTTAAACTTATATTAACTGAATGTTTTATTTATGAAATGAGAAAAGTTCACCTTTAACTAAATAATGTATCAACACCTGTAAGTATTAACAGTTAAAAGTTAATTTAGTTAAAGGTGAACTTTTCTGATTTCATGATAAAACATTCAGTGAATAGAAGTTAAAACGAAGAGTTATGGGCCTGGTTCACCACAGTCTCCGCCAAGATTGATATACGGCAAAGTGTCTCATAATCATTTCTGATAAAAGTGGGAAAGTTATCGGTTACTTGCGGAGATGTGTATACAACTATCGTTTGTAAATTGAGCTGGAGACAATATGAACAAACATGTGTTAACTGATTCACAGACGTGAACCCGGCTAATAAGTGTAGGTTTGAACGTAAATTCGGTGAAAAATGAGAATTTTCCTTTTGTTGAAATGAGAAACTTCCGGTTAGTGATTATTTGTAATAAAACAGTTCTTACGCCTTCCTGCATGTTCATGCATGAAAGCGAATTAAAATCAATGATAAAAAAATCATTTTTTGGGAATGAGCAGTCTGGCAAAATAAATCGTTTTTCGTGAATAACTTGTAAGCGGATCATTTCCTCTGATCAAGTAATGAACAAAAAAGTTAGATAAAGTAATTGGTTACCGAAATACGTCAGGCAAACTGTTTTACAATGCGAATCCAAGGTGAAATGATGAAAAAATCTCATTTTCAGTTTGCTGGAACGGGTTGTGAACGTGAACAAGTTTTGTTTGTTATTTTAGCTAAACACAGTATGAACAAAAAATGTGTAAAATGGTACATGGAGTTGAACTCGGCTAATAATTGTTAGTTTGAACGTTAATTCGGTGACAAAATGAGTCTTTTCCTTTTGTTGATATGAGAAAAAGCTCCCCTTTAATCTTCGGGTAGTGATTGTTTGTAAAAAAATAATTCTTAAGACTTCCGGTATATTCATTTGTGTAACTGCACTAAAATAAGTGATAAAGTGCTGTTCTGCTGGCAGAATGAAATATTTTCATTCTATTCTGCTGGAAATATGAAAAACAATTTTTTTTTAGTATATTGCTATATTGCTTAAGACACTGATCAAAAAGGTGGTACATGTAAATGGTGCAGTGAAATGAATGCGGTTTATAATTGCTAGTGTGCCGGAACGTTAATTCGGTGAAAAAAATGAGAATTTTCTGTTTGGTGAAATGAGAAAGAAAAAGTTTCCCTTTAATCTTCGGGTTGTGATTGTTTGTAAAAAAATATTTCTTAAGACTTTCGGTATGTTCATGTGTGTAACTGCACTGAAAAAGTGATAAAAACAACTTTCATTTAAGTTCAATTTTCATTCTGCTATTCTGCTATTCTGCTATTCTGCTGTTCTGCTGGAAATATGAAAAACATTTTTTTAGTATATAGCTATTTTTTGCTTAAAACACTGAACAAAAAGGTGGTAAATGGTGCAGTGAGATGAATCAGGCTTATTATTGTTAGTATGAACGTAAATTTGGTGAGAAAGTGAGAATGTTCCATTTGGTGAATTGAGAAAAAGTTACCCTTTAACTTCCGGGTAGTGATTGTTTGTAAAAGAAAAAAACATTTCTTAAGACTTCCGGTATGTTCATATGTGTAACTGTACTAAAATAAGTGATAAAAAAAACTTTCAATTTTGTTCAATTTTCATTCTGCTATTCTGCTGGCAGAATGAAAATATTTCATTCTGCTATTTGGCTGTTCTGCTGGAAATATGAAAAAAAAATATTATATTGCTATTTTGCTTAAGACCCTGATCAAAAAGGTGGACAATGGTGCAGAGAAATGAATCCGTCTTATAATTGCTAGTTCGAACGTAAATTCGGTGGAAAAAAAAGAGAATTTTCCATTTGGTGAAATGAGATAAAGTTCCCCTTTAACTTCCAGGTAGTGATTGTTTGTAATAAAACTGTTCTTAAGCATTCCTGCATGTTCATGCATGTAAGCGAACTAAAATCGATAATAAAAAAGTATAATATAAAATATAAAATTATCGTTAGCGAAATACGTCAGGCATTATGTTTTGCAATGCGAATCCACGGTGAAACGATGAAAAAGTCACACTTTCATTTCACTGGATGAGCTGTGCACATGTACAAGTTTCGTTTGAAACTTTAGCTGAAATTATTATGAACATGGTACATGGAGGGGAACCCGGCTAATAATTGTTAGTTTGAACGTTCATTCGGTGAACAAAAAATGAAAATATTACTCTGTGAAATGAGAAAAAACAGTTCCCCTTTAACTTCTGGGTGGTGATTGTTTGTGACAATACGACTGACTGTGTTTTCATGCAGGCACCTGTACTAAAATAAGTGATAAAAAAAACTTTCATTTCTGTCCAATTTTCATTCTGCTATTCTGCTGTTCTGCTGGCAGAATGAAAACATCTCATTCTGCTGTTCTGCTGTTCTGCTGGCAGAATGGGGGAAAAAAACTCGTTTTGCTGTTCTGCTATTCTGCTGGCAGAATGAAAAAAAATATTCTGCTGTTCTGCTAACTTTACTGAGCTCAAATTATCAACTTCAATTGGCTGAAGTATGATCCTTAAATCATTAAAGATGTCCTTCTTTTGCATTGTCTCCTTTGCCACAGGTGAGGGCTAACCTTGACTTCTTGTATCCTCTTTAACATGAGTATTTTCCAATAATTATTGTATTATTCCAATGGTGTTATATTATTAAAGGTGTAAAAAGCAATATAAAATATGTATGTTTAAACAAGCTTTAAATAACACTTCAAGCATATTTGTAGTGTATCACTTAAAGCACGCTGCAATATGTTACAAACAGTTAATATACACATAGGTATATACACATTAACAGGAATTGATGGAGTCATTAACTAACTGGAAGCATTGAGTTTGTATTATATATTCTTTATTTGCACATAACGAGGGATTTTAACAGCTGCAATTGTCCTGTAAGCGTATGCTCAAGGTTCTAAGTGATCCGTTTATATGTTGTCTGTATGTGATGTGAATTGCCACGATTTTACCGGATATGGAAATGTGTGAAAGTTGGAGACATCTAGCGGCCATATTCAATCAGAGTCGCCATTTTCTTCAGACTTGGAAAAGTAACAACGTACACAAATCAAGGTAAGAAGAATGCTTGTCAAAATGCTACAAACATATCAAAGAGGGTTAATAAAGCGTGTAACGTGAATGCAAAGTGACTGTACAAGTTTATGTTAACATGCCACGTATTTTTAAAATTGTTGCATCCATTCAAATAGTGTTTACAAACAAGTTTGACCTTGTTTTGAAGCGTCAACAATCCTTGCGAAGGGTCAATGTATAAAAGTAATATTTGCTATCTTTGTATTTATGTTTTATGAATAACACAGAGAGTGTTTGTGTAAATTAGTGATTTCGTTCACACAACTTGATAATTTCAATACAGAAACGCACATTCCGATTTCATTCTTATTTAATCACAGGGGTTTGTCGAAAATAATAATCAGTGGATACGTGTTGCAATTCACGGAGCTCCAAAAACTGATTGATTGATTGATTCTTTATTTCCTCCATAGTACAAATATACAGGAGAGTATAAACATTTAAACAGCAAATGGGAGTACAATAAATATACAAAAACATAATACACATATAGACAATTAAATGACAATCATATATATACAATACAAACAAACATATTACTTCGATAGTTCAAACAACTTACATATATACAAACAAAATAAATAAATGATATGTCCATTCAAATTGCAAAATATATTGACACTTTTAGAAGAGTATTGCATATAATGACTGATATGACTTGCCGAAACGAAACACAAGAACATACATACACTATATGGGTGCTAAAAGTGGTATTTGTTCCAAATAATATCTTTCAAAAACATAATTGTATTCGTACCTTAAAAGTTAAATGAAAGGAACGCATTATTTGAAGACATTATTATTATTATTATTTTTTTTTTTTTTTTTTTTTTTTTTTTTTTTTTAACAATTTGAATACAAACAATAAATATATTATATAATATTTAAAATTAAAATATTGTTGTGTATTGTTATTTTCGTTGTCAATACGAGATAACGACGAGCTCAGCAACAAAGTGACAACACACAAAAGATGAAGTATTGTGTGTGTTATCTACATAAACGTATATCTTAATGCTTTAGTCATATGATGTAAATGTCTAAATGTAATTTTTGAAATAGCAACCGTTTGTTTATCTGTCATGTTTAAAGAAGGATAACCGGAAACTAGTTCTATAATTTGATTAAAGGCGTCCATGTTACAAAGCTTATCGTACTTATCTGATCCACATACTTTGTGTATATTACATAATAAAGTATGTCTGAGGGAATTATTTGACGAGCAGAACAAAATTAAATGTTCAGCTACAGTGTCTGTAATGAGACTGCACTGCGGACAAACAGTTTGATATTTGCGGGCAAATAATTTACCAATTATAAAAGTAACAGTTCTACAGTATGGTAGTGAATCGCGATATATTTGGGAGAAATACCAAATACTGTTTGGTACGATTTCTCTTTGTATATTGAGAAAACTATTGAGACTGTCGTCTTGAACCAGTCTTGTTCTAAAGTCAAATTCGGCTGATTTATGTATACTTAATTTAAGTCTTTTTTTCCATTGTCTTAACGTAGGGAAGAATGCAGTAGAAATGTATTTCGTTAGAACATCGGTCAATTTGTATTTGCCTAGAATACGGTAGATATCTGGTATAAAACCCTGCGTTTTACGTGGATAAGACATGAATTGTATGAACCTAATAACAAAAAGTGTGTTTATCCTGAAGCGTTTATTAATACTACATAATTGTCCAAACATCAAGAGCTTTCGCTTATCAATTTCATGCTCGATTCGTGTGAGGCCAATTAAAGCCAGCGCGACGTCACTACGAGTTTGTTTTGGTAAAGACTGCATATGTTTAATACATTGAACATGTACACGTTCTAGCGATTTGAGTTGCGTGTCCGTAATGGCGTTCCATAGTTCGCAGCCGTATAAAGCTCGCGAGAGGACAACAGTTTGATATAAATGTTTTACTGTAATTGGGTGTAAACCATTTTGATGGACGCCACAGTCGGCTAATCCAAAATATGTTTTACGTAGTTTAGTGCACGCGTCTTTAATGTTTTCATTCAGACACATGTCTTTACTACATGAAATGCCTAGATGAACATATGTATCAGTTTCAATGACAGTACTTTGGCCTAAACGCCATTGCCTTGAGTTATTTTGTGATTCAGAACTGCATTCATTAAAAACAATGACATTACATTTATTTGCATTATAAGTATATCGTTCTCGGATAGAGTTATTATGACATATGGTCATAAGTTTTTCTAGTCCGTTCTTAGTCAGTGAACTGAGCACCATATCGTCTGCAGAAGTTGGGCAACAGTAACCCGTATCATTTATTTTCAGACCGTAATAGGATTGATCTAACTTATTCATTAGATCATTTACGAAGAGTAGATAGAAGTACGGGCTCATTACTTGGCCTTGCCTTGTTCCCTGTAAAATTGGGAACCAATCCGAAGATTGGCCTTGTGACCTAACGCAGCTAAAAATATTTTCAAACATGTTTTGTATAATTTTAAAAATAGATTTGTTGACACCTGTTTTATATAATTTAAGCATCAATATGCTATGAGATACGTGGTCAAATGCTTGTCTCACGTCGAGGAAGCATGTAAATAGTTTAGAGTTGTTTTCTTTTGCAAAAAAGATACTTTCTCGTAATAGAAAAGACGTCATTTTACAATTAATGTTTCTTTGAAAACCGCCTTGCAATGTGTTTAACCTGAGTGTACCAGATTGCTCTAACATTTTTAGTAAAATCTTTTCGTACAATTTTAAAATAGTAGAACAAAGTGATATGGCCCTGTAACTATTTGGGTCCGTTTTGTTTTTATTGTTGCCTTTGTAGAGGGTCGTTATAATACCCTTTTTCATTTCAACAGGTACATGTGCTAGTAAAGACATATTGTGAAATAATTTTGTAATTACGGAAAGTAATAGCGGACCACCGTATATCATATTTTCGTAATAAATAAGATCACTGCCACAGGCTTTTTTCTTTTTACAAGATTTTAAAGCCTGTTCAACCATAGTTAAATTGATCTCAATGTCGTTACATTGATGTGTATTTAATTCAGACTTAATGTTCAACAACTCTTCATCGCATGATCGTGCATATGCTGAATCAAAACCATGATCTTGCGGCGTGTATAACTCTGAAAAATAGTTTTTCCAGCCATTATTAATATCGACCGGATTCTCGTACAATTGTCCATTAAAATTCATTTTAAGAGTGGTTTCTGATTTCTTATTTTTCTTACGCCTATTTATCAATTTCCAGAACTCATTATTGTCCATATCTGCCGCTGCATCAATTTCCCGTTCTAAGCTAGACAGATACGTTTGGACAACAGCGCGGTGGACTTTACGAAATTTGTTTTTTGATGCCTTATAGTTTCTATAACTAAGGGATTGAATACTGCGAGGGCGATTTTCATTTAACCATTGTATCCTTTTTGAATTCATTTCGTTATGTAAATATGATAATTCACGATTCCAGTATGGTTTAATAAATGGTTTGAATTTTGATCTTGGAATGTATTTATTGGTCGCATTATTCATTAAATTAACGACGGTCGTATATAACGAGTCAACGTCACCGGGCGTAGATATATGTAATGAAAGCAAATCGTTACGCATTATGTTTGTATTTAAAAAACTGCAATATTTATATATTTTTTCCTGCTTCACATTATGCCAATTTATATTATGATAAGTTTCACTTGAATGAATATTATTTTCAATTTGACATTCTATTTTACAAACAATTGGACGATGAGTCGAAACATTTAAACAACTATCATCTAAAATTTTACATGACTTTATCAGCTCAATAGAACTTGCTTCAATTAATATGTGATCTATGAGTGTCTCTCTATCACTATTATATGGCACATTACTAAATTCTGCTCCATAACACAGGCTTAGCGAATTAACGGCTAACAAATTATAATTAAGCATAAAGTCAACTAACAATTTTCCTCGGCTATCGAGTTTAAATGTAGGTTGGTTTCTGGAGGATAATTCAGTATTATAATCACCCATAAGACATATTATACCCGTTGTCCTGTATATACATAGTATATTCTCTACATCGTCTAAACATTTCTTATACATGGCAATAGAGTAGTTTTTACATGGAAAGTACACTTGAAAAATAAATATAGAAATTCCTACAGAAGACATAATTTGGATACCTAATATATATTTACTTTCTAAGTTCAAAGGTGAAACAATATCGTTTAGACGCTTGTTCCAGAACATACAGATGCCACCCTTACCAACTCTTCGGTTGCTTGGCAACAGAAGATCAGGATCAGAAATCGAATGACATGAATATTTATTATTGATGCAATCAAGAAAGTGTAAATCATGTTTGAATAACCAATGCTCGGCAATGCCGCAGACATCTATAGCATTATTTTCTAAGAACTCACTTAAATAACTCGCACTGGACATAATTCCGGTCGCGTTCCATGTGGCTATATTTAGAAATAAATTACTTATACCTGACATAATTAATCAATATTATAGTCCGAGTCAAGCGCTGCATAACGGTTCGAGTCGGTATAATTGACTCGACTCCAATCAGCCAGCGAATACTTAAACCCCCTGGGGTTATCGTTTGGTTTATAATTGTGAGTCTCGTTTTGGCGAGATTTATATGATCCATACGAGACCCATGGTTTACAAATAACCCCTTGTGGCCAGAAACAAGGATCGTCTGTCATATAACATGCGTTTTCATCGTCTTCGATGTTAACACGAATGACGACAGAATTACCGTATCTGGGTTTCCGGAATACTGTTACCATGGAAACCTTAGGACCGCGCTTCTGAATATAGCTTTTAATCATGGGCTCAGTTATGCTTGACTGGAAGCCCCCTATGTAAAATCGTTTTGGGCGGCGTACGACAAATTTTTGAAAGTCGTCATCTTCATCCGCGTATGTACCAGTAAGGTCAACTTCAGTGTTGTCAATACTGTGACCTCTGTCGTTGGATGCGGCCATTTCTCTGTTTATGATGTCAAAATTGACTTTTCTGAGCGTACGCACGCGCTGTTTTTGTTTTCTTTTGTACGAGGTTTTTGACTCTCGCGGTTTCCCGTTAACAATTGTAGGGATCACCAAGTTACCGAATAATTGGTCATTTTCGTGATCGCTTGTCACGGTATTAGCACAATTTGTTTGGGTATTTAGAACCGCTGAATAGAGCTCCGTTTGTAATGGTAAATGGGATTGTGCAATAAACGTATCCCCACATACAGGGGCAGACTGTAATACAGTATCATTTCGCAATGGGATGGGTTTACTAGTTTGAGTGGGGGTTATGGGACTGGGCGTTAGGTCGTTTGTATTTTGATCTGTTTTCTGCATTTGTACACTATGACCAGCAGGACCAGGTTTGGCATGGGCTTTTAAGCTATTAAATGCATTAGTAATTTGAAGAACACTTTCTTGAAGTTTAATTAAACTGTCAGAGTTTTTCAGTAAGTCTAATTTAAAGTTCTTTATAGCAGTTGGTATAGTAGCTTCCGCTTTGATGTTGGTCACACTTTTTCGCATGTCATCAATGGAACCTTGCATTATTTTAAAATCCGTGTTTCTAATGTTTTCCGTGGCTGCGTTTCGTTGTTTTAAAAGCAACATGTCGGCTTGAATACTGGTTATTGTGTCCTTCATCTGTTTAAGTTCAGCAGAGCACTCACATTTATGTTTGGATTGTGATGGTGACTGGGATCTAGACGGTTGTCTAGACACAGAACTTTTTCGGTTGAATTTACGTGTACCGGTACTTATCAGCTCCTTAACACATGAAACATCACTTCCGTCTAGTACGGTCAATATCGTGTGTATATCACTAGCTAGTTTCACGGCGGCCGTATCCCCTTGTCGTGTGACTCGACGTTTTAGGTCACAGTTAACGTCAAACGGGAAGTCTTCTGACTCTCGGATGACGTCAAACAGCATCAATCGAGATTTGTCCAGATCAGATTCGGACTGATGATAGTCCATAAGGACGCGATCAATAAACATCGCACTCGGAAGTTCTCGCACCAGTTGTAAAAGGCGGTGGTATTCTGTTACATCCGCACTTGCATCTTGATCACTGGCAATGTGACCAGTAAGTGTGCAATTAAGATCAGTAAATAACGGCGACATGGCCGCACTAGATGGGCAATCATCGGTTTGAGCATCTGGTTGGGCGACTACAGCTATAACGGGCACTTTGACCTCGGTGTTTTGATCTATAGCCACAGGCTCAAACTCAGTGTCATAAACGTCCGCCATAATAGCTGACTCTAATGATATTACTATATAATGACAGTTATAAATATCCTGTATGTCGTGTATGTTGAAAACCTCTCACACCGTTTTCAAATTTTCAAACAAAGGAAAAATGATTTGGTGAATAAAATGACTTTTACCATTATCATAAAATGTTTATTTCCTTTTAATATCGGTTCACAAAAGACTTATCTTCATGTTTATAGTGTCCAATATTAAATCCAGTGGTTAAATCCATTTATAATCATATAAAAACAAAAATATTTTGTCAGAGCAAATTTTAAACATCCATTTCTTCACGCATGCGCAGTATCAACAGACGCAAATCAAGGTAAGAAAAAATGCTCTTCAAAGTGCTATAAACATACTTACGAGGGTAAATATAGCGTGTAATGCGGATGCAAGGTGACAGCACAAATTTACGTTTGTAACAATTTTTTAGTTTACGTTTGCAACAGCCACTTATTTTTATAAATTGTTGCAAACGTAAACAAATTTGACATAGTTTCGTAGCTTAATCATCTTCGTGTTTTAGTCTGAGTGATCATGTCCTGCACCTGTTATAATGGGGATTTTGAACCATGGGGATTTTGAATACCCTAACATTTTAGCCATGGTGATTTTGAGTACTCTAACATTTTAGCCATGGGGATTTTGAGTACTATGCCATTTTTGAACCATGGAGATTTTGAGCATGGGGATTTTGAGTGTCTCCCGTTTTACAAACATGAGATGGTATGTTTATGGCTTGCCAAAGTGCTACACTTTATTGATTCAAATTTGAATAAATAAATCATTTTGACGCTATTGCGAAGTGGACACATACGTTTGCGTGTGTGTACTTGTATATATTATTATCCATTGAAATATTGTTTACAAATAAGTTCGACCTAGTTTTGTAGCTGTCCTTGCGATGGGTCAATGTATATAAATAAGCTTTGTTATTGTGTATATATGTTTATAAATAACATAGATTTGATTTGTTTTCTTATATTATGATTTTATATTTTGCTTCTGTAAGATTTTTGAGAAAAGGCGGCCACATTGGATTTACTGCCTTTGATCTTCATTACCATAATTTTAATTACTAGTCAATTATTTTTTGTCAATTAACATTTAATTTGATGATTGATAAAGGAGTTAATGTGTTTGATTTGTTAAAATAGTTTAAATAATATGAATTAAAATAAGATCTGTACCAGTATTAAGTCGCTGCCTGTACCTACACACGCGACACTAAATGCCCTTCGCACCATGGGGTTATCCTGTGTAAAGATGTCAATTAGTCCGGTGCTTTTGTGTTGCGAGTTTTGATCAAAGGATGTGTCATAAGAATGTCAAAATGTGTTAATTGGTCGAGACCAGCGCAAAGTCACCCATTAGATATATTAATTACGCTTAAAGCCTTAGATAAAAGACTATTTTTTTAAAACAATTTCTAGAAATCTGTACCTTATTTAGTCCATGCTTTAAAAATAACCTATTTGCAAGAATGAAAGAAAAATACGTCACGCTGCTGTAATATGCGCGTCTACTTTTGAAATTGACATCATTTTCTAGGAAACACGACCTTTGACACGCATATTTTATGTAATGAATTGACTGTTATAGTAATATAGTTGCCGCATTTTAGCCAGGACAAAGTGAAAGCACAAAAAGAAGAAAAAATATATTTTTAAATAATTGTAAAATGCACACACTAAATAGAAAATATTGGATAACAAACAGCTCAGAAAGGTATGTCAACGCTCTAGGTACAGATAAATAGTACAGCTATAACACAATTTGAATACGGTCAATTCGTTGGGATTTGATTTCTTTGTCGAGACTCTCCACGAAATCAACGAAAATTAGTTCCCAACGAAAATAAATAATTTCACAGTAATGCTTTTAATTTGGAAGAGTCAAAGAAAATGCTTATGGAGTTAAGCATTAAGTGCTGTGTGTGTGTGAGTAGTTTTTGTTTACCCTCGCACTTAGCTTTAAGCTTTTTGGCGAGCAGGAACAGAAGATTTCGAAGCCAATGGACAGCATCGGCAGGTTCGCTACTCCTCCCGGTGCTGCACCACTGGCTGAATAAGATGATTAGTTTGTCTAAGTCAATTGATTTGTCGAAGTCGGTTCTTGTAGATACTTGTAGATTGTTGATAATAGAAGGTTTCCAGATGGTTCCACCGCCGTTTAGTCTTCGATAAGCCGTTCGCTGTACCGCTGTCCGTTGAGCTGTTGGTTGTTTGCACCAAAACGATACTTTCTAGGGCCACATTAAAAGCATGGCATGCAATATTAAAAAGTCAACCCATGTAAAATGGGTGTGACCTAGATGATATAGATGATTAAAATCCACATTATGAAAATAATTAGGATATGGAAAAATAGCTAACCCACTATGAAGGCTGGAGCTCCGGAGAACACGTCATTCCGATTCGACAACCGCTTGTAGAGTGGCATAAAGTGATAAACTCTCCATGTGTATACATTAGTAATAGCATCCATAACATGTTACACCAGTGACCTTTTCCATTCTGTTTCAGGACGAGGCCATACGTACGGTGATGGTGGGTACCATTGATACAAATATTCGGACGATTACATTATCAGATGATGGGGAGACTGTCCCTGACACTTTGGCGAGATCATAGTTCTCATGACCTTGCAATAGGTCAGCTTATCTCCGTTGACCACTGCGTCACTTCTGAGTGGCAGAAAGCCATTGGACTTAATACTAAGAGAAATTCGAGTATCAAGGTAATTGTTTCTTTCATTTATCTCCCTTCTTACATATTAGAAATTACCTTCATCCCACTTATATTTCCTAGTATGAAACTCTAAGACTGACAAAGTCTACAATAGAACAATATTTTCCCGCCCATGTTTACAAATCAAATCCTTATAATGATATTGATGTTAATGTTCAAAGCGTTCCATCCAATTACCAGCCAAAAATGGCAATTAGAAATAATGTCTACATTTTCAAGTTCTAACAATCATTTTCCTGCCAAGGAAGCCTAACAAATGTGTTAGCTATCCAGTCTTACTATCGTCAGATTTTAACCAGTACTCGAGCTCACCCATTATTATAAGTAATGTAACTTTCCCACATGATATCAACTTACACAATGTAGTCTATCAATACATCATTGACTCATATTTTTAATTCCATGCAAATTAAACCTCGAATCGTAAACATTATTTTGCCATTTGCCAAATAGAACATAACATAACTGGCACGTACACATATTTTTCTTACCTTTCAGATAATTGAGACTCCCATGTCCATCATTGATGGACAAATTGAAGCTATTACAACTGGTGATGTGACTGGAGAAGTGGCAGTTAGCTGTAAAAATGGAAACTTCACCGACTTTACGGTCAACTTGAGTATTTAACAAAATGTTTGGACATAGACATGGTCGATGAAATGGATGATGATGTTTGCCAGCGGATACCTTACCCTGTCCAGTAACACGCTCAGGGAAATACTATCTTAAAAATTACGCTTATACACTTGTAAAATCACTCTCCATCCGCAAACAATTGTTTTAAATGACTGTTACTCTAAAGCAGCACATCAGCTTTTAAGCATACCTATAAAAAGCTCTCTCAACATTACTAAAATCATAACTCTGTTATCAAATTCGAAACACTCACAGAGACTTGTTGTGTTTTTATCAATTTCAACAATCTACTCCAAATGACAAGGCCTGGAGCTCAGATATTGTGTGTGTAATATCACCTCATGATATTCTCTCGAAAAAACTAAAGGCAGGACCCTGGGGTTAAAGTTGATCCCGCCCAGGGGCTTATAAGTTTACAGGAGATTATTAAGAAGAAACAATCTTCTTCCCACAACGTAGATATTTTGCATAATTTTTCCCTTCCTTTCAACTTTACTTTAAAAATTTCATTTTTATTTGTTAAACATTTTTTTTTATTTGTTAATTCTTGTTTTCTTTTGTTGTTTATTTTAGCTCAGAAAAAAATAATTAAACGTTTCAGTTCACATAAGTCGATACTCAAGTTCAGATGGGTCAATGAAACTTGTGTATAAACAACACAGTTCATATATCACTGTCATTCTTTTTTCATTTTTTGTGTTTATCACAAAGTCATGTGCCAAACATACATCTAGTCAATGTATCATTCTAAGTTATCTTACTACAACTTTCATGTCGTGTAAAGTCTGTCCTGTATAATACAGATTCAAAATTCAGTACTATGCTTTTTACTAGGCCAACAAATAAGAGAAAAATTAATAAAATGTATTTCATTTATGACAAAAATTAGCTTCTTACCTAACCTGGGCTAGAGGCTCAAGTGTGTTGTATGATACCATTTTACATCTTTAAATTATATACAAGAACCACAAGGCATATTTCCACCAAATTTGGTGTGAAGCATCCTTTCATGGAGTTCTTTCAAGTTTGTTGATTTATTATGCTTTTTCATGCCCATGCCAGAGAAGACGTCTCAATATATTTTTCAATATTTTATAATAATCTTCTCAGAAATTACAAGGCCTGCGGCTTCTTATCTATTATGCATGCAACATTGGCTAATAGCCTTTTTTCAAATTTATTCATCCAGGTCACTGTTCCTTCAAATTTCAGTGACTTAAGCTGTTGAAAAGCCTTTCCTTAGACATTGCTTAGTTTTGTAAGGCATCTGTTCAGCAAGGTGCGAGATAACCTCTCTTTGTGCTGTAAATTTCAGATCCAGACTCAATCATGGCTGTTAATTTATTTTGATATGTTTATTTTGTTGGAAGATTAGAGTAACTAACTGTTACCCTCATTAAATATAGTATTATTATATTATTATTATTATAATTATTTATTCATTGGCACTGGGGATGTGACCTTGTGTGACCTTGTTTTTGAAGCTGTCAAGGTTCTGAAATCCCACCAAGTATGAAATGTTGCCTTGCGGATATGAAATGTGCGGTATGAGAAAGTTACAGAGTGGACATGAATTGCCAAACAAACTAAAACTATTGTCAAACACACTCTAAGTGTGACCTTGACCTTACAGATACGTGTTTGGATGTTACGCATGACACGTCGTCATATCATGTTGATAATTTGTGTTTGTTTTTTAAAAATATGGATGAAAGAGTAACAGGGCAGACTAGAAATTTGAAACAGACTGAAAATATTGTAAACAATGCTGAAAGTGTGACCTTGACCTTTGAGATAAGAGTTTGTAGTTGACGCACCACATGTCGTCATGTCATGTTGATGAAATGAATATTTTTTGTTTAATATTTATACATGGATGAAAAAGGATGAACACAAAATCTGACACACTGAAAGTATGACATTGGCCTTAGAGGTGCTGGTATGGACCTTACGTGTGACACATCATCATATCATGTTGATGAATTGAGCCAAGTGTCCATCCATAAGTGCTAAAAATACAGAAATCTAAAACAGACTGAATGTGTTTTCAAACATTATGTTTAAGTGTGACCTTGACCTTTGAAGTGGAAGTCTGGGTGTTATGCTTGACACGATATATATCAGATGGAAGGATGGACGGACGGACACTGCCATTACTGCATATGTCACCCAAAAAATGGAGTGGGGTTGGGGTCATAAAAATGTACATGAAAATTGTCTATGTCTCATATTGTCTAGCTAAGGTTGCAGACTCCTTGATGATTGATACATAACATTGTATATCATTGTCATTTGTCTCTGTATCAAGTGTTATAGTTATCAGTTACTTTTGGAGATGGGTGTGACCAAGTACTGACTAACGTTCACGAACCACTGGAAGAACTGATGAGAACTAGGTTAACTGACCATCTGCTTGGCCTCAGTCATATAATGACATACAAATAATGCTAAATTTTCAAAAAAACTCATAATATATTGTATATAAAATGTATAGTCCACTACCTCTCTATTGGCCAATTTATAAATGACCTATAAATAAAAGGCTGTTCAAGAAAATTCAGTAAATCTGTGATATTCATTTTATTTCAGACTTCTGCTATCAACATTGATGACCACACATATGATGAAACTGGCTAACCTAAGATGAATTAAGTGGACACATCTGATGCATCAGTCCCGACAAAAGTTCAGTTTTATACTGGCTTACCAAACTTAGAAACATTTTTAGCACTTTATGAATATTTGAAGCTGAAAGCTGAGAAATTGGTATTTTGGAGAGGCAAATGAATAAAACCGAGAAAGAAAGCTTAAAATTGGAACTCTAGAAGGCTTTTCTTAAAAGATCAATTGTTTGGAACTTTAATAGACTAAAACTAGGATTACCCTTTACTCCATAGATACGCGTTTTCCTGCACTGTTTTCCATTCTGTCAGAAACTGTTAATATAAACATAATTCACCCAATACTTCAAAACACTTCTATATTAGAGGTTTCCAAAGGCGTCTATATTAGAGGTGTCCAAAGGCGTCTATATTAGAGGTGTCCAAAGACGTCTATATTAGAGGTGTCCAAAGGCATCTATATTAGAGGTTTCCAAAGGCGTCTATATTAGAGGTGTCCAAAGGCGTCTATATTAGAGGTGTCCAAAGGCATCTATATTAGAGATGTCCAAAGGCATCTACATGAAGTAAAGGGTTAAGTTTTGAAGATCTCTGCAAAAGATTCAATATTTCAAAGAGTTACTTCTCTGGCATGTTTAACACATGGGTACAATTTCTACAACTAAAAGTAGAGAGTTTATTTCCTTACCCAAGTGCTGAACAGGTGAAAAACAATTTGCCAGAATCATTAGAAATATACAAACACCAGACTGATTATTGATTATATCGAAATTTTTATACAGAAACCCTCAGCCCCAAAGTCCAGCATGAAACTTTGTCACCTTTGTATGATGAAGCCGCCTCCGACAAGTTCATTGTGAAGAACAATAGTTTTCTAAATCTAATCGAGCCTGGAGATCATATTGTGGCTGATAGAGGATTTGAAATCCAAACTGATTTAAAAAAGCTAGGGGTTGAGTTAAATATCCCCTCCCCCCCCCCCCCCCACCCCCTTTTAGAAATGGTAACTACCAGCTGAATCTCAAAAAGGCGAATTAAACAAGATGTATAAGTTTGAATTCCTGTTGAATGGATTAAGTCATTTTTAGTCTTAAATAGTACAATGCCAGCTACATTGCAGATAGCTGCAGAGGACATATTTAAAGCATGCAGTTATCTTACAAATTTCCAAACACCAATTCACAAGGCTTCATCAATTTACTCAGTTATATGCTGCCCTGATTTGACTTCTTGTCAAACTGTTTGGCAGTCTGGTATTATAGTAAACTTAAATAATAAAAATCAGTTTCGTTGTTGGTGTTCTCAAATCTTATATATAAACAGTTTGGTAACAAATTTACCATGAAACTTTTCATAAATCTATGCAATGATTTTATTATTTGCTATTCATTATATAATATTTATTTTTATCACATAATTTGCGGTGCAGCAGTGTAATAAACCCATGGCATATTTTTTATATTAACCTAGTGTAATATCACATCTGAGTCATCGCTCTGTGTTTTCTGTATTAATCAGTTTTCATATGAAAATTGCTCCAATATATGACGTTATATTGAGACGTTACGTCATATGCTGACTTAAGGATACAAATATGCCAGATTTTTGCCCATTCCTTATAGAGAATATCTGTTAAATAAATTGTAAATGTAAACTTTTCCTGAGTTATGTGATAAAAAGAATCTTACATTCATGCTCATTTATTATTGAATTTATTAAACTCATTGGGAAAAATGATAGCTCAGCAGACTCTTACATAATACTTTTTTTTCCAGTTCGTTTAATAAATTCAATAATAAATAAGCACTCATGTAGGATCAACTATATATAAAGCGGGGAGGTAGTGTAATGGATAGAGTATTAGCCGCTCACACCAGATGTTGCAGGTTTCCATCCCCCACCTGACCCAATACCTCTAAAAAAAAAAACACTCAGTATTAGTTATACCAAGAAAGTCGACTCAAAAGCAAATAAAAAAAAGCTTTGAGATTTCTTTGCAATTAAGCTCAAATAAACTTGTATAAAAAATAAAAATATTATTATTATTATTCAATGAATATCTTTAATTACAGTATTTCACATCTTTATAATGATACTTATCTGATGTTACTGTAATATCAATATAATAAGACTGTTTTAAAACATTTTTGAAAGGAATTTTAAAATTGGTATTGTTTTCTTAGAATGTGGAAAAACTTAATTCATCACTGTGAGAATGTCAGAGACAAATACATCGATTATAAATATATAAACGTTCATTAAGAAGCTTTCAAGTTGAATAAAACTTTTTAGTATCACAGATCTATCTGTTATTTAATAATCTTTACAATATCACTATATACTGAAAGATGCACCTGTTCTAGTTCACTATGTTATATAATTTTACGTATGAATCCTGGTTATGTTTAACTTGGGGATACACTATCTTAGGAAGCATGACCAGGTCCCGTTAGCTCATCAGTGCATCTGACTATCAATCCAGGGGTCGTGAGTACAAATCCTGCCTGGCAACAGTCTCTGTGATTATTGATATATGACATTGCGTCTCATTATCATTAATCTCTCATTGCTGACTCAAGAGCGAAAGATATCAGTTACTTGTGGAGATTGGGTGTGCTTTAGTACTGGTTAACCTTTCAGGATCCCAGGAAACAGTGGTTAGGTTAACTGATCATCTGTTGGCATAAAAATTATGCTAAATATTCAGTCAATCTATTCAATGACATTTTCATAGAACTCATTTTTGTCTACACTGTTCCCAGAAGTTCAAGTCAAACGACACTTCATAAATATACGTATCATTCTTTGTACATAGCACAAAGTCACACTTTGAAATACTTAAAATACCTATTTGTCCATGAACTTGAGAATAACTTCATCACTTGGATTCAAAATTACTTCATTGTTTTTGTCCAACTTCAAACACTTCAATTTCTTTGCAGCTAAATTCCACTACACTTAGACAGACAGTGGGTTTTTTCAGCTCAGTTGTCCTGCTTATCTTCAGTAACTCTGTCCACTGATGCCCCTACATATAAAAATACCTATCAACAACTAAACCTTTCTTCTTGAGTTTGTAATCCTGTTTTTTCACTATACCATTTTGAAGCTCGGCTTTCCTGATATAATCTTAATGACATTGCAATGGTTTGTTTGGGTGTTTTATATCCTAAAACTTTTTTTAATGTTACTTTTGGTCTAGTTTTGGCTTTCATCCTAAATATTTTGTGAAATTTTGATGCTGTTGATCTATATTTCCTGGCAGATTTCTGCTTGACAAGGTCCGATTTTCCGATTATATGTCTCTCAAGAAGATGTCTTTCTACATCATTTAGTTGAAGACTTGACTTCACCTTCTCAAAGGCACACTTGGTGTCATTCGGACTAGTAGGTAATACAGTTAATAAAAAATACCTTTGTATTTGTAGATCCTGGAGTATTTACAGTTGCTGTTGTTTGTGATTCAGCCGAATTGTACCTTTTAAAGTTGTTTTGAAGGTTTGTGAAGTTTCAAAATTAATTTTGTGTTCTCTTGAAAGTTGACACCTTGATCCACCTCATCATGCCTTTGGTATATTCTGAGACTTCCAAATGTTTCCTTCCTTTTTAAAAGTTTTCCATTCTCTTGCCTGGAAAAATAAAAATATATATAATATAAAAAATTATATAAATAAATAATAAAATGTAAATATGTTTAGTGTAATTATCCTTATCCTTAAATATAAATAATAAGTTGTCAGTTGTCATTATAATAATAGGTCTACAAAACTACTGTAATTATGTGTATGCCATTTTTATGCCATCAAGAACTAACAGGCAATCAACTACTTTCCTTGGATCATGAAAGGTTAACCAATACTTGACCACACCTAGTAACTGATAACTTTCCCACTTGAATCAGCAGTGAGAGACAAATGACAATGAGATGCAGTGTTGCATACAAATCATTAAGGAGAATGTGGCTTTGTGGGGATTCAAACTCACGACACCTGAATTGATAGAACTAATGGCGGACTACCAACTTAGCTAACAGGCCAAACTGAATCAGTTAAATTTAAAAGAGATAGACAAAATATGTTAAAACTTTTATTATAGTTCATCTTTTCTGAGTATCTTACTTCATCATTCTGATATAATGAATCATTTTCATTTTTACTTTGCGCTTTATTGGCTTGTTCCATTGACAGAGTTTGTCTGTACAGGATTTATTGTCCTGGAGTTGATTCAATCCTTGCATAACAAAATCTCCTACTGTAAACAGAATAGCAGCAATATGGCTGCAAGCCTAGCTACATCTTAAATAAAAAGAGGAACCATGTCGGTCAACAGCTTCACAAATGTTGATATTTAATGTATGTAATACTGACTCAAAATAAAATTTGAATTGAATAGATCCATACTGATTCACATTCAACAACTAGATACATATATTACATGATATATAGCCCTTTCAGCTATAATCATGTGGCTTTTTAAACATTACCAGCATGATTGTATTGATACATATTTTGATTACCACATTAATATGATATTATAGAAAATGAACAATGGACCATTATTTCTTCATTTACTTCTAGCCACTGAAGCCCCATTCCTGAGAGAGTATTTTAATGTCTGATTTTATTAATTACATAGAAGTTCAGTGAGATATTTTACATGCACTGGGTATGACATACCCTCTCTGCATGCGGGACCAATTGCTTTCAATCACCTGAAGAACTGCATATTTTCACATCAACTTTTTTTTTATCGTTTTTAATGTTGTGCATAATTATGCGTGCATTACAATCACCTTGTATCATACACAAAATTGTACGGTTATGTCTCAGAGTGGGATTTTGTGCAATAATGGAAGAAGATGTACCTAATACCCCAAAAAAGCACTATGGTAGTGCATTTGAAAACCTCATAAGGAGTCGTACTGGTGACCTCAACCACTAGATCATCACAACTCCTTATTCCAAATTAAAATATACATTTTTTTAAAATAATTTTAAAGAATTCAGTATTGTTTGGGTGTATTAATTAATTTTTAATAATTAATTTATTATCTCTCCCATATATATATATATATATATACATACATATATATATGTATTTCTTATTTTTAATCATCAAAAAGTAAGAAAAATTAAACTTGACCTGCAACACTGTGAGGTACATAATCCCCCAACAAGATAGTTGCATTATCTATCAATGGCAACGTAGATCTGGTAGATTTGTCACTGATAGGATACCAAGAATCCACATGTGTCACGTCCCTGATAAAATGCCAATAACTCCGCATGTGTCACGTCCCTGATAGGATGCCAAGACCTCCGCATGTATCACATCCCTGATAGGATGCCAAGACCTCGGCATGTATCACATCCCTGATAGGATGCCAAGACCTCGGCATGTATCACATCCCTGATAAGTTGCCAAGATCTCGGCATGTATCGCTTCCCTGATAGGTTGCCAAGACCTCGGCATGTATCACATTCCTGATAGGATGCCAAGACCTCCGCATGTATCATATCCCTGATAGGTTGCCAAGACCTCTGCATGTATTGCTTCCCTGATAGGATGCCAAGACCTCCGCATGTATCACGTCCCTGATAGGTTGCCAAGACCTCCGCATGTTCGCTTCCCTGATAGGATGCCAAGACCTCGGCATGTATCACATCCCTGATAGGTTGCCACGACCTCGGCATGTATCACGTCCCTTATAGGATGCCAAGACCTCCACATGTATCATGTCCCTGATAGGATGCCAAGACCTTAGCATGTATCACGTCCCTGATAGGATGCCAAAACCTCTGCATGTATTACGTCCCTGATAGGATGCCAAGACCTCGGCATGTATCACATCCCTGATAGGATGCCAAGACCTCGGCATGTATCACATCCCTGATAGGATGCCAATACCTCCGTATGTATCACATCCCTGATAGGATGCCAAGACCTTGGCATGTATCACGTCCCTGATAGGATGCCAATACCTCCGCATGTATCACATCCCTGATAGGTTGCCAAGACCTAGGCATGTATCACATCCCTGATAGGATGCCAAGACCTCGGCATGTATCACATCCAGATAGGTTGCCAAGACCTTGGCATGTATCACATCCCTGATAGGATGCCAAGACCTCTGCATGTATCACATCCCTGATAGATGCCAAGACCTCGGCATGTATCACATCCCTGATAGGATGCCAATACCTCCGTATGTATCACATCCCTGATAGGTTGCCAAGACCTAGGCATGTATCACATCCCTGATAGAATGCCAAGACCTCCACATGTATCACATCCCTGATAGGATGCCAAGACCTCTGCATGTATCACGTCCCTGATTGGATGCCATGACCTCGGCATGTATCAAATCCCTGATAGGTTGCCAAGACCTCAGCATGTATCACATCCCTGATAGGTTGCCAAGACCTCAGCATGTATCACATCACTGATAGGATGCCAAGACATCCACATGTATCACATCCCTGATAGGATGCCAAGACCTCGGCATGTATCACATTCCTGATAGGATGCCAAGACCTCGGCATGTATCACATCCCTGATAGGATGCCAAGACATCCACATGTATCACATCCCTGATAGGATGCCAAGACCTCGGCATGTATCACATCCCTGATAGGTTGCCAAGACCTCTGCATGTATCACATCCCTGATAGGATGCCAAGACATCCAAATGTATCACATCCCTGATAGGATGCCAAGACCTCGGCATGTATCATACCCCTGATAGGTTGCCAAGACCTCGGCATGTATCACATCCCTGATAGATGCCAAGACCTCGGCATGTATCACATCCCTGATAGGATGTCAAGACCTCCACATGTATCACATCCCTGATAGGATGCCAAGACATCCACAGGTCTCACATCCCTGATAGGATGCCAAGACTTCCACATGTATCACATCCCTGATAGGATGCCAAGAACTCCACATGTATCACATCCCTGATAGGATGCCAAGACATCCACATGTATCACATCCCTGATAGGATGCCAAGACCTCCACATGTATCACATCCCTGATAGGATGCCAAGACCTCCACATGTATCACATCCCTGATAGGATGCCAAGACATCCACAGGTCTCACATCCCTGATAGGATGCCAAGACATCCACAGGTCTCACATCCCTGATAGGATGCCAAGACATCCACATGTATCACATCCCTGATAGGTTGCCAAGTCCTCGGCATGTATTACATCCCTGATAGATGCCAAGACCTCGGCATGTATCACATCCCTGATAGAATGCCAAGACCTCCACATGTATCACATCTCTGATAGGATGCCATGACCTCCGCATGTATCACATCCCTGATAGGATGCCAAGACATCCGCATGTATTACATCCCTGATAGATGCCAAGACATCCACATGTATCACATCCCTGATAGGATGCCAAGACCTCCACATGTATCACATACAGTTCCTTCATGAACGAGTATGCAGTGTTCTAATTTTTTAACAAAACCTTTTTCAAAGTACTTATAAGCTTTCAAGGACTTATAAGCTTGAATACTCTTTGTAAAACGACTTGTCACAACTTTTGATTAAATAAAATATTAGTTTTCCTATATCAATATCTGGAACAACACTCAAAATTCAAGTTAATTCTGAACATGTATATAATATAAACCATTTAATAGTAAATTTACTTGTCACTTTATCCATTTCAAACAGTTCCTATTCGAGGTATTCGGTGGAAACCCGGCATTCAGAAGTCTATTGTTTACGTTGTAGCTGCCAGTTTTCTAAGTGTAGCCCCCAGTTTTCTAAGTCACATACTTTCTCACTGAATTTGTGGTTGTAAGCACCTGCATGCTATCAATTTCAATTGATCAGAAGCTTACTGTGAACTGGTCTATTCCCAACAAATTTGTCTCTGAATTTCCAATGGCAGATCTACTCTTTAAAAAAATGGAATTTGCAACCTCTAAACTCTCATATTTTAATTAAATTCACTATAATTCTAATAAAAAACATGTGTGCCCATTGAGATTTTGTGTTGCACCGCCCACTCTAGACTGAAATCCTGGATCCGCCTCTGATTTCCATTACAGAAAATCATATGTATGTTTTTCATTCACAGTCCCACATTGGGTCCAAATGTTACATGACGAGAAAAATATGCAGCCAGTTATGGACTGTGACCTGTGACCTTTTGTTGACAGGGTGAATGCTCTGCAAACCAAGAAAGCCAAATTACTGACATACATTTCTCTACTTACATGTTTCATACACACTGTGACATTTAGATACTGACCTGTTGTCCATTATCTCAGGAGACAACAAATATTAAAAAGGGTAAAAAATCTCTTTAGATTCTTTGGGTGATTATTTGAATAGATCTATTATGCCTGATATTGTCACATTACTATTTGAGAATGTTTGCAAAGGAAGATTATTCACAAAACTCATGTGTGGGGAGACTTGAGAGACAGAAAAATGAACCAAAAAGAAAACATGAAAGAAACAAAAACATAACCATACGAACAGAGAGAAGCATGAAGGCCTACCTAATGGTACATATAGTGTGTCCCATTTCATTTTACACAATTAACAAGCTGTACTGTTTAAATTACACACACACACAATGATTCACAAATGATAAGTTTACTTTCTTTGTTTCCAACTGTGTTCATTTATCCTGGTATCCGTGTCACATTGACCTTTCAGCTTCATGGATACATTTTACACAGCTCGTTAAAATGTATGGATGTTATTTTTTGACAGCATATATTAATATCTATGTTTTTTGTACTTTAGACCAGGAATAATTGAATACTGACTATCACTGCATCATCAACACATGATTTACTTACAACTTACTGATTCAGAATTATTTTATTATTGCAATCTTGGTGAAAGAAGTAAATATTATAAATTTAATGGTGTACGCATCCCAGTTATTTTGCAAAAATGTCCCTGACAACATCACAAAACATAGTCCCGCCCTTGGAGTTATCAGGTTGTGGCATTCCTACTGCACTAATAAACTGTATATTTCAGTTTTCAACCAATGATCAGATAATTTTCTTCCAATTTTGTAAACTGTATATTTCAGCTTTGAACCAGAGTGCAGATACTTTTCTACCAATTGTGTAAACTGTATATTTCAGTTCTGAACCAGAGTGCAGATACTTTTCTACCAATTGTGTAAACTGTATATTTCAGTTCTGAACCAGAGTGCAGATAATTTTCTACCAATTTTGTAAACTGTATATTTCAGCTCTGAACCAGAGTGCAGATACTTTTCTACCAATTGTGTAAACTGTATATTTCAGTTCTATACTAGTGTGCAGATAATTTTCTTCCAATTGTTTAAACTGTATATATCAGATCTATACTAGTGTGCAGATAATTTTCTTTCAATTGTGTAAACTATGTATTTCAGTTCTGAACCAGTGTGCAGATAATTTTCTTCCAAAACTGTACATTTCAGTTCTCAACAAGTGTACAAATAATTAACATACTGTTGTGTAAATGAATACTTAGCCTAAATACTGTACATTTAAGTACTGAACCAGTGTACAAATAATTTACTTCTTGTTGTGTAAATGAATACTTAGCCTAAAAACTGATCATTTCAGTACTGAACCAGTGTACAAATAATTTACTTCTTGTTTTGTAAATGAATACTTAGTCTAAAAACTGTATATTTCAGTTCTGAACCAGTGTACAAATAATTTACTTCTTGTTGTGTAAATGAATACTTAGCCTAAATACTGTACATTTAAGTACTGAACCATTGTACAAATAATTTACTTCTTGCTGTGTAAATGAATACTTAGCCTAAAAACTGTACATTTCAGTTCTGAACCAGTGTACAAATAATTTACTTCTTGTTGTGTAAATGAATACTTAGCCTAAAAACTGTACATTAAAGTACTGAACCATTGTACAAATAATTAACTTCTTGCTGTGTAAATGAATACTTAGCCTAAATACTGTACATTTCTGTTCCGAACCAGTGTACAAATAATTTACTTCTTGTTGTGTAAATGAATACTTAGCCTAAATACTGTACACTTCAGTTCTGAACCAGTTTACAAATAATTTACTTCTTGTTGTGTAAATGAATACTAAGCCTAAATACTGTACATTTCAGTACTGAACCAGTATACAAATAATTTACTTCTTGTTGTGTAAATGAATACTTAGCCTAAAAACTGTACATTTAAGTACTGAACTAATTGTACAAATAATTTATTTCTTGTTGTGTAAATGAACACTTAGTCTTAAAACTGTACATTTCAGTTTTGAACCAGTGTACCAATAATTTACTTGTTAATTTGTAAATGAATACTTAGCCTAAAAACTGTACATTTCAGTTCTGAACCAGTTTACAAATAATTTACCTTTTGTTGTGTAAATGAATACTTAGTCTAAATACTGTACATTTCAGTTCTGAACCAGTGTACAAATAATTTACTTCTTGTTGTGTAAATGAATACTAAGCCTAAATACTGTACATTTCAGTTCTGAACCAGTGTACAAATAATTTACTTCTTGTTGTGTAAATGAACACTTAGTCTTAAAACTGTACATTTCAGTTTTGAACCAGTGTACCAATAATTTACTTGTTAATTTGTAAATGAATACTTAGCCTAAATACTGTACACTTCAGTTCTGAACCAGTGTACAAATAATTTACTTCTTGTTGTGTAAATGAATACTTAGCCTAAATACTGTACATTTCAGTACTGAACCAGTATACAAATAATTTACTTCTTGTTGTGTAAATGAATACTTAGCCTAAAAACTGTACATTTAAGTACTGAACTAATTGTACAAATAATTTATTTCTTGTTGTGTAAATGAACACTTAGTCTTAAAACTGTACATTTCAGTTTTGAACCAGTGTACCAATAATTTACTTGTTAATTTGTAAATGAATACTTAGCCTAAATACTGTACATTTCAGTTCTGAACCAGTGTACAAATTATTTACTTCTTGTTGTGTAAATGAATACTAAGCCTAAATACTGTACATTTCAGTTCTGAACCAGTGTACAAATAATTTACTTCTTGTTGTGTAAATGAACACTTAGTCTTAAAACTGTACATTTCAGTTTTGAACCAGTGTACCAATAATTTACTTGTTAATTTGTAAATGAATACTTAGCCTAAATACTGTACACTTCAGTTCTGAACCAGTGTACAAATAATTTACTTCTTGTTGTGTAAATGAATACTTAGCCTAAATACTGTACATTTCAGTACTGAACCAGTATACAAATAATTTACTTCTTGTTGTGTAAATGAATACTTAGCCTAAAAACTGTACATTTCAGTTCTGAACCAGTGTACAAATAATTTACTTCATGTTGTGTGAATGAATACTTAGCGCATAATACTGTACATTTCAGTACTGAATCAGTTTACAAATATATTTACTTCAACCATATGAACCTAGCACAGAAGACAACGGAACATGTAGATAATAAACAGTTGTCAGGACTGCACATAGGACAGGATACACTAAAACTGCATTGTAACGTCAGCTCAGATTTACAAAGGTAAATATGATTGGCTACTGTATGGCTCACTACACAGTTGTTCCTCTGTTTTAGTGATTGTTACACAATACTTGCATTAAAAACATAATCCCATGGAATTTGGTTTCGAAATATTTTCAAAATTGTTCATAGGGACTATGATTTCTGTTGCAGTTGAGATGAGCATAATCTGGAAGAGTATATACTGCAATAAGACATCAATGGTGTTAACATAGGGTATTTTAGCCATAGTACCCCATTGCAAACAGGAAATGCTTCCATGGGGTAATTATAAATAATCCTTGTTTTTTCTTCTTTGAAAATGCATTTTCCTTATTTCAATGTTCTTTTCAACATTTTTTGGGTGGCATATAGTAATCGCAGTGTCCGTCCTTCTGTCCAATATCTTGTATCTGACCTGTAAGTTTGTCAGGCATAGATGGATTTTATAAACACTTGCTACAAAATTTAATGATCAACATAACATGACAACATGTCACACAAATGTATAAAAAACATGATTTGGTACTTGTCAATGTTACTAAAATTTTACCATGACATAGCCACTTTTCAACTTATATTTTGGTAAAATATTGGTTTCCGCTAAATAGTCATGATGAAAGAAATTATTTTAGTTATTTTTTTTATTCTTTCCTGAAATTATTTAAAGATTTGTTCTTTAAACTTAAAGAGATTACAAATTGGTTAATAACCATTATTTATTACACTGCAAATACTGTATTTTTTGAATGAGAGTTTTAGTACAATTTAGTGCAATTTTGCTACTTTAATATAAAGACTTGGGCTATTGAGTTTTGTGGAGTACATGGTCAAGTTGTAGAGCATCAAACCCAGTATTGGAGGGTCATGTGATCGATCCTGCATCAGGGCTGTGTGTGGTGTCCTTGACCAAGACACTTTATCGCAGTATCCTTAGTACTGGTTCTACCCAGGAAGACCTCAAGCACGATTTGCCTAAGTTGTTATACATGTAACTTGTTTCTCAATCGAAGCAAAATAAATAAGTTTTAAACAAAATTGAGTTTTGTAAAGCCAGCTCTAATGGTAACAGCTAGGTTGTACATTGTCTTATGCAATATGCTCAGCACAGCTGTAAAGCACACCTTGGTACAACTGTAATGGTAACAGCTAGGTTGTACATTGTCTTATGCAATATGCTCAGCACAGCTGTAAAGCACACCTTATTACAGCTGTAATGGCAACAGCTATGGTGTACATTGTCTTATGCAATATGCTCAGCACAGCTGTAAAGCACACCTTATTACAGCTGTAATGGCAACAGCTATGGTGTACATTGTCTTATGCAATATGCTCAGCACAGCTGTAAAGCACACCTTGGTACAACTGTAATAGTAACAGCTAGGTTGAACATTATCTCATGCAATATGCTCAGCACAGCTGTGAAGCACACTTTGATACAACTGTAATGGTAACAGCTAGGTTGTACATTATCTTATGCAATATGCTCAGCACAGCTGTAAAGCATACCTTGGTACAACTGTAATGGTAACAGCTAGGTTGAACATTATCTCATGCAATATGCTCAGCACAGCTGTAAAACATACCTTGGTACAACTGTAATGGTAACAGCTAGGTTGAACATTATCTCATGCAATATGCTCAGCACAGCTGTGAAGCACACTTTGATACAACTGTAATGGTAACAGCTAGGTTGTACATTATCTTATGCAATATGCTCAGCACAGCTGTAAAACATACCTTGGTACAACTGTAATGGTAACAGCTAGGTTGAACATTATCTCATGCAATATGCTCAGCACAGCTGTGAAGCACACTTTGATACAACTGTAATGGTAACAGCTAGGTTGTACATTATCTTATGCAATATGCTCAGCACAGCTGTAAAACATACCTTGGTACAACTGTAATGGTAACAGCTAGGTTGAACATTATCTCATGCAATATGCTCAGCACAGCTGTGAAGCACACTTTGATACAACTGTAATGGTTACAGCTAGGTTGTACATTATCTTATGCAATATGCTCAGCACAGCTGTAAAACATACCTTGGTACAGTTCTAATGGTAACAACTAGGTTGTACATTATCTTATGCAATATTCTCAGCACAACTGTAAAGCATACCTTGGTACAGCTGTAATGGTAACAGCTATGTTGTACATTATCTTATGTAATATGCTCAGCACAGCTGTAAAGCACATCTTGGTACAGCTGTAATGGTAACATCTATGTTGTACATTATCTTATACAATACGCATAGCACAGCTGTAAATGATACCTTAAAATAAATGTAATGGTAACAGCTAGGTTGTACATTATCTTATTCAATATGCTCGTCACTGCTGTAAAGCATACTTTGGTACAACTGTAATGGTAAAAGCTTTGTTGTACATTATCTTATACAATAAGTTCAGTAGAGCTGTTAAGCATATCTAAGTACAACTGTAATGGTAACAGCTAGGTTGTGTATATCTTACGCAATTTGCTAAGCACAGCAGCTACTGTAAAGCATACCTTGGTAGAGCTGTAATCGTAACAGCTATGTTGTACATTATCTTATGCAATATGCTCAGCACAGCTGTAAAGCAGACCATGGTACAAGTGTAATGGTAACATCTATATTGAACATTATCGTATGCAATATGCTCAGCACAGCTGTAAAGCACACCTTAGAAGCTGTAATGGTAACAAGAAGGTTGTACATTATCTTATGCAATATGCTCAGCACAACTGTAAAGCACACCTTGGTACAGCTGTAATGGTAACAAGAAGGTTGTACATTATCTTATGCAATATGCTCAGCACAGCTGTAAAGCATACCTTCAGACAACTGTAATGGTAACAGCTTTGTTGTACATTATCTTATGCAATATGCTCAGCACAGCTGTAAAGCATACCTTCAGACAACTGTAATGGTAACAGCTTTGTTGTACATTATCTTATGCAATATGCTCAGTACAGTTGTAAAGCATACCTTGGTACAGCTATAATGATAAAAGCTATGTTGTACATTATCTTATGCAATGTGCTCAGCACAGCTGTAAAGCATACCTTGGTACAGCTGTAATGGTAACAGCTAGGTTGTACATTATCTTATGTAACATGCTCAGCACAGCTGTGAAGCATACATTGGTACAATTGTACTGGTAACAGCTATGATGTACATTGTCTTATGCAATATGCTCAGCACAGCTGATAGCACACCTTGGTACAGCTCTAATAGTAAGCGCTATGTTGTACATTATCTTATGTAATATGCTCAGCACAGCTGTAAAGCATACCTTAGTACAGCTCTAATGGTAACAGCTAGGTTGTACATTATCTTATGCAATTTCTAAGCACAGCTGTAAAGCACACCTTGGTACAACTGTAATGGTAACAGCTATGTTGTACATTATCTTATGTAACATGCTCAGCACAGCTGTAAAAGATACCTTGGTACAACTGTAATGGTAACAACTATGTTGTACATTATCTTATGTAATATGCTCAACACATCTTTAAAGCATACCATGGTACAGCTCTAATGGTAACAGCTATGTTGTACATTATCTTATGCAATATGCTCAGCACAGCTGTAAAGCATACCTTGGTACAACTGTAATGGTAACAGCAATGTTGTACATTATCTTATGTAATATGCTCAGCACAGCTGTAAAGCAGACCTTGTTACAACTGTAATTTTTAATCTGGTACAGCTATAGTGTATAAGCAACACAAATCTGGAGAATTTTTTTTTATCATTATAGAAAAATATGTATCAGAAAAATGAAAGCCATTGATAACTTTAAAATTTGAAGCCTATGTCAATAAACCACAGAAATGTTTGGCATGTTTGTGAAGCAGATTTATATAGAAATATATATATTTCAGTTAATTTGTTTTATAAGATTTGACACTGTCCATGTTTCTGTTTGTGTCCCTCCATGCATCTAACAGCACTTCTGTCACATAACTCCAATACAGTTCACAATAACTTCACAAAACTTTGAACACATGTCCACTTAGTGGTCTGTTTTGAGGGAGTTTTTATTTTCAATATTTTTTCTGTTACTATAGAAACAAATAGCCAAAGTTATGGATTTTTCAGTTTCCAGAGCACAACTCCAAAACTGTTTAAGATAACTTCACGAAACTTTGTACACATGTCAACCTTGTGGTCAAAAAGTGCCTTTTGCCATGAGGCCATTTTCATTTTTGATAATTTTTCTGTTACTTTGAAAAAAAAACAGCCAAAATTACAAAATTCTCTGTAATCTTCAAAGCTAGTGAGTAAGTAGTGCTTTTTGCTATGGGGGAGCTTTCATTTTCAAATTACAGAACACAGAACATGTGTGAATAATACGCCATTGCTGGGGATATTGATGATTATGTCTTGTTTTATTTCAGATGAGGTGAGAAAATTATGCTCAGTGAATTTCAACAGTATATTTTCCAGGACTAAAATTGTGGTGACCATGCAAACAAATAGAACTTTAAAATTCTCAAGCGCATGTGTCTGACTCGCTGTCTTCCATGATCCACTAAAGAAATTCAAACAATATAACTGACTTGTTAAATGTTTACCATTAGCTGATTAGAACCAAAGTCAATTACTTAGTATGAGCATGTTAACATATAAATCCTGTAATTTAAAATTAAACTACAGTCACATTGTAATGTGGTGTATGTTCAATTAAATATCAACCTTTTTACTTTCCTGATAGGCCATAATTGTCAAAATTATTGTAAAAATTGTTATTTCGGCATTTAAAACATGTTGTTTTTTCAAAACCAATTTAATTTATACAGGAAAAGCCTGAAAACACTTTTATTCATCTCTCACCTCTGATTCAAGTGGGAAAGTTATCAGTTACTTGCAAAGATTGGGTGTGCTTGAGTGCCAATTAACCTTCCAAGATCCTAAGAAAGAGTGGTCATGTTAACTGATCATATGTTAGCCCGCAATGGCATAAAAATGCCAGTAAACAATCACTCAATCTTTAAACAAGTATTATTATCTGACACTTGATATTGTGCCAATACTTTCAATTTCAAATCAGTATAGGTTATTTTCTATCTTATTAATAAAACTGGAAAAAAATTGAAATTATTTTTATTTTAGTCAGATTTAACCAACAAATATGTGACTTTAGTTTTTCAACCAAAGTATGTTCCTTTTTCTTATTTTTTTAATGGGCTAGTTTCAACATTTCAACACAAAGCAGTTTATATATGGCATATCCAGTTTTATTGGTGGAGGAAGATCTCAGATTAACTCTGAGTAGAACCACCATCCTTCCACAAGTAACTTGCAAACTTTCTCACTTTTTGCATAATTCCCGTCAGCATTACTCCTAAATTTCCCAACTGATTAAGATCAAACTTGGCAGCAAGTATCAGTATAAAGTTCTGTTGTGCATATCGTTGTCTCTGTAATAGTACCCAAGTTTACAATAAGCAACAAATATTAAAGAATTCAAAAAGAAATATTATGCAACTCTCTGGCACAATTGTGATACAGTGGTAAATTAAAATTCTCAATATTTCTAAATGACGTACAATATCTATGCTAAATAATTGTCATAACATTGTATATTCATGAATATCTTAGAAATGCAATGACTTAAATTAATTATATGATTGTATGTTTATTTAGTATTTGAATGTATTTGTTATAACCTGGTACTTTGCTTTGTTGATGGCCTCAAAGGAGAACAGTTATTGTAATTGATTGAGTTACCATCGTTAAATAAAGAATTTATTATCATTATTGTTATTATTATTATTATTACTGTCACTAGTCAAAATGCCCATTAGTCAAAAGGCAATGTTATAATTAGGTTCAAGGCACATTGAGGGCATTTATACTAACAGGCACATTTCCAGTTTAGTAAGTAATATTTAGTTATTTTTTGGTCCAAGTCTGAATTTTAAATTAAAACATTGATGAATTCACAAACCGTGATTTGTTCACATGAATAAGATTGATTTTATTATATACAGCCAGCCCTGTCTTAAGCAACCAGTCCAGGGAAGGGGAAATGGCCTTTTAAGACAGGTTGTTGCTTAATACAGGTTAATTTGCTCTGAAAGCATAGCAATGGAAAAGGCAAATGTGCTACTTGTTTTGTCATGGTGACAAGACCCCTTTAACCACAGCTCAGTTCTCAGCAGTACTTGCTAGGTGCCTACAGGCCAGTGGACTCACTTATCACCATATACTCACCCATAGGTTTAGAATCAGCCGAGCTACCCAGCTTGCAATAGATGGTGTATCTAGTGAAAATATAATGAAGCTTGGTTGTTGGCATTCTTACGCAGTCCATGATTATATTTACCCAAACAATATAAATATTAGGTCATAACTTTATGTTTTGTCACTTTCACTCCAGATGTGTTGCTCCTGAGGGACTCTCTAGTATACTGGGCAGCAGAGAGGGCCAAATTTAGGACCCAGGAATGCTTAAACTTGCCAGAGGGCACAAGAATTGGCTAGATTGGAGTCGGTGGTATGTCATGGCAGGATTTTCATCACACAATCCAAAGGGAAATCCTGTTCTGACCTCCACCAAAAAGTGTTCTTGGTAACCCGGGAGGGAATGACCTAACCAGTCACAGTGTTTTGAAAATCTTTAGGTGGATAATGGCTAGCATTGATTATGTAAGGTCGTCATTCCCTGAGGTTAAATTACATTGGTGTGATATTTTGCAACATTTGAAATGGCGGTCTGAGTCTGTCAAGGCCATGGAGGTTAAGCAATGCCATATTAATAGATATGGCCTAGCAGCAATGTCCAAGGATCAACATGGCGATGCCTTTGCACATGATATTGATCATAAGATACCAGGTTTCTACAGGCAGGATGGTATCCACCTGTCTCCTGTAGTCTTGGATATGTATTTGGATACAATGAGAGATCATTTATTATCTCATTGTAAGCGCCATTAATTTGGGGGATAAATTTGTGTGATTTATTTGTGGCAGAAATTTCTGGCGGCTGACAGTTGATCGTGTACACACTATACAATTTTGTCGCATCATGGTGTTTACTGATATCCGTGGGTGACAGATTTAAAAAAAGTCAAGTAAAAAGAGCAATAACTGCTCCTTTATTTGGAGAAAAAATTGTTGCAGTTGTTTCCCTTGAATTAAACACAATTGTGCCAATAATACAAATAGTCAGAAATAAGTATACTGCTTAGTACTGATAACTGATCATGAGGTAGTAGGGAAGGTTGCGTGATGCTTGGAACAGTTTATAAGGCGTTGCTTTCCTTCACTATTTGGGTCTGTTGGAATATGCCTAAATGTCAGGTTTGCTGTGTATTGGATTGTGTTTACTGCATATTGGATGGCGTTTATTGCGTATTGGATTACATTGATGGCGTATTGTAACATGTAATATGGTGTAATTGGTATGAGTCGTTTATAGCAAGTAACAAATGCGTGATTTAGCAGATTTGTTATATATATATTGCGTTTAACAGCATGCAGGATCAGAATCAGGTGTGTTCATGTGTTATTGCAGTGATAGCAGATCTTTGGAATAAAGTTAAATAAGTGTACACAGTTGGCTGACAGTTCAAAGGAGTTTCCATGTTTTATTTTGGGCAATCGTGCTAATCCTAGTAGTACATTTGCGATCACTTCACTCTCCATTACTTTCAAGAGTGTACAAAAAAATAAATTGTGTACAGGTAACTAGTCAATGTAGTTGTTTATTGATTGTGTTCTCCATATGCACATCGTAAAATAGCTCCATTTTATTTCTTATAGATTTTAAATTTGTTAAAGCATGTAATAATATAAAAAAAAGTCATCCTTGAAAAAAAATTGTTTGCTGTGCTCTGACCCAGTATTTTTCATGTTGGTAGGTAGCTTTTTCTTTGGACATATTTTGCTTTTGCATAGTGATTTTAACAAAAATGGACAAAAATCTTAAAAAAAAATCAAAACTTTGAAAGTCGATAAAAATGTTTGGGTAGCTGTAAATTTGAGCGAGCAGGTAGGAGCACAGCAGATAGGTTTTTAAGAATAATCTTGTTGAGAAATGTTACAATGTGTGTGAAGCTTAAACATGAAGTGTGGAGCACATGGTAGAGCATCAAACCCAGGATCGGAGGGTTGTGGGTTGGATCCTCCCCCGCGACTTCATGTAGTGTTCTTGAGCATGACAATTTTCCACATATATGCTTAGTACTGTTTCTACCAAGGAACACTTCGAGCGTGAAATTGTAATAACATGTTTCACAAGTGAAGTAAAATGAATAAATGTTTAATAAAACTAAACATGGAATATACAGACACATAAAAACAAAGCAAATATTAACTCTGGTCATATAATGATAAAAATGTTGTGTGAAATCTTTTGTAGTTAATTATTATTCTTGAATCCAAGTCTAGAATAAACCAATTGACCTGACGTGTGAGCAACTATTGCTGCACCTATTGGGCACTTGGCCTTGTTTGTCCAAGTGAATACAATGTAATACATTGTAGTGTTTAGTAGAGACCGTTCGCTTGTCTAAGGAACATGGCAGTATAGCAACCAATATTAATCAATGATTGGAATATTGACTTGTTCGATTGACAGCCCACGTCAGGTTAATTAAGTCTGATAATTATTAAACTATTTTATAATATTGATGCAAAGTCATGTAGTATATATATATATATTAAACTATTTTATACTATTGATACAATGTCATGTAGTATATATCTTAAACTATTTTATTAGATGGATACAATGTCATGTAGTATATAATATAATATATATATATATATATATATTAAACTGTTTTATATTACTGATACAATGTCATGTAGTATATATATATTAAACTATTTTATAATATTGATACAATGTCATGTAGTATATATATATATATATATTAAACTGTTTTATATTATTGATACAATGTCATGTAGTATATATATTAAACTATTTTATAATATTGATACAATGTCATGTAGTGTATATATATATTAAACTGTTTTATATTACTGATACAATGTCATGTAGTATATATATTAAACTATTTTATAATATTGATACAATGTCATGCAGTATATATATTAAACTATTTTATATTATTGATACAATGTCATGTAGTATATATATTAAACTATTTGATAATATTGATACAATGTCATGCAGTATATATATTAAACTATTTTATATTATTGATACAATGTCATGTAGTATATATATTAAACTATTTTATAATATTGATACAATGTCATGTAGTATATAAATAAAACTATTTTATAATAATGATACAATGTCATGTAGTATATATATTAAACTATTTGATAATATTGATACAATGTCATGTAGTATATATATTAAACTATTTTATAATATTGATACAATGTCATGTAGTATATATATATATATATATATATATATATATATATTTTGATTTGAATTATACATTTAGGTGTTAAGGGTTGAATTATGAGAGAATACCATATTAGTGCCTGATTTAATCTGGTGAGGCAAAAAAAAAAGCATGAGCCGTATAGCATTCTTATCGTATTCTATTAATCGTAACATTATTTGTGTTGTTTTATTTATATTTAAAATCAACAACTGATTTTTAGTCCAGCAAACAAACATGAGTGTACATCTGCGACAAATGCGCCAGAAAATAGTTCCAACTTTTATCGATAAAATTAAACCTTTTATAATTATTAGTTTATATATTGACATAATAAAAATTTATTAACAATGGCATCTGTTTGTGTGTCACTGCAAGATAAATGTTCCTTGCTGATAAAGTAATACATTATGATAATCATAATGAAATACACAAACAGAGTCTAATTTTGAACAGTTGGGTACTTGTAATGTCTAGACATATCTTAATATCTGGCAGCAAATGTTTCCATAGCTGAAAATAGAGGTTAATCAACAGAGGTTTCATATTATGGACTATAATTCTGGATGGCTGGTCACTTTTCTGTAAAAATCAAGTGCTCTAATATCTATCTTTATTTCAAATATCTAATATCTAACATTTATCAATTTATTTGAAAAAAAAAGTTGTTCATAATATCTGGCTGAAAGGAAATAATTCCCACTAGGTATTTTCACTTCAATTTCCCCTACAAAGAAATCTCTCAAAATCACAGGCAAAACTGTAATACAAATTGTAGTATCATTAATTGGATTCTTGACTACCAGCTTTTTTTTTAACAACTTCTAAAATGCCAAAGGTCTCACATGATATTTTAATCTGTAAATATGCATTCTCAGACCTGTTTTATTGACATTTTAGCTTGGTTAATGTGATGGTAGATCTAATGTGCAATAAATATTTATTTTCTTTCTTGAGCTTACTGTTTATTACATCCCATATAATCCAAATATCAATTCCAATGTGTCCAACTAAGGCATCCAGTTATATTGAAATGTTACAATTATTATCACCCACAAAATTGAGGGACATTGAAATGGTATACATCTGTTCATCTGTCTGTCAGTGGGTACATGGAGAGGGAGTTGCCCAAGATAAAAAGTAAACATGATTATGTTCAGTATCCATTTAAGTTTTTTCAACAAAAAAAAATATATTTCTTTTGTTCCAAAATAATGAAAGTACAAATTAAGGCTCATTCCATGCGGCGTCTGTACGTCAGTCATATTTTGGATCAACAACCTTACAGATGCAACTCCTCCCACAGTTTTAACTTTATTCAAATGAAACTTGCCTTGATATACACGAGATACATGGTCTGGATGTAAACCTGTGATCTTGGCATTCCAACTCAATAATTTCTGAGTTATGGTTCTTTGATCTTTCTGATGAAATTGCATTTATTTTCAACATTGCATTTCAACCCATAGCTATTACATAACATCACCTTCCATTATGAAACATCTTATGGGGATTTTTGAAAGTCAACATGGTCAAAATTCTTAATGATTAAGTTCAGTTGAACAATTCTTTATTTCTATTTCTTTATTCTAAATGATAAATTCAAAATTCTTATTGCCAAATATTTCAATCTAAAATGTCATTTGTATACAAATTTGCATTGTGTTTTATTTTTTATTTCTATAAATTTTCTTAGTTCTAAACAATAAGTCAAATTTTTTCGTGCCAAATGATTATCTCTTTTAAATTATTCCTATTTACTAATTTTGAATGAAATTGCTTAAGGTATTTGTTCTAATTGCTTAACACTTCATTCTTAATGGATATGTAAAATTTGATCTTACTGGGTCAGGCCTGATTAGCTCAGTTGGTAATGCGTCTGACTATCAATCCAGGGGTTGTGAGTTCACCGCTGATTCAAGTGGGAAAGTTATCAGTTACTTGCGAAGATAGGTGTACTTGATGATGAGTACTGGTTAACCTTTCAAGATCCCAGGAAAGAGTGGTTAGTTTAACTGATCATCTGTTAGCCCTTGATGGCATAAATATGGCGCTGAATATTCAATCAATAAATCAATCAAGTGATATTACTGGGACATTTCAAACCACACAAAAAACTACTTAACAAACTGGCTCACCTGTTAAAAGATTCAATTGAATGTTTAACAGAGAACTAATAAAATGAAACGAAAGCTGAGGAGATGAGGAAGGTATCATTGTGACTGTCTTGGTCCCAACAAGCGTTAATTTCAATACCAGAGAGAATGAGAAAAAAAGTGAGGGAATAAACAGCACTCCTGATGCACCAATGGGTCCATCCAATAATATCGAGCTTGGCCTGTCACAGACAGTGATCCTTCCACTGAGCTATCCATGCCAATGTCCAATCCCATTGTATGTATATATTGCATATCTGGGGTAAACATGACAAGTTAATAGTGTCATAAATATAAATATTGTGTTTTCATCAGTTTTAACTGGCAGGGTAGAAGAAAACCCAGAGAAAAATCTTTTTACGTTTTTATGTTCATACTTTTGTATTTTCAAAACTACATCTGAGCCTAATTAGCTCAGTTGGTAATGCGTCTGACTATCAATCCAAGGGTCATGAGTTTGAATCCCCACCCAGCAACAGTCTCCCTGATGATTGTTATACAACAATGCATCTCATTATCATACGTTACTCACTGGTGATTCAAGTGGGAAAATTATCAGTTACTTGCAGAGATGTGATGTGCTTGAGTACTGGTTAATCTTTCAGAATCCCAGGAAACAGTGGTTAGATTAACTGATCATCTGTTAGCCATCGATGGCATAAAAATGATGCTACATATTCAATCAAAACTAGAATGACACCACTAGTTCAAAAACATATCATATTTAAAATGTGAAGTTTCAAATGGTAATACTTGGAAACTTTATATGGTTATATCAATACATTTATATTGTAAAGATGGACTTGATGTATAAACTCTCAGGTGAAAACTGACATCTTTATATGGTTATATTAATACATTCATGGTGTAAAGATGGATTGGATGCATAAACTCAAGTGGAAACTGACATCTTTATATGGTTATATTAATACATTCATAGTGTAAAGATGGACTGGATGCATAAACTCAAGTGGAAACTGACATCTTTATATGGTTATATTAATACATTCATAGTGTAAAGATGAACTGGATGCATACACTCTTGAGTGAACACAAGTGAAATTTAATTTCAACATTGCTTTGTGTCCCTTTAGCCCACACACAAAGCAATTTTTATAAATTTTCATTTTTATAATAATAAAATTTATTTGATAATTGCTTAATTGTGACCAGGTGTTGGGCTCAGTTTCCACTCATCAGTTATGTAATTTTTCCCAGTTTTAAGTTTGTATTGTATACCCACTGGCAGCTTGTCCCTGACTGGCCAATTTGAATCAAGCTAATGTAAATTTTACATGAACTTAAAATTATTAAAACTTAATGTGGCATAACAAGTATTCATAGAAAGAAATAAATGACTTCTTCATAAATGATAAACATTTATTATAGAAAGAAATAAACATTTATTATAGAAAGAAATAAACAGCTTGTTTATAAATGATAAACATTTTCATGAATGTTTGTCGCCTACCACTGATTTATAACAGCCAATATCTCTCTTACAATAAATATATGTTTACAGATCAGTAATTCTAATATGCATATTAGCTGCTCCACTGAAGGAAATTATTAGTATTTCTGATGCCCTCGCAGGGGTACAGAGTCTAGTCAATGCATCTCGCATCTTTAATAAAACTCTCTATAGATTTATCTATACACCCTTAATACCAAGCAATGGGGGGGAAATATGAATATATAGATGTAGTGTATAATTATGGATTAGTTGTTTTTGTGAAAGATGTATATGCTGACTCCACATGCCTCTGTGGTTGCCCTTCATTCGAATCCCATTTTTAGCCAATGATACGCAGGAATTTCCAAACATTTATGAATATAATCAATATCTGATGGCTCAGGTCTAGTCCTATCGATGGTAAAAGTGAGTACAAATTTTTGATGATACACAATCATATTTTTCATCAGAAATGATCCAGAGGGTCACAATTTAGGCTAAATATTACAATTATACCAATATAATATATATATATTAAAGGGAATATAACGTAACCAATACCGGTATACAGAAAATCTTATACAAGTTGGCAAAAAACATGTGTGAGGTTTTGTTGAGAATCATATCATTTCAGCGAGTTTAATAAATTTAATAATAAATGGGCATAATTGAGGTATTTATTATCATATCGCTCAGAAATATTGGATATTTACCATTTTTATTTCTCTTATTCTCTTTAAAAAATGGGGATAATGCATTATACGTTGTGTTTCGGTTTCCATCAGTCATTGTAAGACATCAGCGTCTCAAGATTACATCATTATGTTATTCAGATGCTTGATGAAGTTGGTAATATGTTGTTCTAGCCCTGAACTGTAAATCAGTAGTAAATTTTAATCTAGCTTTATTTGAATTTATTACACACCTGCATCAATAAATTATGCGATTTTCAATATTAAGAACCATTTTTATGCCATCTAGGGCTAGCAGATGATCAGTACCTAAACAACTCTTTCCTGGTATCCTGGTAAGTTAACAAGAATACGAGTATATCAATCTCTGCAATTAATTGATAACTTTTCCACTTGAACCAGCGGTGTGACATAGAATAAGGAGACAATGCTGCATATCAAACATCATAGAAATAGTGGTCCAGCGGCAATTCAACTCAACACTCCTGAATTGATAGTCATATGCACAATCCATTTTTATACTGATTTTCAATGAGGATATAAAAACACTTCAAATGCATTCAAGCAACTTCTTTTCCAAATTTTACTCTTGTCAGGGGTTGAACCTGAATCTTCTACCAAAAAAGTAGATGTGTTGGCCAGTTACACCACAAAAGTCTAAAATTTGTACAAAGAAACTTGAAGTAACATAATTTTACCAGGCCAAATCAGCCATTTTTTATCATCAGCTATTATTACAACCACCACAACCATTTCTATGATGACTGGTTTCCCAGGCCAGTTTATTATCATCAGCTAGCTAATACTACAACCAACACAGATAACTGGTTGCACAAGCAAGTTTTAATCATCAGCTACTACTAAAATCAACAAACATTTCCAGGATGATTACTGGTTTCCCAGGCCAGTTTTTATCATCAGCTTATATTGTAAACAAACATTTCCAAGATGATTACTGGTTTCCAAGGCCAGTTTATTATCAGCTAGCTAATACTACAACCAACACAAACATTTCCAACATGATAACTGGTTTCCCAGGCCAGTTTTTATCAATAGCTAATACCACAAACAAAAAACATTTCCAAGATGATTACTGGTTTCCCAGGCCAGTTTTTATCATCAGTTAATACTGCAACCAACACAAATATTCCCATGATGGTAACTGGTTGCTCATGCCAGTTTTTATCATCAGCTACTACTACAACCAACACCAGCATTTCCTAATGATTACTGGTTTCCCAGGCCAGTTTTTATCATCAGCTAATACTGCAATCAACACAAGCATGCCCAAGATGACTGCTGGTTTCCCAGGCCAGTTTTTATCATCAACTAATACTACAACCAAAACAAACATTTCCAAGATGATTACTGGTTTCCCAGGCCAGTTTATCATCAGCTAGCTAAAACTACAACCAACACAAGTATTTCTAAGATGATTACTGGATTCCCAGGCCAGTTTTTATCATCAGATAGCTATAACTACAACAAACAAAAAAAATTTCAAGATGATTACTGGTTTCCAAGGCCAGTTTTAATCATCAACTAATACTACAACCAAAACAAACATTTCATAGATTACTGGTTTCCCAGGCCAGTTTATTACATGTATCATCAGCTACAACTACAACCAACAAAAACATTTCCAAGATGATTACTGGTTTCCTAGGCCAGTTTATTATCATCAGCTAGCCAATACCACAACCAAAATGAACATTTCCAAGATGATTACTGGTTTCCCAGGCCAGTTTATTATCATCAGCTATTACTGCAACCAACACAAACATTCCCATGATGGTAACTGTTTGCTCATGCCAATTTTTATCATCAACTACTACTACAACCAAAACAAACATTTCCAAGATGATTACTGGTTTCCCAGGCCAGTTTTTATCATCAGCTAGCTAGTACTACAACCAACACAAGCATTTCCAAGATGATTACTGGTTTACCAGGCCAGTTTATTATCATCAGCTACTACTACAACCAACACAAACATTTCCAAGATGATTACTGGTTTCCTAGGCCAGTTTATTATCATCAGCTAGCTAATACCACAACAAAAACAAACATTTCCAAGATGATTACTGGTTTCCCAGGCCAGTTTTTATCATCAGTTAGCTAGTAGTACAACCAACACAAGCATTTCAAAAGATGATTACTGGTTTCCCAGGCCAGTTTTTTTTCATCAACTTATATTACAACACAAACATTTCCAAGATGATTACTGGTTTCCCAGGCCAGTTTATTATCATCAGCTATTACATCAACCTACACATCCACCACAATCATTGCTTAGATTAATGGTTCCCTACGGTTCTTCTCTTTATATTGCGCTGTGCTGCTGTTGGCCACTACTTATGACAATGTGCTATTTCTCAGGTTTTTGTAGTGTTCGCCCCTGCGCCACGTCGAGGCCCAGCACATCCGTCTTTGGCAGGAGAAAAATATAGTCATGTATAAGGAAACAGACATACATGACCAATGTGTTTGAAATTTTGTGTCTGTTCTTTTATAAACCAGCTATGATTTTACCATAAAGCATTTATTTACCTTTCCTTTTCTCTCAGCTATTACTGGTTTCCCAGGCCAGTTTTTATCATCAGCTATTACTGCAACCAACACAAACATTCCCATGATGGTAACTGGTTGCTCATGCCAGTTTTTATCATCAGCTACTACTACAACTAACACCAACATTTCCAAGATGATTATTGGTTTCCCAGGCCAGTTTTTGTCATCAGCTAATACTGCAACCAACACAAACATTCCCAAGATGATTGCTGGTTTCCCAGGCCAGTATTTATCATCAACTAATACTACAACCAAAACAAACATTTCCAAGATGATTACTGGTTTCCCAGGCCAGTTTTCATCATCAGCTAATACTGCAACCAACACATACATTTCCAACATGATAACTGGTTGCTCATGCCAGTTTTTATCATCAGCTACTACTACAACCAACATCAACATTTCCAAGATGATTACTGGTTTCCCAGGCCAGTTTTCATCATCAGCTAATACTGCAACCAACACAAACATTCCCATGATGTTAACTGGTTGCTCATGCCAGTCTTTATCATCAGTTACTACTACAACCAACACCAACATTTCCAAGATGATTACTGGTTTCCCAGGCCAGTTTTTGTCATTAGCTAATACTGCAACCAACATAAACACTCCCAAGATGATTGCTGGTTACCCAGGCCAGTATTAATCATCAACTAATACTACAACCAAAACAAACATTTCCAAGATGATTACTAGTTTCCCAGGCCAGTTTTTATCATCAGCTATTACTGCAACCAACACAAACATTCCCATGATGGTAACTGGTTGCTCATGCCAGTTTTTATCATCAGCTACTACTACAACCAACACCAACATCTCCAAGATGACTACTGGTTTCCCAGGCCAGTTTTCATCATCAGCTAATACTGCAACGCACACAAACATTCCCATGATGTTAACTGGTTGCTCATTCCAGTTTTTATCATCAGTTACTACTACAACCAACACCAACATTTCCAAGATGATTACTGGTTTCCCAGGCCAGTTTTTGTCATTAGCTAATACTGCAACCAACATAAACATTCCCAAGATGATTGCTGGTTTCCCAGGCCAGTATTTATCATCAACTAATACTACAACCAAAACAACATTTCCAAGATGATTACTGGTTTCCAAGGCCAGTTTTTATCATCAGCTATTACTGCAACCAATACAAACATTCCCATGATGGTAACTGGTTGCTCATGCCAGTTTTTATCATCAGTTACAACTACAACCAACACCAACATTTCCAAGAGATTACTGGTTTCCCAGGCCAGTTTTTGTCATTAGCTAATACTGCAACCAACACAAACATTCCCAAGATGATTGCTGGTTTCCCAGGTCAGTATTTATCATCAACTAATACTACAACCAAAACAAACATTTCCAAGATGATTACTGGTTTCCCAGGCCAGTTTATTATCATCAGCTAAAACTACAACCAACACAAGTATTTCCAAGATGATTACTGGTTTACTAGGCCAGTTTATTATAATCAGCTAGCTAATACGACAACCAAAACAAACATTTCCAAGATAATTACTGGTTTCCCAGGCCAGTTTTTATCATCAGCTAGCTAGTACTACAACCAACACAAGCATTTCCAAGATGATTACTGGTTTACCAGGCCAGTTTATTATCATCAGCTACTACTACAACCAACAGAAATATTTCCAAAAAGATTACTGGTTTCCTAGGCCAGTTTATTATCATCAGCTAGCTAATACCACAACCAAAACAAACATTTCCAAGATGATTACTGGTTTCCCAGGCCAGTTTTTATCATCAACTTCTGATACAACAGACAAACATTTCCAAGATGATTACTGGTTTCCCAGGCCAGTTTTTATCATCAGCTACTGATACAACCAACACAAACATTTCCAAGATGATTACTGGTTTCCCAGGCCAGTTTATTATCATCAGTTAGCTAATACTACAACCAACACAAACATTTCCAAGATGATTACTGGTTTCCCAGGCCAGTTTATTATCATCAGCTAGCTAATACTTCAACCAACGCAAACATTTCCAAGATAATTACTGGTTTCCAAGGCCAGTTTTTATCATCAACTAATACCACAACCAAAACAAACACTTCCAAGATGATTACTGGTTTCCCAGGCCAGTTTTTATCATCACTTCTGATACAGCAAACAAACATTTCCAAGATGATTACTGGTTTCCCAGGCCAGTTTTTATCATCAGCTAATAATATAACCAAAACAAACATTTCAAAGATGATTACTGGTTTCCCAGGCCAGTTTTTTATCATCAGCTAATATTACAACCAAAACAAACATTTCCAAGATGATTACTGGTTGCCCAGTCCAGTTTTTATCATGAACTTCTGATACAACAAACAAACATTTCCAAGATGATTACTGGTTGCCCAGGCTAGTTTATTATAATCAGCTTCTAATACAACCAACACAAACATTTCCAAGATGATTACTGGTTTCCTAGGCCAGTTTATTATCACCATGTAGCTAATACTTCAACCAACACAAACATTTCAAAGATGATTACTGGTTTCCCAGGCCAGTATTTATCACCAGCTAATACTACAAACACAAATATAACCATGATGGTAACTGGTTGCTCATGCCAGTTTTTATCATCAACTAATAAGACAACCAAAACAAACATTTCCAAGATGATTACTGGTTTCCCAGGCCAGTTTTTATCATCAACTTCTGATACAACAAACAAACATTTTCAAGATTACTGGTTTACCAGGCCAGTTTTTATCATCAGCTATACTATAACCAACAACAAACATTTCCAAGATGATAATTGGTTTCCCAGTCCAGTTTATTATCATCAATTTATACTACAAGCAACACAAACATTTCCAAGATGATTACTGGTTTCCCAGGCCAGTTTATAATCATCAGCTTCTTCTACAACCAACACAAACATTTCCAAGATGATTACTGGTTTCCCAGGCCAGTTTATTATCATCAGCTAGCTAATACTACAACCAACACAAACATTTCCAAGATGATTACTGGTTTCCCAGGCCAGTTTATTATCATCAGCTACTACTACAACCAACACAAACATTTCCAAGATGATTACTGGTTTCTCAGGCCAGTTTATAATCATCAGCTTCTTCTACAACCAACACAAACATTTCCAAGATGATTACTGGTTTCCCAGGCCAGTTTATTATCATCAGCTAGCTAATACTACAACCAACACAAACATTTCCAAGATGATTACTGGTTTCCCAGGCCAGTTTATTATCATCAGCTAGCTAATACTACAACCAACACAAACATTTCCAAGATGATTACTGGTTTCCCAGGCCAGTTTATTATCATCAGCTAATACTGCAACCAACACCAACATTTCCAAGATAATTACTGGTTTCCCAGGCCAGTTTTTATCATCAACTAATACTACAACCAAAACAAACACTTCCAAGATGATTACTGGTTTCCCAGGCCAGTTTTTATCATCAGCTACTAATACGAACAAAACAAACATTTCAAAAATGATTACTGGTTTCCCAGGCCAGTTTTTTATCATCAGCTAATATTACAATCAAAACAAACATTTCCAAGATGATTACTGGTTGCCCAGGCCAGTTTTTATCATCAACTTCTGATACAACAGACAAACATTTCCAAGATGAATACTGGTTGCCCAGGCCAGTTTTTATCATCAACTTCTGATACAACAAACAAACATTTCCAAGATGATAACTGGTTGCCAAGGCCAGTTTATTATCATCAGCTTCTAATACAACCAACACAAACATTTCCAAGATGATTACTGGTTTCCCAGGCCAGTTTATTATCATCAGCTAATACTGCAACCAACACCAACATTTCCAAGATGATTACTGGTTGCCCAGGCCAGTTTTTATCATCAACTTCTGATACAACAGATAAACATTTCCAAGATGATAACTGGTTGCCCAGGCCAGTTTATTATCATCAGCTTCTACCACAACCAACACAAACATTTCCAAGATGATTACTGGTTTCCCAGGCCAGTTTATTATCATCAGCTAGCTAATACTACAACCAACACAAACATTTCCAAGATGATTACTGGTTTGCCAGGCCAGTTTTTTATCATCAGCTAATACTGCAACCAACACAAACATTTCCAAGATAATTACTGGTTTCCCAGGCCAGTTTTTATCATCAACTAATACCACAACCAAAACAAACACTTCCAAGATGATTACTGGTTTCCCAGGCCAGTTTTTATCATCACTTCTGATACAGCAAACAAACATTTCCAAGATGATTACTGGTTTCCCAGGCCAGTTTTTATCATCCGCTACTAATACAAACAAAACAAGCATTTCAAAAATGATTACTGGTTTCCCAGGCCAGTTTTTTATCATCAGCTAATATTACAATCAAAACAAACATTTCCAAGATGATTACTGGTTGTCAAGGCCAGTTTTTATCATCAACTTCTGATACAACAGACAAACATTTCCAAAATGATTACTGGTTACCCAGGCCAGTTTTTATCATCAACTTCTGATAAAACAAACAAACGTTTCCAAGATGATTACTGGTTTCCCAGGCCAGTTTATTATCATCAGCTACTTATTCAACCAACACAAACATTTTCAAGATGATAACTGGTTGCCGAGGCTAGTTTATTATCATCAGCTTCTAATACAACCAACACAAACATTTCCAAAATGATTACTGGTTTCCCAGGCCAGTTTATTATCATCAGCTAGCTAATACTACAACCAACACAAACATTTCCAAGATGATTACTGGTTTTCCAGGCCAGTTTTTTATCATCAGCTGATACTGCAACCAACATCAACATTTCCAAGATAATTACTGGTTTCCCAGGCCAGTTTTTATCATCAGCTACTAATACAACCAACACAAACATTTCCAAGATGATTACTGGTTTCCCAGGCCAGTTTTTTATCATCAGCTAATACTACAACCAAAACAAGCATTTCCAAGATAATTACTGGTTTCCCAGGCCAGTTTTTATCATCAACTAATACTAAAACCAAAACAAACACTTCCAAGATGATTACTGGTTTCCCAGGCCAGTTTTTATCATCACTTCTGATACAGCAAACAAACATTTCCAAGATGATTACTGGTTTCCCAGGCCAGTTTTTTATCATCTGCTAATATTAAAATCAAAACAAACATTTCCAAGATGATTACTGGTTGCCCAGGCCAGTTTATTATCATCAGCTTCTACCACAACCAACACAAACATTTCCAAGATGATTACTGGTTTCCCAGGCCAGTTTATTATCATCAGCTAGCTAATACTACAACCAACACAAACATTTCCAAGATGATTACTGGTTTCCCAGGCCAGTTTTTTATCATCAGCTAATACTGCAACCAACACCAACATTTCCAAGATAATTACTGGTTTCCCAGGCCAGTTTTTATCATCGACTAATACTACAACCAAAACAAACACTTCCAAGATGATTACTGGTTTCCCAGGCCAGTTTTTATCATCACTTCTGATACAGCAAACAAACATTTCCAAGATGATTACTGGTTTCCCAGGCCAGTTTATATCATCAGCTACTAATACAAACAAAACAAACATTTCAAAAATGATAACTGGTTGCCCAGGCCAGTTTTTTATCATCAGCTAATATTACAATCAAAACAAACATTTCCAAGATGATTACTGGTTGCCCAGGCCAGTTTTTATCATCAACTTCTGATACAACAGACAAACATTTCCAAAATGATTACTGGTTTCCCAGGCCAGTTTTTATCATCAACTTCTGATACAACAAACAAACATTTCCAAGATGATTACTGGTTTCCCAGGCCAGTTTATTATCATCAGCTACTTATTCAACCAACACAAACATTTCCAAGATGATAACTGGTTGCCCAGGCTAGTTTATGATCATCAGCTTCTAATACAACCAACACAAACATTTCCAAGATGATTACTGGTTTCCCAGGCCAGTTTATTATCATCAGCTAGCTAATACTACAACCAACACAAACATTTCCAAGATGATTACTGGTTTCCCAGGCCAGTGTTTTATCATCAGCTAATACTGCAACCAACATCAACATTTCCAAGATAATTACTGGTTTCCCAGGCCAGTTTTTATCATCAGCTACTAATACAACCAACACAAACATTTCAAAGATGATAACTGGTTTCCCAGGCCAGTTTTTTATCATCAGCTAATACTACAACCAAAACAAACATTTCCAAGATGATTACTGGTTTCCCAGGCCAGTTTTTATCATCAACTTCTGATACAACCAACAAACATTTCCAAGTTGATAACTGGTTTCCCAGGCCAGTTTTTATCGTCAGCTACTAATACAACAAACACAAACATTTCCAAGATGATTACCGGTTTCCAAGGCCAGTTCATTATCATCAGTTACTCATACAACCAACACAAACATTTTCAAGATGATTACTGGTTTCCCAGGCCAGTTTTTATCATAAGCTAATACTACAACCAACAGCTATTGTTTCACCACAGTGCATTCATTTACCAGTTCTATTGCAACAACTCAAATTATGTACCAGTTCTATTACCACAGCTCAATCATTTGTCATTTATATTGTCACAACTCAATTATTTGCTAGTTCTATTGTCACAACTCAATTATGTACCAGTTCTATTACCACAGCTCAATCATTTGCCAGTTTTATTGTCACAACTCAATTATTTGCCAGTTCTATTGTCACAACTCAATTATGTACCAGTTTTATTACCACAGCTCAATCATTTGCCAGTTCTATTGCCACAACTCAATTATTTACCAGTTCCATTGTTTTCCACAACTCAAATAATTCCTGAATTAGTTTCATATATTGGGCCCTGCAACCCATGGATGTAAACCCGGCATTTAGGAACAAGTTGACAAACACTGTCCCAACTGAGTTGTTTTTCTTTTCTTTACGCTATTTGGAAGCTGGATTTACCACAAGGACCAGCTGTTTCCAAAGGGTGTATGGAGCTCAACTGAGTCCTAGTTCCCCATACTCAAGTCTCGGTCATGACAACCAAACAACCTAGTCCAAGGACTGGGTTTCTGTGTGCTTGCTGCCTTCCTTGGACGTGGTAGCCATTTTCAGGCTCCCTCTCTCTCTGGAATTGAACCCGATTCCAAAATACCCGTAAAAACCATGGTAGGCATATAACGTACCATCTACAGTTGATAGGGCAGATGCTTACAAGATAAAGTCGCTAAAGCCAAATGTTATTCAGAGTTCTAATAAGAGCGCTCCTGACGGAGCTGTGTTGCATGTATTAGCTCTAAATTACAACAATACTTATGTATTGTACTATCTAGTGAACCATATCTGAATTATAGAGACATTCGCAGCTTCACATTGTTCCGTGTGGCATGCAAGCTTTGTTCTGAGACATGCGTAAATATGGAGATCAAAATGCAGGTAAGGTTGCCAGCAAGCTGACAGACCTTCTTGAATGTAAACTTACAATATTATACTCTAGCCGTGAGCATCTATTGTACTATACACTCGAAGTGTCCAAGTAAAACTTCGACTGCATGGCTCCACTATTTAGCTGATCTACAGCAGTATCGTAATACTTCAGCTGAGCTACAAACAACCAATGGTTTCTTTGCTAGCAGAGTTTTACAGGTCTGATCGCGGACCGAGGTGGTCACTACAGGACAAGTCAAGACATGTGCATGTTTATAATTGAACTAGCTGAGCTACTAGTCCACCAACAAGCTTCTCGGGACCAAGATAATTGCTGCGCCACTGAAAGGAGGAACCAGAGTTCGTTCCTATCGGGTGGCGACTGATGTGCCATTACCAAGGTGAATGCAGGATGAATTATCAAATGGTGTATTGTCCTATTTTCAATAAAATATTCAATGTTGCCACAAGTTTCCACATCTGCATAAATACTAACACTAAATACTAATACTAAGTTTTTTTTGGGTTTTTTTTTTGGTTTTTTTTTTTTTTTTTTTGGTTTGTTAGTTTTGTTAATTTTTTTTTTTTTTTTTTTTTGTTAGTTTTGTTAGTCACATGATACAAAATGACAAATGAGAAGTACTCCTATACTAAAGTATGGCACCCTAAGTATGACATCCATCTATATGGCAATCCACCAGTTTCAACCTGGTACGAACTGCAGAAAGAGCATCCGGCACAGGTTACTAAACCTTCCTAACTGGGACAGCAGTGTGTACTAAACACAAGACGCTCTTCTCTGCCAGAGTATCTCAGACGTGGCTGGGGACATGAACTGGAGACACCACATAAATAGGTGCCATACACCATACCTGATCTAGTAAGACAGCCTCTCTGCACGGCGAACTACCCGACCTGACCTGGTACGAATCTCCACAGGAGCGTTCAGTACAGGTTCCTTAACCTTCCTAACTGGGACATCGGTGTACCGGACAGGTAGTCTAGGCACTCTGCGAGAGCGTCTCAGAGACACGGGAGGGGGTGCGAGTTGGTCAGGTAGTACCGCACAAACAGGCGCCATACAAGGCACAACGTACCTCTCAGCTGCTGGAAGGGCATCACCGGCAAACTGAAAAAGAGAAAATAAAATATTGGTTAAAATAAAACTTTCAAAATCACAATCAACTTCAATTTGTAATCTTACTGTTTAGATATAGTAATCATTTACCCAACTAGTTACCCAGAATTTCGTTTAATCAAAGATATAAAAATGTCACACTAGCAAACCACAATTATATGCACAAGAAGACTTCTAGTTAGCACTTCCTACATTTAAGAGCTGTCGGAGGGACAGTAAGCTCAACAATTTGAATATTTGTTACAAAAATACAAATTTGATTGAGACTGATGACAAAGCCAAGCAAACAAGAGTTATCTAACAAAATTAAGTAGGTCTTATAATTGCAATACCTTGTATGAAGTTTCAACCCAATACAATAACAGTGACTGTTGAGTTATAAAATTTCTAAGTTAAACAAAGGGCCTAATTTGCAAAAAAATTTGGCAAGAGATATCCCACTTGATTAATTTAGTTGGTTTCATGAATACAAAGCCATATGTAAAGTTTCAGTCAAATACATTGAGTGGTTGATGTGATATGGACTTGATGGTACTTGCACACAAAAGTTTAACCAGCTAGCCAGTACTTAAGCTGAAATGTATTTAATTAAATACAATTATTTTTTTAAATCTGGGTGTGGATGTGTGGGTGTATGTTCCAAAGTTTTATAAACAGGGCTGTGCAGTTTCAATACAATAAAAAAATGGAGGGGGAGGGTGTCTTAGGGTTGGTAACAAAGTTGAAAAGGGACAGTGTATCTAATTCAATACAGAACACAATTTTAAGAAAACAATTGGATTGGGTGGAGGGTTTTTGGGTTGGTAACAAGGGGGCAGAATAGTATTAAATTTAAACAAAACAAAATTTAAAAGGAAAGAAAAAGAAAAAAATGGGGCGGGGGAGAGGGGTGGAGTGGTGGGGGAATGTCCTTGGGGCCAGTGACAAAGTTGAAATGGGGAAAAGTATTTAATTTAAAACAAAACAAAATTTAAAAATTGAAAATGTAAAAATGGGCAGGGATGGGGGTTTGGTAAGAGTGATTTTTTTTGGGTTGGTAACAAAGTTGGAAGTGGGCAGAATATTTGATTTAATACAAAACAAAATTTAAAAAAAAAAAAAAAATGGGTGGGTGGGTGGGTGGGTGGGTGGGGATGGGGGTGGGGAGGGGGGTGGGGGGTGGGGGGGTTGGGGGTGAGGAGGGTAGGGGGTGAGGGTCTTGGGGTCAGTAACAAAGCTGAAATGGTGCAGAGTATTTGATTAATACAAAACAAAATTTAAAAAAAAGTATTTAAAAAAATGGGCGAGGGTGGGAGGGGGTTGGGGGTAGGGGTGAGGGTCTTTGAGTTGGAAACAAAGTTGAAATGGGGCAGAGGATTTGATTTAATACAAAACAAAATTAAAAAAAAAAATAAAAAAATAAAAAAAAAATTAAAAAAATGGGCGGCAATGGAGGTGGGTACGGGTGAAGGTCTGGGCTGGTAACAAAGTTGAAATGGGGCAGAGTATTTGATTTAATATAAAACAAAATTTAAAAAAAAAATATATAAAAAAAAAATGGGCGGGGAAGGGGGTGGACGAAGGGGGATGGGTGGAGTCTTGGGGTCAGCAACAAAGCTGAAATGGGGCAGAGTATTTGATTTAATACAAAACAAAATTAAAAAAAAAAATTAAAAATGGGTCGGGATGGGAGAGGGTGGGTAGGGTCTTGGGATCGGTAACGAAGTTGAAATTGGGCAGAGTATTTGATTTAATACAATACAAAATTTAAAAGAATGAAAAAAGAAAAAAATGGGCAGCAAGGTGGGGGTCTTGGTTGGGCTCGGGCATTAAATAGGTCAAGGTCGGTGATGTAAACTTTTTTTAGTTGATGGTGATCAGCTAACAGAATTAATAGTACAGTATTACTGAAAAATAAAATTGATTAAAAAAAATTCAAACTAAAGCTAAACAAAAAACTTTAACCTAAGGTTTTAGAGCCCAAAGTATGTAAATTTATGTAAGATGTGTTTATGAAGTTTAGTCACCGTAACATGAGTTGTTTGTTCAGAAACAGAGAAAAAGCTGAGCTAAACATAAAACTTTAATCAGCAGATGCCGACAATGCCAACACCGCCAGGGTCATGACAATAGCTCTTTGTTTTTTTAAAAAAAGACAAGCTGAAAATTCAATAACCCGACTATTCTAGCCTTGTTACGGAACAGTATATTATTATGTACTATCAGAAAAACAGATATATCTATATGAATGAAACAATCTTTCATATTAGCAAAATAGTAAGATACATGTAACTTTGTGCAAGTAGGACTATTAGGGCAGAATATACACTATGTCTAAGTACTTAAGTTGAAATGTATTTAATTTAATTTAATATAATTGTTTTTAAATCTGGGTGTGGATGGTTGGGGGGTGTATGTGCCATGTATGTAAATGTATGTGTAAGTTTAAAAAACAGGGCTGTGCAGTTTTAATACAATAAAGAAAACAGTTGGAAGTGGGTGTCTTGGGGTTGGTATTAAAGTTGAAAAGGGTCAGTTTGTAACAAAGGGGCAGAATAGTATTAAATTTAGGACATAAACAAATTTTAAAAAAATAAAATAGGTTCTTAGTGCGGCGGGGATGTCCTTAGGGTCAGTCACAAAGTTCTTAGTCAGGGGGTGTGTTCTTAGGGTCGTTAACAAATTTGAAAAAGGGGAAAGTATTTGATTTAAAACAAAAAAATTTTTTTAAAAAATGGGGGTTGGGGATGTTGGTCTTGGAGTCCATTGCAAAGTTGAAATGGGGCAGAGTATTTGATTTAAAACAAAGCAATTTTTTTAAAAAAATGGGGGGTGGGGATGTTGGTCTTGGAGTCCATTGTAAAGTTGAAATGGGGCAGAGTATTTGATTTATTACAAAATCAAAATTAAAAAAAAAAAGATTAGTGTGGGGCTTTGGGGAGTAGGGGTGAAGGTATTGGGGTCGGTAATAAAAAGATTGGTGTGGGGCTTTGGGGAGTAGGGGTGAGGGTATTGGGGTCGGTAACAAAATTAAAATGGGAAGAGAATTTGATTTAATACCAAAAAAAATGGGCAGCATGTGTGTGGGGGGTCTTGGTTGGGCTTGGGCAGGTAGCCGATGGTTAGGGGACAATGGGCCATGCATATTCAAACTATGATACAAAGTATTTCCCATCTATGATCTATTTATCAATCTATATACATTTACATGTACAATTCACATAAATACCCAATAACAGTTTTGAGCTTGTAACACTTTTAACTAAATAATGCAAGTATTAACCAAGTTCATTAAATAGGTCATGGTCAGTGATGTACAGAGAAAAAGCTGAACTAAACATAAAACTTTAAACAAACCCAAAGTAAACAAAAATACTTCAACCTAAGGTTTTAGAGCCCAAAGTATGGAAATTTAGGTAAGTTAGCTATATACATTGTTTGTATAACATAATATGAATGTGTTCTAAAGTTTAGTCACCGTAACATGAGTAGTTTATTCAGAAACAGAGAAAAAGCTGTGCTTAACATAACACTTTAACCGACAGATGCCCCCAATGCTAGGGTCATGACAATAGCACAAAAAGACAAGATAAAAAATCATTGAAAGGGATATAACTCTTGAAAGCTGCCAGAGAACAGCCGGAGTACAGCTGCCAGAGTACAGCTGCCAGAGAACAGCCAGAGTACAGTGTTTTTACTATTCTAGCCTTTCCACAGATAACATGTACCATCAGAAAAAAACAGGCATATCTCTATCCATTAAATCATCTTTAAGATCAAATAGTAGATATGTGGTGTTGAGGTGTGTGTTTGAGGGCTTTTCTGATATCAAAGTTGAAATGGGGCATATTATTTTAGTTTAATACAAAACAAAAATCAAAACAAACAAGAACAATAGGAAACACTTGTGTGAGGTGGTGGGATGGATGTGATTGGAGACCTTGAGCATGTATCAAAGTTTTAATGAAAAAAAGAGAAGGAGATAAAATTGGGTAATAGACTTTTGCTACAACTTTTTTATTTATAATTGTATTTTTATAATACTCAGGGAGCCTGTGCCTTTATATATTTGCAGTAATTTTGCAAAAAAATGATAATTTTTCATCATTAGTTTATGTTCTATAGTAACTATGGAAATGTTGAAATATGTAGTCGGGACAGTTTTTGCTTTTTTTCTACCTCTACTATCATAACAAGTGTAGCGCTGCCATTTATGAAATATTTTAAATCAGAACAAGGGGGCATTACTCCAATAATAATCTGGGTGAATAAACCGAATGATGTGAGCTTGTTTAGATGGTGATGATGTATAGCAAGTTTGATTAGAATTGGATGAAAACTGTAGAAAAAGTTGAAGCCACAAGGATTATATGTATATGAAATATTTTTAAAGTTAAAATAAGGGGGCATAACTCCTTCAATAATAGTCTGGTTAAAATATCCTAATAGTATGCACATGTTCAGATGATGTTGATGATGTATAGCAAGTTTGATTAGAATCCGATGAAAACTGTAAGAACAGTTGAGGCCACAACGTACACATGTATATGAAATATTTTGAAGTCAGAACAAGGGGGCATTACTCTTACAGTAATAATCTGGGTGAAAAATCCAACAATATGCAATTGTTCAGATGATTGATGATATGAGCAAGTTTGTTTTTATTTATAGATTATCAACAGAAAATTTTTTAAAAATATAAGATACTGAATCCAAAAGATGTTATGTTCTTGATAATACACATTTACAAAAAAACACAACAGAGCCAACATTTGGTTGAACCAAAACTTTTAACATACAGTTTAAAGACAAAATCTGACCTTTTCTACCTTCAGGTTAGGAGCTCAATATGTTACATAATGCCTTAAAAACATACCAAGTTTCAGCCATATAACTGCCATCAATGCACACTTAAGACTTTGACTTCGAAATTAGGAGCCCATAATATTCCTTGGAGTATAAGCATGTACATTTATATGAGGGTGACATCCGCTTTAAACTTGTTAATTTAATTTGTTAATTTAATTCACTCAAATGCCGACTTTTATCTTCTATGTGCGTAAACTACATGCAGATGGTAAATTACAAATTGTATTCACTCAAATGATTATTTCATGCTCTCAATTAGTGTATAAAATGCATGTTGCAATTGGATAAATACAAATCCCATTCACTCAAATGCCAACATCTTGCTTTTATATATATGCCAATTTGTGTTAATTGCATATTGCAAATTATAGTATTATTCTTTATCGAACGATATTTTTTATGTGAAAAAGGCTAACTTTTTTGTTTGTTACCTCAAATATCAATGTATTCTATAATGAGGCTGTGGTTCGATCCTCCACCAAGGCAATGTGTGGTGTCCTTGAGTACGACACAGTATCAGAATGTTTAGTACTGATTCTACCAAGGATGACTTTGACTTTTGTCTAAGATAACTTGTTTCTCAATCAAAGTAAAATAAAAAGAAAATTTAAAGTAAAAGTTTAAAGTAGTGGGGGGTGGGGGGGGGGGGGGGGGGGGGAGATTTATTTAAACTATCATCGTTTTTATCCTAATTACTTTTTTAACACAGATTTCTTATAGAAAATTAAAATATAAAAAGCATAATTTACAACTAGTCATTACATCTCTATGGAGATGCATAAATTTACATAAGCCTTATCAAACTTGTGTTCATGTTCATTATATTCATTATTTTCATGTTCATGTTTTTATATTTATGTTCATTATTTTACATTCTTGTTGTAAAGTTGTATGTTGTGGGGTATTTTTTGTTAATGTTCATATGTTCATAGTTTTTTCTCTTATACAATATTGCAATATTTGGCCCACCATATTCAGAAGCTACACCATTAATGATTTGTTGAGAACAGCTTCAAACATGTTATTGACCGATACAGGTAAGACAGGTTATTGGTACTCAAATATGAAGTGTTTGCATATGAAATGGTAATTTCACGCTTGACCTATACCATACAATGATGAACATGGCTAATTATAACTAACTTTAAATCAAACTCAAAAAAACACAGGGCAAGTGACAATATACATTCTATATCCCTAGTATAATCTTTATTGTCCCCCACTTTGCAAAAAGTGGGAGACACTTATTCGGGTCTGTCTATCTGTCCGTCTGTCACACTTTCCATGCAATAAGTTAAGAATGCCTGAAGCAAATCTTTTGAAATTTTAATACAAAGTTTATAATGACAAAACACAGGCCAAGTTTGATTTAAGAGGTTGTGACTTGGTGTAAAAGTTATGCCCCATTAATTGTGAAAATCTTATTTTTGGGGGTATCTGTGCAACAACTTAAGAATGCCTGAATCAAATCTTTTGAAATTTTGATACAATGTTTTTAATGACAAAACACAGGCTAAGTTCAGTGGTTGTGACAGGCTAAGTTCAGTGGTTGTGACTTTTGTCATTGTAGAGTTGTGCCCCTAATTTATGAAAATTCGTAATTTTTTTGGTTTCTGTGCAATAGCTTATGAATGCCAAAATCAAATCTTTTGAAATTCTAATGTTTATAATGTCAAAACACAGGCTAAGATTGAATTTTTATGGTTGTGGCATTGGTGACATATAATTTTTTGGGGGTTTTCCATGCAATAACTTAAGATTATGCCTGATTCAAATCTTTTGAAAAAATTCCCTGAAATTGTATAGTTATACTACCGGTATATATAGGGATGTGGAATGTGTATTGTCATTAGCCCCTGTGCTCAATATGATGTCATAAATAAACATTACCAGTGCTAAGGTATACATATATAAATATTACCAGTGCTAAGGTATACATATATAAACATTACCAGTGCTAAGGTATACATATATAAACATTACCAGCGCTAAGGTATACATATATAAACATTACCAGTGCTAAGGTATACATATATAAACATTACCAGTGCTAAGGTATACATATAACTTACGCATTTGACACTGTATCACATGCATCGGTTTTCAGAAGCTACATCAATTTATTTGTTTACAGCAATGTGCTGATGTCAAAGCCAGAAAATCAAATTTATCATAGCCATCTTGTTAAAAAGTCTTTTAAACCTTCTTGAATGAAGAGTTGTTGTCAAGCAGTGCATGTATGATATTTGTTTTAAGCAATGGGGTTCTGTTTTTTTACATCTCAACTCCAATTAAAATATCATTTCCTGTCATATTTTGGCAAATTCATTCTTATTTTAGACAGATAATTATATATGCTTTATATTAATCTTAACTTTATTTCATGTTTTTAGACTTTTATAGGATTTAGACAGATATTTTACAGACTACTTCGTCCTTTTATAGCTTTTGTTATAGCTTCCATGATTAGTAAAGGCTTTATTTTAATACTCAAGCTGTTTAACTCACATTTCAAAAACTTTTGCAACACTATTCTATATAAAATCTGTTAATTATATACTGAGATCCAACAGTTTAGTCGACACTTTCTTGCAAGTTTAACTATAATACAAAATAAGATTTCAATATTTTTTTCCATTTAACTATATTTGTCTAAATATGTAGAACATCAACAAATTTTTGGATTTATTCTATAGTCTGTCTGAAAGTTATTGCTCCTTTATGTTAACAGCATTTTGTCAAATAAAAGCAGTGTTTGTCTAGTCAAACAACTGAAACTGTGTAAATAATAAGATATTACACCAAAGAATATAAAACTTGTAAAAAAAAGCATAACATGTCACCACTGTACATGCATTCCCTCTTGAAAGTTTATGTTTGGTAAATTACCTCCCTTAACATTGAAATAAGAACAATTTATGATGACGGATATCACCAGAATGAAAGTTGGTATACTTTTTTTAATCACCAATTCTGTTTGTTACCATACCAAATTCAATTTCAGACTGCTTCTTTAAAATATTATTTCAATATCCAGGCACACATCTGGCTTTAAATGTACCCTATGGGGTTTCCCATGCAACTTAACTGACTGAACTTTTGGTTTTCAGTATAGATTTAAATATAAGTTTCAAAAAATGATACTTGGATACTAATTTTACTGTATGGTTGGTTACATGGTCATATAAAACTATATTTGGTAAGTGAAAAAAAGTATAATCTATTTAACACTGCTTTGTGTACATGTACCTTTGTGTACATTTCAGAAAATCCCAGTTCCAACATATTATAAAGGGAATATATCTGGAAAAAAACACTATAACTGTCTCAAAAATGAAATGGTTTGGTATGTGAAATCCACTGAAACATGACAAAATCGATATTTAAATTGGGAGTTAAAGTAGACTTGAAACGAAATCCCCATTCTAATAATAGACTATTTCTAATATGAAAAAATCTAGCGTACGACCCAAATAAACTCCTACATTTTATTAAAATTCATCATTATTACTACTGAAAAACATGTGTGCCTGTTCAGATATTGTGTTGAACCCCTTAACTCAAATCCTTGAATCGTCCCTGTGTATAACAGATCAAATTGAAACCAAAATGAAACCATGTGACTCATTTAGTACATCACAAAATATGTTTGCACTTCTATTTTAATCTAACATAGATGTGTAGCCCAAGTTAGGATATCCCTTTTTAATATATTATTTTGGCATGTTTATATATATATATCCTTTTGGCATTACTGGGTCAGTGAGTATACATAGGCATGATATATTGGAACAATATGTTTTTAGCCAGTTTTAAAAATTTAAAAAATCCTGATTAACTCCCTTTAAATATACAATATTGAATGAATGAATAGGGTTTTACGACATACCAACACATTATAGGTTATTCGACGTTAACAAGAAGGAAGATTCCAGGATCACTCTACATGTACAAAAACAACAACTTAACGTGCAGATTAAAAAAGATACATCAACAAATGAATATGCAGAATGAACCTAGAACCTTGATACCTGCAGAACTGTAGAGTTTCAGCAAATTCTATTAATAGTATTGTCATCCTGACAAACTCCCATTAAATATACATTATTATAACAGTTTATAGAACAACAAAGAGTCAAAGGATTTCCAAATATACAGTAATGTTACATTTCAGAACATAGCAGGAAAACCAAATATGCATTATGTAACAATCCAGATAATACCACAAAGTGCAAAAATACATTATGTAACAATTCAGAAAATAGATCTACCACAAAGTCAAAATATACATTATGTAACATTTCAGATAATAGATCTACCATAAAGTCCAACAAAGTTCAAATACAAAGTACTGGTATGTAACAATCTAGATAATACCACAAAGTGCAAAAATACATGATATGATAATCCAGGGAAACAGATCTACCACAAAGTCGAAATATACATTATGTAACATTTCAGATAATAGATCTACCACAAAGTCCAACAAAGTCCAAATTTACAGTACGTAACAATCCAGAATATACCACAAATTGCAAAAATACATCATGTAACAATCCAGAAAATAGATCTACCACAAAGCCCAAATATATATTATGTAACATTTCAGATAATAGATCTACAAAAAAGTCCTACAAAGTTCAAATATACAGTATGCTATAATCCAGACAATATCACAAAGTCCAAATATACAGTATGTAACAATCCAGATGATACCAAAAGTCCAACAAGTCCAATATACATTATGTAACATTTCAGATAATACCTCGAAGTCTAACAAAGTCTAAATGAATCCTTTCCACTTCTATAAATCTGCTAGTGTGACCTTTTCTTTTATTCACTTTAATATTTTAACTGTACATGCACATTTACTTATGAATGAATATGTTTTTGAGGTGACAATTGTGTTTTACTTTGTGAAAACATTTGAGTGCTGACCTATATGCAACACTGTAAAATTTAGTATGTAGTACAGACTTAGCTCTCCCAATTTGGTCTGTAGCAATGTCCTATTTGAGCACATTGATTGGACAGTTGCTTAAATTGAAAGTTTGAATGACGTCACAGTTTAGTAAACATTCAATTGCTATTAATTGTGGGACAGGCAAAGAATTCCCAGCTTTTTCATTGGGGTTGATAGACCTGATTAAGGAAATATCAGGTTCTGGTATGTAAAATTTAAAATATAAGGACAATGTATTACAGACGCAGAGCGATCAGAAACGTCCTTCCATCAAGTATTTCCATGAGGATGTTCACATATTCACAGCATAATAGATTAAAGGTGATTGATGTCTAATGTAGAACAGGCACCGACTGATCAGAAAAGCATAATTGAGCCTTTGACTCAATAGAGCTACAATTTATTGACAGTTGCAGGGGTGTAAAATTCCATTTAGTCACAATTATTTTTTTTTGTGTGTAGAGCAGATCATTTTCACAAATTTATTTAAAATCTGTATTTTTGAAACATTTAAATATGAAATCCCAAAGTTGACAATTTATACCTTTTATGGAACTGTTCACCCCTGAAAGTAGAGAAACATTCAGATATGATGTTTGAACAATCTTTGTATTTACCTCCTGAGCCTGAGCTGCACAGCGACCCCTTCCCTGCAACTCGACACCTACAACCCGGTCCGCAGAGAGCACGGCAGCAGGAACCACAGCGACGGCAGCCACAGCGACAGGCACAGCGACAACACACACCACGGGATCCACAACCACCACAGACGTCTACAATCAATATATATAACATTACATATAATGTCAATGAATGTTCCATACACAAATCTTGAAACCGTCATAAATTCTTTGAAACGGGACCTTCATAAAAATTTACACATTCATATGGTTGCCCTATCATTTGTAGATGTGTACTTGCATACATAAAATACAATAGTAACAACATATCTTATTAGATTTTTGAAAATAAAATTAATAGTTCGATGGATTCCATCTGAAATATTTATACTAAATAAAGTTATTTTTTATCAGAAATATGGGCCTGATTAGCTCAGTTGGGTATGTGTCTGACTATCAATCCAGGGGTCGCGAGTTTAAATCTCCACCGGGCAACAGTTTCCATGATAATTGATATACGACATTGTCTCATTGTTTTTCTCTCACCGCTGATTCAAGTGGGAAAGTTATCAGTTACTTGCGGAGATTGGGTGTGCTTGAGTACATGTTAACCTTTCAGGAACTGATCGTCTGTTCACCCTCGATGACATAAAACTGATGCTAAATATTCAATCTATTTCAACAAAACGTGCGTTTTTAGACAAATTCGTTTAAAACAATAAAACTTATTAAAGGTATCATGAACAAGCCAGATAAGCTGTGACGTAGAGGAATCAATATTTACTGTATGGCATATTTCTCTTTATCCATTCGTGTTCAAATTTAGCCGTTTTCACAGGTGACAATTTTAAAGGAGAGACAAACTATTGTACAAACTATTATCTATGGTAGACATTTACTGTGTAGCACACATTATTAATCCAAACTTGTAGCACACATAGTTAATCCAAACTTAAGTACTGTATTACTCACGTTTACCCTGTCATGACATAGTAAGTTTTGAACACACCGCCTTTCCTGCATACAAAACACGTGAAACTCCAATTACGAAGTGGTAATAATATCGGAGGATGACGGAATTGGCCAAGTATGTACGACTACCATTTCGAACAAGGACTGCGTTCAGTTTGATTACATGTATTGTGACATCATTTAAATTCAGTAAAGTGATTCATCTATTCATTTCAGAGTAAAGTGTTTAATTAATTACTAATCTTTTGAAGAATGACTTATTGGCGCGTTTTTTATTCATAAACTATGTTGCCCGACGATGCAATATATTGTAGGCCTATTGGATATTTTACGACAGAGAGTAATGGATCAATATTAAACAGAAAACCGTTTAAGTACTCACCTCAGGAACTGGACTGCAGGTACCGAACACAGCATCTACAAGACGCCCAACCATGGAAACTGCTGATGACACCATCGATGACACCCCAGTCTTCACCATACGCACAACACACGAGAACAAGGAAGCCATGAGACTGATTTTCTGAAATACTTGAAATCGAGAAAATTAGAATTTGAACACGAAGTCGGCGCGAAATGCAACGACAGGGGTATATATAGGCAATATTGGTCACATGGTTAAACATTCTATTGTGTTTTGCCAAAAGGTGCGAACAACACTTATTTGAGTAACGTAAACAAGTAAAAAGTTCAGAGGGTTGTCCAACAAGTAACGAGATAATCTTTGGTAAAAAAATAGACAAATGTATTCGGTACAAATAGTTATTTTATTACCGCAAAAAAGGGATGCAAAAATCGGGGCGGTAGTGTAATGGATGTGTTGGTCGCTCACGCCAGATATCAGCTGTTTGAATCTGATGTGTGAGGCGAACGGCAACAAGACGCAATGTTCGTATATCAATCACCATTGAGATTGTGACCGGACGGGGTTTTTTTTCAACGGAAGATTCAAACTCGTGACCCTTGTATTGATAGACAGAAGCGCACCGGGCCTAGTGTTAACACGTGAAACATATTAATTCATTATATTATTTAGTATAGTCAATTAGTTACGTCATTATGTTCTAAATATGGCGAGTTTCGCGGAGAACGTATTTCAATACAGCTCACAAGATTATCACAGAATGTTTGTATATATGACGAGTATGGTCCTGCGTCTTATAACCATGTATCAAAATTAAGCAACACAGTGTTAATTTTTCATAGAGGTGCCATACATGTTCCGTTGTCAAGACTCGAGGCAAACAGAACAGTACTACACCCAGAGAACGGTGTATACGTGATCCTTACACAGTTAGAGAACACTTAGCTAACATGCACACACAAAAGCCATCGAACGACCAGCCGCAAGGAAATGTGCATCTTCCTCTTTTACTTTAAAGGCATTGTGTTGTGACACATGCATTACGGCGATCATCTCAGTGACGTGTCAACATTACTGAAAATAATGATACATTATTGTGTCTGTGCATGCGGATATCTATCAAAACTTTTTTTTCAAACTTTGAAAGACGAATTTCGCGGGTAAACGTCAATAATGATAAAGATTATACTCTTTATTTGACGAGAGAACTCATTTGAACAAGTCAGTCGCCTACAAGGTCTTCAAAAATAAACATGTATACATTATTTACGCCGAAACACTAAATAAATAACACAAGTAAGAAAATATTCGTAAAATAACATCGGACAAATACAAAAAAACACACTCATGTTTCATAAATAGAGATGCTGGGTACTATATATATATAGTAGGGAATATAGTAAGAAAATATAACGAAGCAGATTATCGTACATTGCCTCGATGTCTGTTTTTTGTTTGAAAACTGACGTACATGTATTCTCGTCCAATTTCGTTATTATTCGGAAATCGGAACAAGGTTCCATGTGCGGTTAATTTCGCTCTAGACCTTTTACCCTACGGTGCCGAACCCACATCACCCAATGCTATGGGGCGGTGTAAACAATCAAAGGGAAAGTATCCGCTTCACGTAATATTTTTGAAAATATATTTCTTAATAATTACATGAAAATACACGATAAACGACGTCTCTATATAGAAACGGACCATCGGTGCTCTCCAGCAGTTGAAAAGAGTATGGGATGGAGTCGTATAATTAACAAACCCCCGTTGCACTATTTGCAAAAAATAAATGTTGTGCATAGCCAGTTGACAGTACCGATGGTTCATCTCTATATATAGATGATGTTCGTCTTTGTTTCGTTTAATTTCATGCCGTAATATTACGAAAATTACTCTGTAAAAATGTAAACTAAAGCGGATACTTTTCCTTCGATTTTTACACCGCTCCATAGCATAAGGTAATGCCTGTAAGCAAAACAATAGCAATTGATGTTGTGGGAAGGAATGTACATGGCGTTACAATGCGTGTAATTACAACGTCTGGATGCATTTAGTTTAGCGTAATTTTATATTTTAATACATTTTATTCAACTTTTGTATAGCGGTAGTCTAAATCGCCCAATTACTTTTCGAACACCCCTCATGTATCCGTCAATAAGTAGTTCAAAGTTAGAGTGAACACAAACTGCACACATGGCCCGACCACATGTACATATAGTGATGATTAGTGAGCGTGTAATACGCCCAGGTGTGTTTACCTGTAATCCGATAAAATCTCATGCTCAGTAAAATGTAAACATGTATATTTTTTTCATGACTGCATTTTTTTTCTCTTGGGGATCATTTAGCTGTCTGACCACTTATACCTCTCTGCAACGTTAAATTAATGTACAGTTGGGGTTAATGGGTTTAACATCAATGAGTTTTTCTTTCAAAGAAAAAACTTACAACAGCTTGGTTTATCTTTTATTATAATTTGCTTGCGGAGATGGGGTGTGTTTGAGTACTTGTTAATCTTTCAGGATCCCAGGAACAGTGAATATGTTAACTGATCGTCTGTTAGCCCTCGATGGTTTAAAAATGAGCTAAATATTCAATCAATAAATCAGTCATTGTTTTATTACTATTTTAAACATTTTGTTAATAATGACTATCGGATGTATTTTAAATTACGACCATTTGCTTGAGGCGTTTGTATCCAACTTCTATTATTGAAATTAACTGAGGGTCATCCGCGGCCGAGTAGTCTAAGGCGCCGTCTCAAGATCACTTAACTCTCACCGCTAAGATCGTAGGTTCGAGTCCCGTTCGCGCCAAACACTTTATGTGAGAAAGTTTGCCTGTTACTTGCGGAAGGACGATGGTTCTTCTCAGTCTGAGGTCTTCCTCCACCATTAAATCCGGATATGCAAGAATGAATTGTGTTGAAAATGTCGTTAAACCCCATTAAAAAAATTGATATGATGGTTATAGGTCATGTCTTTCACGGTCATATTCACAAAGCTTCTTGGAACTTTACTTATCCCAAGTATCTTAACCCAATAATATTGTCTAGGCTTAGATGAAAACAATTTATTAATTTAAAGTGACAACCATACAACCACTAAGAAAGATTTCAGCTAAAAATAAGTTTAAGTAAATAAAATATTTCATATTCAAAAAGTCGTCAACTCTGTAACTAGAAGTCGGTGATTTCCAAATCTTAAAGACTATCTGAGGTGATAGTTTGGAAACTGGCTTCTGTAAATTATATTGGAAATCCTGTATACAAAATTTCATTTGAACACATAAAGTTATCGTTTTGTGTAAAGGTTTCTTGATTGCCATACCGCATGTATATATCTGCGAGCAGCACGTGCAAATTGTGAATTATCGACTTTTAAGCTATTCGATAATACTTGACTGACTTCATTGAAAGGCGTATTATAAAGTACTTGTTATCATGTGCCAAATGCATGACTTGTCTTTGTATACTTGTTATTCAGTCAGATTTCAGTATACACGTTAATATGTCAGTAGAATATAATAAGGGGTCTAACAGTGTGTGTTTCTTTATCCCTTTAGTTAACTATATATTATTTATATTTTATTTGTAAAAATTTATTAAGTGTATATATTTTTACATTTCTGTGCGACAAATCATCATTTAGTGGTGAACATTTGTGTTAATTTATTTCAAAATATCTTAATAAATGCCAGGGACACGAGGCAGACATGAAAGTATGTCTATATGTGATTATATGAAACCAATAACCGCCAATTGTGACCCTGGTAGTATTTATGTTCTAGCGTAACCATTATCGTGGTTAAATTACTAGTCCCTGTGTGTTCAGGGTGCTGAGTGATGGCAATAATATGATCCATGTGACCGTGCATGTTGGAAGGGTGACAAATGAAACACTATTTTTTGTTGAAGCTCTTTACTGCACTGTTCTACACTGCATTAATGTTCATTTGCTGGTGTAGTTTTTTAGATCTTTCTTTTTTAATTCATTGTGAAATTGAGCCTGGAATCATCATTCTTACTTGCCGTCATATACCTGTTTTGTTCGGTACACGGTCAAAACCAATTCATTTATCATTTAATTTGATGCTATCCCCCCCCCCCCCCCACACCCCCCCCCCCCCCCCCCCCCCTAAGCATGATTGATTAAATAATTATCTCATATGATATATTGATAACTTTAATATTGTTATTATCAAATTATTATTTTATCATTTTACTTTTACAATTATAGCACCACGTTTTTTCTTACTTAGTACTGGATATATATAAGCCTTGTTAAGACACCCCATTGCTATATTAGAGTAAAGAGGAAGGACGTTCTACATATACTTCTTCCAGTGGTTAACCCCACCAACCACTCGTGATTGGGGGAAGGACGTTCTACATCTACTTCTTCCAGTGGTTAATCCCACCAACCACGCGTGATTGGGGGAAGGACGTTCTACATCTACTTCTTCCAGTGGTTAACACCACCACCACGCGTGATTGGGGGACGGACGTTCTACATCTACTTCTTCCAGTGGTTAACCCCACCAACCACGCGTGATTGGGGGAAGGACGTTCTACATCTACTTCTTCCAGTGGTTAACCCCACCAACCACGCGTGATTGGGGGAAGGACGTTCTACATCTACTTCTTCCAGTGGTTAATCCCACCAACCACGCGTGATTGGGGGACGGACGTTCTACATCTACTTCTTCCAGTGGTTAACCCCACCAACCACGCGTGATTGGGGGAAGGACGTTCTACATCTACTTCTTCCAGTGGTTAATCCCACCAACCACGCGTGATTAGGGGAAGGACGTTCTACATCTACTTCTTCCAGTGGTTAACCCTACCAACCACGCGTGATTAGGGGAAGGACGTTCTACATCTACTTCTTCCGGTGGTTAACACCACCACCACGCGTGATTGTTACAGGGAGGTGCGTTTTCTGTGGACTATGTTTAAAAAATTTGTTAAAAGTCATAGCAATAAGTAGCTGTTAAAAAAAATTCTACTCCTACTGGATCAAAACAAGCGTAACTGCCTAATGAAGGGAACCCAGTAGCTCGGTGAATTGAGCTAAACTGGGTGTACCTAGGACCTGATCTGGAAGGCTATTCCAGGCGCGTAATGTCTTTGGAGGAAAACCATTTGCATGATACTGGGTGCAAGATTGTGAGATCAGATAATTCAGGATACGTGTTGGGATAAGGTGGGGATGATGAACAAGTCCAGATCTAATTGTATAGAAATAGATAAGAGAAGATTTTAGTCGCCCATGTCCGAGGGTTTTCAAGTTAGGTGTTCAACGTGGATGTTTCACTATTCTGGTAATTGTAATCATTCAGATATAACATACCTGACAGCTGTTCATTGAACTCTTCCACGTTGTATGTTAGTTTTCTTGCCAGGGATGGTAAGCTGTGGTCCTACATAAACATAGTAGGCAGTCTGTTTAATATTATGTTGCTAGTTTGTATACCAGTTTTATGAAATTGAGAGTGATAATAGCTGTCTGTATAATGTTATCTGTGTCTTTGGACAATTTGGATTATTGCTGGTGGTGATACATAAATAGTTTGCAGTTTCAGCAGTTTTAATAAAGATTTTTTTATTTTATTTACTTGTTATTCGAAGTACTTCACACTTCTCAGTGTTAAATTTCTTGGACCAATTTTGTTCCCAAGTATCAATTTCTTTTTCAGCTCATTTTGGAGGGTTTGTGCATTTTCTTGTTTTTTTAATGGTCATGTGATTTATACTAACTGCTAGTGGTGTCATCATCTTATTTTACTAATGAGAGAGTTGAGAAGGTTATTATGCTCACCAAAAATAAACAGGGACAGAGGACAAAACCTTGTGGGACTCCAGATAATACTGGCAAGTGGCTAGAGTTGCTATTTTCAACTACTACCTCTTGTGTACGGTCTTTGTCAAAGGACTGGATCCAGCAGGCAGTTGACTCAATTGACTTCAAGTTCTTGGAGTTTATTATATTAACATTTAGTGTTCATCTTTGACAAAAGCCTCTTGTGAGAAATTAATCAGCTGAGAATGGCAGCTATGTTTGCTACTGAAGCTATGCTGGTATGGTGACAAGAGACTATACTAGTTGAAATTGCCCATGCTGTTTAACACTTGCAGTTGCATGCATCAGACGTGATGGGCGGATTGAATCAGTCAGCACTAATAATAATTGACTGGCTTATATTAATTACATGGCTGCATTAAGTTAAATCATTCTTCAGAATATGATTAATCTTCAGTTGTAAGTTAGACAAATTAAAATTAATCTCCATCAATGAACAATGAAATAAGGAATTATAATCACCGAATAGAATGTAGAATAGTAACTATACAATATACTTGATAAAATTAACTAGTACCTTAAATAATAAGTCACCGTAAATCAGTTCATCTACCATTCATCATTGATTATTCATACATATTTACAATAAGCATCAATTTATTTTAATCATCTTTTCTTGCTCGCCGAAATTGTCTTTTAAAAACGCAAGGGTCAATGAAAACTTAAACTTGACTATTTCCTTCCTGGTCAGATTGGTCTAGTAGTGCCAGAGTTATGTGCCCTGGATTTTGTAAAAAATGCTGTCATTTTTACACTAGTTTGACTCTCAAGTATAAATGCAATGACATCATCGGGACAAGGACGATGACAGGTACAGGGACAGAGACCAAGGCAGGGACAGAGACAGGGACAGTGACGGGAACAGGGATAGAAACCAATGTAGAGACAGAGACAGGGACGATGACGGGTACAGGGACAGACACAGGGATGATGACGGGTACAGGAACAGAGACCAAGCAGGGACAGAGACAGGGATGATGACGGGTACAGAAACAGATACCAAGCAGGGACAGAGACAGGGATGATGACGGGTACAGGGACAGAGACCAAGGCAGGGACAGTGATGGGAATAGGGATAGAAACCAAGGCAGGGACAGAGACAGGGATGATGACAGGTACAGGGACAGAGACCAAGGCAGGGACAGAGACAGGGACAGTGATGTGAACAGGGATAGAAACCAAGGCAGGGACAGAGACAGGGACAGTGACAGAGACAAAGGCTAGAACAGAGACTTGGACAGAGACAGGAACAGTGACGGGAACAGGGATAGAGACGATGACGGATATACAGGGATATAGACAGAGATAGAGACAGGGACAGCGACAAGAACGGTGACGGGACAGGGACTGTGACGGATATAGGGACGATGACGGGTACAGGGATGGTGATGGGTACAGAGATAGGGACATAGACAGAGACATGGACGGCGACTGTGACGAGTAAAGGTTCGATGACGGGTACAGGGACGATGATGGGTACAGGGACGGTGACGGGTACAGGGACAGAAATAAAGTCAGGGACAGAGATAATAACAGAGACAAGGACAGTGACAGGGACAGCGATAGCGACGGGAACAAGAACAAAGACAAAGTCGGGGCAGACACAAAGACAGGAACATGGACAGTGACAGGAACAAGAACAGGGATAGAGATAAATGCATGGACAAACACAGTGATAGGGACATCTTTTACCTTGAAGTGTAGTATATGCTCTATTGATTTATCTTGTGAGGTTTTATGATACTGAACTGTGGAGTGACTGATAACATCGATAAGTCCCAACTATTTATTATTGTGTTTTGGTTTGGAATAACTGTTACAAGACAAGAATAATATGCAGGCAGTCCAGTACCCAAACTAGGTACATAACGGTTACACAGCAAATGATTTAAACAAGTTTACTTTCGGATATGTAACATGCAGGGGTCGAACCAAGCAGGTTCTTAACAACATTGGTTACGGTTCTTCTTATATATATCTGATACAAACATAAAATAATGATACAAATGGTACATAATAAACGTTTCATTGTAATCAGTTCTTTTCACACAATACACATGAATAGAACAGAAACAACAATATGCGAAAACAAACGTTAGGTAAAAAGGAAATACAAGAGGAGAGATAGTTGTCAAAAATATACGGAACAAAAGCTATGGTTACAGGTATCAAAATGATTACATACGTAGTCAAGACATAAGGCGAATGCTCTTCCGACTGAGCTAGCTGGACTGCTGACATGCATTTCTCTCCTTACATGTTATGTACACACTGTAACTTGTTCCCGACACATTTAGAATTCTTCACCGAATTTCTGAAGAGACCACAAAATCATGTGAATGCCTCTGCAATATATATGTTGCATTCCTTCTTCGTTGGGCACCAATGTAACTGGACGAGAGGACAATGCAGCCTATCTGGGACTCGAACCCAAGTCCTTTCGTTTTCAGGGCAAATGCTCTACTACTACACCATCTCTGTGTAGTAGTAGTAGTAGTAGTAATGGTGGTGATAGTGATTGTAGTAGTTGTAGTATTAGTAGACGTGTGTTTTATTTTGTTTTAGTTACCAAATGGTAGCCCATTTATTTTTTCATAAACAAGTTACATTATACATAATAATATACATTTAAAACCGGAGTAATATAGTTCAGTATAGTGAAAATGCTAGAGAGAGAGAGAGAGAGAGAGAGAGAGAGAGAGATCTTATTAATTATGTATATTTTAAGATCAATACATATTGATGTTTATTATCTAAGGTTGCTATTTCTGATTATTCAAATTTTATTGAACCTATTACATTGTATTATCTAGTTTCGATCTCGCTTGGGCTAAGATTTGTACTATGTTTTTACATTCTCTTAAATATCTAAGATAGTTGTCAAAGCTTGGTGTAGGGGTTTGCATTTTACATTTAAAAATGAAATATTCCGCTAAAAAATATCAAAATTTATTACTGTTTTTTATTTGTTTTGTGTTGTCGTCACGGATGCACAATGATATATTTTCAAAAGTAAATGCTACATTAATACCGTTTTGTGATAAGAAATCATTTGTTTTTGTCTAGAAATGGTGTATATGAGCACAGTCCCAAAAACTGTAATGTTTCTACATGCATCTTGCAGAACTGACACGAACTTGAATTTACTAAATGCATTCGTGTAAGAACTTATTCGTGGGTATAATTCTGTATAAATACTTATATTGAAATTATAATGATAGAAATTGCTTGATAAACCGTTTTAAGTGGTGATTTTATGCGTTTTGAGTGTGGGGAACCCTGTACATGATTGTCATCATTTTCAACTACATTATGCCACTTTCCCATGAGATTATTGTCCACGGATCGGTCAATTTATTTTTTTCTAAGAAATTGCCAAGTACACCTGAAACGACCAAATATATACATTAGGCAAATGTTCGCTCCAACTGTAAATAGCCTCTCTAGAATCATGATTCAACCCACACACACATCCACATATTAAGAATAATAATGCTAAAAATCTTCACAACCCACCCTTGTGTATACTCCCACAATTTCTTTTCAAGCCTATATGTGTAATACTACCTAGTTGTTGATAGAGTCCTATATTTGTTATATTATCTAGGTGTTGTTAGAGTCTGCATGTGTAATGTTATCTAGGTGTTGTTAAAGCTTACATGTAAACTATTATCTAGGTGTTGTTAGAGCCTACATGTACACTAGTTTCTAGGTGTTGTTAGAGCCTACATGTGTAATGTTATCTAGGTGTTGTTAAAGTCTGTATGTGTAATATAATCTAGGTGTTGTTAGAGCCTATATGTGTAATATTATATAGGTTGTGTTGGAGCCTACATGTGTAACATTATCTCGGTGTTGTTGGAGCCTACATGTGTAATATTATCTAGGTGTTGTTAGAACCTACATGTGTAATATTATCTAGGTATTGTTAAAGCCTACATGTAGGCTATTATCTAGGTGTTGTTAGAGCCTACATGTACACTAGTTTCTAGGTGTTGTTAGAGCCTACATGTGTTATATTATCTAGGTGTTGTTAGAGTCTGTATGTGTAATATAATCTAGGTGTTGTTAAGAGTCTATATATGAAATGTTATCTATGTGTTGTAAGAGCCTACATTTGTAATATTATCTAGGTGTTGTTAGAGCCTACATGTGTAATATTATCTAGGTGTTGTTAAAGACTACATGTGTAATGTTATCTAGGTGTTGTTGGAGCCTACATGCATAATATTATCTAGGTGGTATTGGAGCCTACTTGTGTAATATTATCTAAGTGTTGTTAGAGCCTGCATGTGTAATATTTTCTAGGTGTTGTTAGAGTCTACATGTGTAATGTGATCTAAGTGTTGTTGGAGCCTACATGTGTAATATTTTCTAGGTGTTGTTAGAGTCTACATGTGTAATAATTATTATCTAAGTGTTGTTGGAGCCTACATGTGTAATGTGATTTAAGTGTTGTTGGAGCCTACATGTGTAATATTATCTAAGTGTTGTTAGAGTCTACATGTGTAATAATTATTATCTTAGTGTTGTTGGAGCCTACATGTGTAATGTGATCTAAGTGTTGTTGGGGCCTACATGTGTAATATTTTCTAGGTGTTGTTAGAGTCTACATGTGTAATAATTATTATCTAAGTGTTGTTGGAGTCAACATGTGTAATGTGATCTAAGTGTTGTTGGAGCCTACATGTGTAATGTGATCTAAGTGTTGTTGGAGCCTACATGTGTAATATTATCTAAGTGTTGTTAGAGCCTACATGTGTAATGTGATCTAAGTGTTGTTGGAGCCTACATGTGTAATATTTTCTAGGTATTGTTAGAGTCTACATGTGTAATAATTATTATCTAAGTGTTGTTGGAGCCTACATGTGTAATGTGATTTAAGTGTTGTTGGAGCCTACATGTGTAATATTATCTAAGTGTTGTTAGAGTCTACATGTGTAATAATTATTATCTTAGTGTTGTTGGAGCCTACATGTGTAATGTGATCTAAGTGTTGTTGGGGCCTACATGTGTAATATTTTCTAGGTGTTGTTAGAGTCTACATGTGTAATAATTATTATCTAAGTGTTGTTGGAGCCTACATGTGTAATGTGATCTAAGTGTTGTTGGAGCCTACATGTGTAATATTTTCTAGGTATTGTTAGAGTCTACATGTGTAATAATTATTATCTTAGTGTTGTTGGAGCCTACATGTGTAATGTGATCTAAGTGTTGTTGGAGCCTACATGTGTAATATTATCTAAGTGTTGTTAGAGTCTACATGTGTAATAATTATTATCTTAGTGTTGTTGGAGCCTACATGTGTAATGTGATCTAAGTGTTGTTGGAGCCTACATGTGTAATATTATCTAAGTGTTGTTAGAGCCTACATGTGTAATGTGATCTAAGTGTTGTTGGAGCCTACATGTGTAATATTTTCTAGGTATTGTTAGAGTCTACATGTGTAATAATTATTATCTAAGTGTTGTTGGAGCCTACATGTGTAATGTGATTTAAGTGTTGTTGGAGCCTACATGTGTAATATTATCTAAGTGTTGTTAGAGTCTACATGTGTAATAATTATTATCTTAGTGTTGTTGGAGCCTACATGTGTAATGTGATCTAAGTGTTGTTGGGGCCTACATGTGTAATATTATCTAAGTGGTGTTGAAGCCTATATGTGTAATTTTATCTAGGTAGTGTTGGAGCCTACATGTAATATTATCTGTGTAATATTATCGAGGTGTTGTAAGAGCCTATATGTGTAATATTATATAGGTTGTGTTGGAGCCTACATGTCTAACAGTATCTCGGTGTTGTTGGAGCCTACATGTGTAATATTATCTAAGTGTAATTAGAGCCTACATGTGTAATATTATCTAGGTGGTGTTAAAGCCTATATGTGTAATAGTATCTATGTAGTGTTGGAGGCTACATGTGTAATATTATCTAGGTGTTGTTCGAGCCTACATGTGTAATATTATCTATTTAATATTATCTAGGTGTTGTTAGAGCCTATATGTGTAATATTATCTTGGTGTTGTTAGAGCCTACTTGTGTAATATTATCTAAGTGTTATTAAAGCCTACATGTGTAATATTATATAGGTGGTGTTGGAGCCTACCTGTGTAATATTATCTTGGTGTTTTTGGAGCCTACATGTGTTATACTATCTAGGTGTTGTTGGAACTTAAATGTGTAATATTATCTAGTAGTTGTTAGTGCCTCTATGTGTAGTATTATCTAGGTGTTGTTAGAGCCTATATGTGTAATATTATATAGGTGTTGTTAAAGCCTATATGTGTAATGATATTAAGGTGTTGTTGAAGCCTACATGTGTAATATGATCTAAGTGTTATCAGAGCCTACATGTGTAATATTTTCTAGGTGTTGTTAGAGCCTACATATGTAATGTTATCTAAGTGTTATCAGAGCCTACATGTGTAATATTTTCTAGGTGTTGTTAGAGCCTACATGTGTAATGTTATCTAGGTGTTGTTGGAAACTACATGTATAATATTTTCTAGGTGTTGTTAAAGCCTACATGTGTAATGTTATCTAGGTGTTGTTGCAGCCTACATGTTTGATATTGTCTAGGTGTTGTTGGAAGCTACATGTGTAATATTATTTAGGTGTTGTTAGAGCTTACATGTGTAATATTATCTGTGTAATATTATCTAGGTGCTGCTAGAGCCATCATGTGTACTATTATCTTGGTGTTGTTGAACCCTACATGTGAAATAGTATCTAAGTGTTGTTGGAGCTGACATGTGTAATGTTATCAAAGTGTTGTTGGAGCCTACATGTGTAATATTAGCTAGGTGGTATTATATCATGTATGTGTAATATTGTCTATGTGTTGTTAGAGCCTGCATGTTTAGAACCTTCATGTGTAATATTATCTATGTGTTGTTAGAACCTTCATGTGTAATGTTATCTAGGTGTTGTTGGAGCCTACATGTGTAATATTATCTATGTGTTGTTAGAACCTTCATGTGTAATATTATCTGTGTTGTTAGAACCTTCATGTGTAATATTATCTATGTGTTGTTAGAGCCTGCATGTGTAATATTATCTATGTGTTGTTAGAGCCTGCATGTGTAATAATTAATTATTATCTAGGTGTTGTTGGAGCCTACATGTGTAATATTATCTAGGTGTTGTTAGAGCCTGCATGTGTAATAATTAATTATTATCTAGGTGTTGTTGGAGCCTACATGTGTAATATTATCTGTGTTGTTAGAGCCTGCATGTGTAATATTATCTATGTGTTGTTAGAGCCTGCATGTGTAATAATTAATTATTATCTAGGTGTTGTTGGAGCCTACATATGTAATATTATCTAGGTGTTGTTATAGTTTCTACATGTGTCATATCATTTATGTGTTATTGGAGCCTACATGTGTAATATTATCTATGTGTTGTTAGAGCCTTCATGTGTGATGTTTGGAGAAGTGCAGTGGAAAGGTGTAATTTTTGCTAATTTTTCCTATGGTAACAGAATATTAACAAGAGCTGTCTAAATTTTATCAAGACTGATGACAAATCCAAGCAAATAAGAGTTATCTAACTTACAAAATCAACAAATTGAGCATGTCTTATTACTGCAATATTTTGTATGAAGTTTCAATCAAATACATGCAGTGACTACTGAGTCATAAAATTTCTAAGTCAAACGAAGGCTTTAATGTTGCAAAAAATCTGGCAAGAGTTATCCCACTTGATTGATTTAGTTGGTTTCAAAGCAATATGAAAAGCTTCAACCAAATACATTGAGTGGTAAGAGTGATATGGACTTGGCAGTACTTGAAGGCAAATATTTTAAGTCAAAGGGCAATATTTTGTATTATATTCATGCAAGAGTTATCTTACTTAGTTGTAGTAGGGTTGATGACTGAGAAGGCTTGAGTAACGTTTCAATCAAATACATTGAGTGGTTGGAGAGATATTGTCTTGATGGTACTTGCCTACAAAAGTTTAACCAGATTTCAGAAGTCAAACGAGTGCAATAATTTGCATTATATTCAAGCACGTTATCATTCTTAGTTATTTTAGCAGTCTTGATGACTGGGAACTCTTGTGTAAAGTTTCAAGTCAATACATGCAATGGTTACTGAGATAGAGACTTGCTTGCAAAACTTTAACAAGAATTTCTAAGTCAAGCAAGGGCAATAATTTGCATTACATTCATGCAAGAGTTATCTAACTTAGTTACTGTAGTAGTGTTGATGACTAGGATGACTTGTGTAAAGTTTCAATCATATACATTGAGTGGTTGGTAAGATATGGACTTGATGGTACTTATGTTACTTCGGATTTAATAAATGATGAACAATGGATAGGATGGACCAAAGTCGCTTGTGTGGTAAAGATGTAACAACAAAACATGATGTAAGTTGAAATGGGCATTTTTATTAAAAAGGCCGAGAATTATCTTATATATTTCCTGAAGAGATACATTAATTGCCAATACATAATTTATATACATCAAAACATATCTTGGCATACCAAACTGCCGGATACAAAGTAATGAGCATAAAAACAACAAGTGAGGTAGTATGTTCTAATCTGACTAAAATATATATAAACTATGGATAGAATAAAAATTACTAAGAGCCCATAAGGAATTAGGGGGGTGTTGGAAATAAGAAATGGTGACTCGAAAAAATGCCACGTCAAGATCAAGTATACAGTCAGAATTGAGAAACTGACTGGTTACCTTGTTCTGTTATTTGAGTCAAGCACAGTCATTGCCCGGGAATCAATATATTAACGGCGACGCAGAATATTTTGGTAAACTATACCAGCTAGAATAGAACATAAATCCTCATACATAAAATACTTTATCTTACATATGCATGTAAACTACATTTATGTTACTTCAGATTTAATAAATGATGAACAACGAATAGGATGGACCGAAGTCGCTTGTTTGGTAAAGATGTACAAATCATGATGTAAGTTGCAATGGGCATTTTAATTAAAATGCGGGGAATTATTTTATACGAGGGTTGTCCCAATATAGCTTGACAAACTCCAGTAAACCTCCTTTTCAAAGTCTCAGTGTATTGATGTTCTGTATATGTAATCCTTATTTAATTTTAGGCAATATTGCGCATTTTCATATATATTATAAGTCTTTTATCGATACTAGAAGCGATTGATTCATATCATATATGTTTGACCAGCATAGCCCTAAAACGTCTCAATTTCATTTGTTCATGTCGGTAATGTGTATTTCAATTAAATATTAATGACGTATGTTTGTCATTAAAAAAATCACAATTGTTACGTCGAAGACAGTGACGCCATATTATAAAATTTGAAAAAAAATTCATCATTAACATTTGAGCAATGCTCGTTTCACGACATCAACTACTGCGAGAAGTTTGAAAAAAATGACGATGTCAAACAACAGTGCGGCGCACAAAAACGTTACTGAGTTTTGTATAGATCTTAGAATGACTTCAGTCAATATTTACAAGAAAATGCAAACTGTTGAAAGGCATAAGAACGTGTTAAGACAAAGACTGAGTCATACGGCCGTGACAACTCAAATGGAAATCGACAGACTGCACTGGGTTTTCAGATACTCATACATCCACCCTACTCCCCAGTCCCCTAGACTTTGCGCATTTCCCTAAACTGAAAAAGCATCTGCGCATGCAACAGTTTGATGCGGTCAATGAATTGATGTCAGAAACATTAAAATTTATTAAGGGCTAGGCACAGAATGGTTTGGAATCCTTTAAGAAAAGTTGGTACGCCATAGATGGTGTGTTGGGTATAACAAATATTTTGAAAGATGTGACTTTTATGTTGACGTTGTGTAAATAATGTCATAACATGACCAGTGCCGGTTGCAAGTAAGTAAGTGTTTGAATTCTTGTAAAATTATTGTTTATATATATAAACCTTTGTAAATTTGTGACAATGCGCAGTTATGATGTATGAAAATTTAATGTATGTGAAAATCTTAAAAAGTTTAACGTATTACTTCCCGAAATATAGAACATGTCACATTGTTTTGGGACCACCCTTGTATATTTCCTGAAGAGATACATTAATTGCCAATACATATATACATCAAAAAATATCTGGGCATACCAAACCACCATAAAGCTGGCTGCTTAAGTGGACAGCAACCGCCCAGACAGAGGTGCATCCTATGCTAGGAAACAGTAAATTGTCTATTGCACACCACAATCTACTGCTTACGACAATCAGATAAAAAAAATCCTATCTATTTAACATATAAAAAAAAAAAAAACATCAGAAATTGTCTTGCGATTTGAAGGATGCATTTATAGAAGGATGACACGTTTAACTATACAAGCCATAGATACGATCTGGTGCATAAAATATAATGCATATATGTTCAAAAACTATCTTTTAATACATTGTAAATTTTCAATTGAAAGTCATAAAAGAATTCCAACACATGGTCGACTCGCCCAGGAAAAAACCAGAGAAGGTACTCTGGAAAACCTGTACCCGATAATCAAATGTCTTTTACCACTGAATGTCGGGCTACATTCTTGAAAATCTTTTATGAACAATATGTCAGCAAATATTGTATGTACAGGATAACTTTTTGATAGAAGGTAATTATCACATTGAAGTTTCATATTGTTATGTGAAAGAAATACATGTAACAAGTATATTTCTCTGTAATTAATGCATTAATATTTAGATGTCGTAGCTTAGAGTGAATCGCTAGAACTGATTTCTAACCACAAAAAAAAAATCTATATTTATACCAATTCTCGAATCACTAGCGAATTCAAAAATGTTTTTGAATAACAATTAAGCTATGACTAAATTGGTCACAGTCACTTCTTTTTAAGAAATATTAGTGAAAATCTTGTTATTGTATACCTAAAAAACAACAACCATGACAAACAACTGTTTATTCAAATTTAAACAAATGTAATAATGTATATGAATTATAAATAGGCAGACCAAAACCAAACCTGCCTATAAGTGATTTATACAAACTAATTGTATGTAAATGCTAGGAACCCTATTACACTAGGTAAGTAAACAGAATCATGATGAACTTAAAAGTGCTGTCTAAATCAGTCACAAACCTATGTCAAAAATTTAAAACAACAAGAGCTGTCGGAGGGACAGCGCGCTCGACTATTTCGATGCTGTTCTAAAATAACAGTTTTTCAGGAAAAGGTACCAAATAGAAGACAATTAAAACTCAGGGATGGTAAAATTAAACTATAATTATTGCTTATCTGTTAAAAATAAATTAGCAAAATAATTCACCGACACTATTCATTTTCATTATCAACAGTTATGTTTTATTGAAAACAACAAAGTGAATGGATGGTTCGTATTGCCTTAATATTATTAAATTCATCATGACATATAGGCATATGCACAAACTTCACCTCAGAGGGCAATATATCTGTACCAGTTCATGAAAATGGATCTATAGTTGAAATAATCATGTACCAGTATGCACAGTTTATCACAGCTGGATACCCTTTCATGAAAATGAAGAAAATAAATCTAAAAAAACTTCACAAAAACGAAAAAAAAAGAAGATTAAATTAAAAAAAGAAAGAAAGTGAAATTGTTTACCCCTCAGAGCAGACCAAAAACAAAAGTTGTCAGTAGACAACAAAGCTCGCCTATCGGATAAAACTCACCACCCATGTAAAGATTGAGATTGGAAGCAAACACCGAAACTTAAATGCAACTAAACGCAAAAGTTTAACATGGGTATCTACAGTCGACGCTAAAGACACCGATGACACTATGGTCATGGCAATAACTCTCTTTGACATTTGTCCTGGCAAGCTAAAAACACAGAAAAAAAAATTTAAATTTTTTTTTTTATCCTTTAGGGCAGGCCAATTTTGCCCTCAGTGTCATGGTTTTGATCACATTTGAGGACCACAAACTATTTGTCAAACATCTAAGATCAAGGCCTTAATGTACTACAAACTTTAATTTGCTAAAAACAACATTTCCAAGTTTAAAAGGGAAATAATTCTGCCAAAATGCAATCAAGAGTTATGGTTCTTATCTGTATGAATTTCCTGGAGGATGTTGAACACACATGTGAAGTTCTATTTATGTCCAACTATAGGATGATGAAATAAGTACCAAATAAAAAAACTTTAACCTCTAAAATTCTCTAACCAAATTTTCTAAGTCCAAAAGGGCCATCACTCTGTAAATATGCAACCCAGAGTTTCTTATATCTGTGCATTCTTTTGATGATACTAAACACATGTGAAGTTTCATTCATATCGTAGGAGCGGTTGCATAGATATTTTACCCGATAAAAAAACATAAACCTATAAAAATTAAGTCCAAAAAGGGTCACAACTCTGCAAAAATGCAACCAAGAGTTATGGTTCTTGTCTCTGCGAGTTCCAGTGATGATTCTGAACACACATGTGAAGTTTCATCCATATTAAATGAGTGGTTGCATAGGTATCTTACCCGATAAAAAACTTTTAACCTGAAATATTAATTCCAAAATGGGCCACAACTCTGCTTAAATGCAACTCAGAGTTATGGTTCTTATGTATGTGAGTTCCATTGATGATGCTTAACACAAATGTTAAGTTTCATTCATATTAAATGAGTAGTTGCATAGATATCTTACCTGAATAAAAAACTTTAACCTGACAAATCAAGTCCAAAAAGGGTCATAACTGTGCCAAAATGCAAACCAGAGTTATGGTTCTTATGTCTGTGAGTTCCATTGATGATGCTGAACACACATGTGAAGTTTCATTCATATCAAATTAGTGGTTGCATAGACATCTCACCTGATAAACAACTTTAACCTGAAAAACCAACGACGACGTGGCCGGGGGCGAGTACAACAGCCCCCCTTAATTATCTATGAATAGTCGAGCTAATAAATAAAATTAAACCATCACAATAAATATATATATATACATATTTTGTAAATACATTGTTGGGCAGTTAACACATTTTTATTGGAATGGTTTAATGCTCAAGTTGATCCAACCTTAACTAAAAAAACTGAACGTGGTTTGGTATATCTTTGAAACATGTTAGATTTCCATTGACCTGCAAGTGTTATATTTGTGTACTGGAATGTGTGTTATGCCTATGAATTTCACCCCAATGCAGAAATAAAGAGGCATATTTACCTTTGAATTCAAACTAATATACTTTTTAAATATCTACAATACCCTGCAGAAATAATCATTTCATAGACATTTACTAAAGGATTAAAGTAGTATGGTAATATTGGTAAAGATAATTTAATTGACAATACCTACCATTGAGTTGAGTGGGTTGAATTGTTAAAGGGGTGTTTACTATGCTATTGGACTGTTTGTAACTAGCAAAACAGCTAAATGCTAAGTGATCTTTGACAAGCTTGAATCTAATGTTTCTATTTTACACATTCTGAGAGCCAATGACTGTGATGTCCAATTCGTAAATGCGTAAAAGAGCATAAAACACAGTAACAGACTTTTGAGATGAAATAACCTAACATTTTTAGTCCATCGATGTTATCAGTTATGTAATAACACCAACAGGATACCTTTTAAGTTTTATCTGCGGACAGAGACTTAAGTTAGATACTTTGTAAAAAGTCCTTGTTCATGAACTTTGCTGCTAATTAAGGTAAATCATAAACTTCCCCATAGCAAAAGGCACAACTAGACCACTAGGTTGACAACTGTACAAAGTTTTGTGAATTAATTAAGTTACCTCAGACGGTTTCGGAGTAATGCATTCCAAAAACGGCGAAATTAGTAATGTTGGTTATTAGTTTCCCTGGTACGTAACAGAAAAAATATTGAAAATGAAAACTCCCACAGCAAAAGGCATTACTAGACCACTATACTGACATTTGTACAAAGTTTCGTAAAGCTAACTAAAACTGTTTTGGAGTAATGTGCTCCAGAAACGTCAAATTTTGTAATTTTGGCTTTTTGTTTCCCTAGTACCAGAAAAAATACTGAAAATGAAAACTTCCTAAATAAAAAGGCCACTTAAGGTTGACATGTAAACAAAGTTTCGTGAAGTTATAATCTTGAACAGTTTTGGATTTGTGCTCTGGAAAAGCTTTTTGATGCATGGATTGTGCCCGACTTAATACCCTCAGCAAGATGGGAGGCATAAAAAGAAATCTGATTACAAGTTAAAAAAAAAAAAAAGAATAGAGAAAGAGATACAATTTAACTATTTTAAAGTCAACTTACTGGGTATACATACTAGTCTGTATAGAAAGTTTTTTTGTGATAATTTCAATAGTTATTTTTTTATGTTAACAAAATTATTTTGCTGATAAAAAAAAAGCAAAAAAAATGCAAATAGGAGATCAAGTATAAATATATAAAAGAAAATACATTATTTAAACAATTTTTTATACATTTTTGTAACGACCTCAGAGGTTCAAGTCTAGCTCGGTCCAAAAACGTTATGAGAAAACTTGCCAGTTACTTGCGAAAAGACTGTGATTGTAGAGGTAATCTTTCATCAATAAAACTGAATATACCACAAGTACATGTAACCAGTTATGTATTATATAGCATTAAAAACAGTGTGTTCATTATTATAATACATGTATATACCAGTACAAATTATTAATGATGAGGAACAAATCACAGCATAATACATAACAATAGTTTGATTTTTCATCATTTCTCTGTTCAAGTAGCAGTTAACTTACTATGAAAATAAATATTTTCAATCGATTTTCAGATTTTAACTGCATAAATGTATGTGTTTTGAGTTACTTATCACATTAATGTATGAAAATTGTAATGTTCTTCATTAAAACATGTTGAAAAATAAATGGATTTTTGTTAATAAAAACATCAACACCAGGAAAACATTTTTGCATTAAAATTGTATAAATTTTATGTTTTTTATATTGTAGATGGTATATGTCCTAATATTTTAATCAGATATGAGGTTAAAAAGGAACTAGATTTTATCAAAATTAGGTGTTAAACTCTCTTTTTTTTTTGTGAATTTCAGCAAAATCAAAGTGGGTGGAGTAAATCGCACAATATTTACACAATTTGACAATTAGTCATAATTTATATACATATATTTAGTAGGCCATCCAAAAAGCAAAATGACCCTTATTTTAACTTTTGATGGCAATTTTTAGTAGAATTGTTTTAGTACCATAACATTATTCCCCAATGTATAGCATTGTGTGATGATGGATGCCACTCATGAAATTGCGTTTTAAGGTCACAGTTGAGGTCAAAGGTCAATCAGATGCAAAAATTAACAAAACGGTATTGCATATAAATTATTGTCACTAATGTTACAATTATGTTGTTTTATATATTTATTTTTCTGTAATGACATGTTGTTAATAGTCTAATAGACAATATAGACAATAATACATTTTTAAACACATGGTAAACATGGAATCTAACAAATAAACATTCATAATACGAACACTATAATTTCAATACAGTTTTGATAAAATGAATGCAATATATTTATTTATATATTTTGTTGGTTTTTTAAGTATTGACTGTTCTGTTGTTTTGCTCATGATCAATGTTTGTGTCTATTTTATTTCAAATATTGAAAAAAAGAAAAAAAGTAATACACAATTTCGAGATTTAATTCAAGTCATTATGTTTTACGTCATTTTGTTTTAAATTTGGAGGTAAAGAGTTTTTTTTTTAAACATCTCAAATACAAACTTTGCCAGTTTGATTATCTTGTCAGAATTGGCTGTGCTCATCAAACTGTAGAATTCATATACATTATGATAGTTGTGATCGTTATAGTTAATAATGAAACAGTGTAAAGGACAATGGAGCAGTATTTAAAGGATATTGAAGCATGCCTGTCTTTCTGCTTGTTTTTATACGAGTCGAAAGTTCTATTTTTTTAACATGTATTCTTTTCCAATTGAAATGCGATTCATGGAGAAATAACAATTACGAATATATATACCTTAGATTAAAAGTAAATGTAAAAGAAAGAGAGTTTATGTTATGATGTAATCAAATTACCTTAATTGTATGTAAAACTAGTAAAACTTGTCCTACCATATATAAACATGCCACACAAAGTATCTGAGATTCGAAGAAAATTACTTGTTACCTCGAGTAAAGAAGTTCTTGACAGAAATGACAGTTTTGATCGTGACACTTGATTGAAACTTTTTATGGCATAAAATTTGTTATAGTGTATTCACTTCCAAAAACAAAATTAATAAACTCAAAAGAAAAATGGGATCTCCTGGACCTTCTACTAGTAGTGTCAAAGAAGTGTTGAAAGATTCTCCTGTCCGTTCAGCAACTTTAGCAAAATATTACCAACTGATTCGAGTTGTTGTATTTTATTTCAGTCGGAAGATGTAAAACAGTTACACCGCTTATGAATGATATTTTTCAAGAATATGTATTGCGGCTGCAAATTATCTTATTGCGTCTGAAGTAAAATACATTCTAAAATGTCTGTCTAAGTTTAAAAAACAAATTGTGAATAATGAGGATACTATCGAAGATGATACAGTAATGACAGAATTATGAGGATTTAGCTCTGGTGATTATTGGTGGCGACTGGAGTAGCTATTTTACATGGAAGCGGGTATTAGATCAGACTGTTCCAAGCAAATATGAAGATCGTTCTATGACGACGTCAAAACAGCTACTGACCCAAAGCACAGTTTATTAGACCATCATATATGCGTCTGATTTTGGGTCATATACTGATTTATCTGATAATGTTCAAGTATTCTAGAACCATATGAAAGTATACTTATACAGGAAAGTGTTGACTGCTGCTCAACAAGTAAGAGGTGAGATAGACATTGATTATGTAGATTCCTGGAAGGTTCTTTCTCTATCTCGCCTGCTATTTGGTGGTATGATAATTATTCTAGATGGCAATGCTGAAGTCAGAACCTATACGGAGAACTGTTAGGTTTGTATACTAGCGCAGGAGATATAGTATTTGGCGTATCTAACGGCATACACAATCTCAAAATGTTGGCCTTGGACATGCTCTTCACAAGACAGCTCGTTCTGAAATGAGTGTCAGTCTTTTTCATGCTGTCAACCACACTGTAATAAATATTATCAGTAGAATTGACAACTTAATTGCAAATGGGATGTATATCGAAAATGGATATGATCTGTTTATATCCTGTGATAATATTGGTGCTATTGAAGCAACGTTAGATGAAATAAACATAGATAGCAGCACAATATGATGGTTGGGAAATACAGTCAAACTCTAGAGAATATTATGTGGGTACTAATACCAGAACTTAATAATTGGGCAAACATTCTTCTGCTGATACTATGAAAACTTTCCACTTAGATTAAGCAATGATGGTAGGCTATAACATGGACCTGACAACATAAATGCAAGTAGTTGGTACACAAACAATAATGAAACACGTTAAACAACATATATTCGGAATATTTGAATAGATTTTTAGCGAGATAGTCAAAATGATGTGCAAACAGTTCCGACTTGGAGAGTTTACAATGAATTAAGCAGTCCAGATATTCTGCCAATGACAACTATAGGAATGCTTCCAATACTACAATCATATTTAGATGAACTGAACACATTTACTACTGCTATCAATATATTTGAAGAAATTTCAAATCATATTGGTCAAAGCAACACCGTTATCACAGCAGATCAGCCATCCTTTCTAAAAAGAAATAACTTGTATGCGGCAATCAAGACCTGTTTACTTAGATGATAATTATGAAGTCTCTCGAAAGACAGCACCAGATATGTGTGGGGAATTTAAAGATAGGATTTTTATAGTCAAAAGGAACAAAATCACTGAACACTGACCAAGCAACAAGCTGGATGAAAACATTTGTAACATGAACAATAGGAAAAAAGGAATCACGCAAAATGACCAAGCCAGAGACAAATTCTGTGTCACTTTGACAGCTTAGTCGGATGTGTTAGAGAAGTCACTATAAAGAGAAAGTGATGCAGAGGAAGACCATACCTACACCAGATATAATTGTCTGCCTTTTGGAACTGATCTTAATGAGTCTGATGTTCAAAGCTCTGATCAAACAAATGAATACTTTTGACATTTTCTGAGTATGATCCTTTGAAGAAAGAAACAAAACATTTGCGTTGATATATGATGTTTCAAACATGCAGAAAGTTCTGTGCTGAAACACAAGTTGTCCTTATTACCTCTGCCAGTTGCTAGGGTTGTACGATTTAGGAACTCTACCACAAAGACTGAATTATTGAATGTCTCTGAATATGAAGTGATTTTAACTTGATGACTTTCCAAATTCTTCACTGCAATGATACATTATCATCGATAGTCACACTATGATTCAGGCTTTTGGAATGCATGCTATCCGAATAGTTACTTTCTTCATTCTAACAAATATCCTTATTATATAACAACGTATTAACTAGTTTACTAGTGTATATTAAAACGACTATAGATCATTAGCTTTCTTTGTTGAGCAATATCAGAGAATATTAACTATTTCTATACCGCTATTAGTTTCGACTTCTATTGTGACCTCATGAAGCTCTTTCCTTCTATTTTGATATGTTTAATTTCTCACAAGGTTTGTTTATATATTCACTTCATTTGATTTAAAATACTTGCCTGTTCTTATTTATTGGAAGCTTGCATTTCACAAAAATTCAAAATTCATAAATTTTACCCACTTTTTGACCTTTGACCTCAATTTGACAACACAATTTTTAACATATTTTATTCATTTTCCTAGTAGTTGCTTACAACAGACATATTTCTATAGTTTTCAGTTCAATAAATAAACAAATATTTTAACAAGACAGTTTCCTTAATTCTATATATCAATTACTGCACCAAATTGACCTTTGACCTAATTTTGAGATTATGAGGCGATTTCATGATTGGCATCCACCCTCACAGGTTTGTATACATACCAAGGAAGACATTAAGCATGGATGCCAAATTCTACTCAAATTTGCCATCAAAAGTTTTTTTCCTGTGTTTGGATAGCCTACTATATTGGTTAACTACTGTATATTCCCTAATTAACGCCCCCAGTGGCGTTACATTTTACAAGGTGGCGGTGTTTATAAAAGATAAAAAAAAGCAAATTTAACAACAGTTAAAAATACAATAAAGCCTTGGAAAAAAACCTTAAATCCAGTTTAAATTCCCAAAAAGGTGGTTCAGAATTATTTGAGAGTGAATGAAATAATCGACATAGGATGAAAAAAAGCTGAAAATCTGTATGAAATTACTAGTCTGCGTACTGGAATATCCGAATTTATGGTCAGTGTACTCTTCACTTTAAATCACTTGGATGCTTGCTCTTATCAACGTGGAACAATGAGCTTTAAGGGTACACAGACTAACCGCATTTTCCAACGTTTTCTAATGTTTTAATGGGCAGACAGTATTTTTACTAGTTTTAAGCAGCAAATATGGGGAAGTGTGTATTCAACCAAAAGCGGTTAAGTGGTCGCCCAAGATATAAACAATGGGTTAAAGAGTTCAAAGGTAATAAACACTCTGCTAATTGTGTCTGTTTAACAAAATAATAGATCAGGGAAAGATGGGCGAATATGCACTCAACTCGCATATACGTTTTATTTTTTTAATTTTCCAGAAAAATAGGTGGGGGGCGTTTATTAGAGTGGGGGCGTTTATAAGGGAATATACGGTATGTTTAACATTTATTTCTAACAAAATTTATTCATGAACACTAAAATTGATGAAAATACAAACTTGAAATATTTATAGATTTGTTTTAAACTAGAAGCCCATATAAGCCGTTCACCTGAGTAAAGGACTGACCCCTGTGGAAGCCCTAAGTTTGACAAAATGGGTCCAGATTGATCAAATTTTATACAGGGCTACCAGACAATACTAGATGTAAAATATTCAAACTCCATACATTGTGCTTATTAACACTTTGTAAAAGTTAACTTCTGTGGGAGCCCTTAATTTCACCTCAGCAACCCAGTTTGAACAATCTTGATAAAGGTCTATCATCCAATTGACATACAACATATCACTTGCAGAAGATTTAAAAAAGCAATATTTACCTATAGCATTATCTTATTTACTATAGAAGTGTTTTTAATACAAGGCCTCGGTAGACCCCAGTCCATTTATTAGAATAAAGAAAACTCTATCATAGGGATATTCTTTAGGAACTATGAAAACATTTGACCTACATTCTTGAGTTGAAGCTTTTTGAAAATTAATTTTCATTTTTTCTAATCGAAGTGGTAGTCTAGTGATAGAGCTTCTGCCTCGCATGTGGTAGGTCATGGGATTGATCCCCGGTCAGGTCACACCAGATTTAAAATGGTACTAGAATCTTCCTAACTTGGTACTCATCACTTAGAGAATAAGTCTGGTTGACCTGTTGTCAATATCATGTGACTGAGTGGGTATCATACCATGTGTGTGACATGATATTTCAGTGTGACAACGCTTAGAATATTGTCTGATTAAAGTAGACACCATCTCGATATGACTAAAACAATTTTGAAAGGGACACCAGACACCATACAACATTAATTCCTTCTCTTCTACCCCTGCTGGTCCCTTATTGATATTTATTCCTCTTTAAAGGACCCAGTCTCAACTATTATGACTTATATATGCTCAAGATATGAAGATGATACTTTTGAAAATCCACAATTCCATCCCTTTTTAGACCCCTGCTGAAACTTTATGGAGATCATAAGATCACTGTTAAAGGACCCAGTTCCAACTGTTATTACTAAACTATACGTCTCACACACCAATTAATTTTGTACTGTTCTACATATAGAGACATGCACTTCTGGAACACTGGATACATTACCAATGGTTCTAAAAGTGCCTTATTCCCATAGATAGTCCTCTGTGGGTCCAAATATGCAGAAAAAAACATGGGGTTGACCAGGTTGCTTTTTCACAATTTCGATGGTTTGATGGCACCCCTTCATTTTTGACAATTCTGCCCATTTGTTGCAGTGTATCACTACGCATCTTTAAACTGTTATAGCATCATCAAACAGTTCCCAGGGTCACCCAAACTTTGCAGAAATCATGAAAATGTTCCAATGTTCCCATATGCACAAAGAAATATGACATTTTATGCATTTTTAAAAAAAAAATTACCCAACCGCTTTACACAGCTCTAATTTCTTGGGCGTAATAATCTTGCTACCGTCATGTAAGGGAGGTAATTGTTCAGTGAGACCTATAGAGTTATCAAGATGAATAAGATATAATTCCAAAAATAGATCAGAAAATCATTCAGCTCCATGGGTATCTAACTAACATGTCAAAATATCAACACTTTCTTTGGTTATATTTTGCTGAATGCAAACCAATCCTTGGTCTGTATTTAATTGATTATGCTATTTAAAGAAATACACTTTTTATAGCAGGCTGAAGATATATGCACTCAAACCCTTAACTACAGTGTGTATATTCTAATAAAACCAATCCAAAAACCATAGCAGGATAAGGGTTAAAGGACCCAGTCGCCCAAATTGTTATGATTAAACAATGATCCAGCTCTTAAGATGATCAAAATAATCCCCTTTTCTGGGGCCCCAATGAGCCCTAACCCTTTCATTAACAAACTTGAAAACCCTTTTCATAGGGATATCTATACTGAATAAAAACGAATTTGGCTGGTCGGTTATTGAAACTTTATTAAATTAAGATTTCTAATGGCCAGAGCCTATGATCATGACAAATAAACCTGAGAGAAATCAAAACCAGGTATTGCACTTTCCAAGAAGAATATTGTTGAAATTTTGAATAAGAAAACAACTGATAAGCCTCTGGGACGGGTCCAGTCATGGCACCAGGGTCTTGATTTGAACAATTCGCGTAAGAATGTTTCACTTAAAATTTGATGAAAACCTATACGAGCAGTATCTGAGGAGTGATTTATAGAAATTGTTGACAGACATTGAGTTAATAGGTATTTAAGTGATCATTAGCCATATAAAAGCATCTTTTAAGTAATTAGAAACAGTTGCATATTTTTTTCATCTGTTTTTCAACTATCAAAAAAAACAAACTTATCCTACCTAAACCATAGGCATTTAAATACCCATTCTGACAGACAGACAGATGTATGGACGAAAAGCGATCCTACTAGCTAATTTAAAACTTATCAATGTTGATCTTGAAGCACAGCTCATTCAAAAGGATCAGCTCATTCAAAAGGATGATAATTTAGACCAAGAAATATACTTGAGAATAAAATAAATGATTGTGCTCTTTTATCAACAACTACATCAATATCTACTGCCATTGCAATGATCTTTTAAGTGATAAGGAAAGAGAAGAGAATACTTCATATATGCTTTAACACATCAAGAATAAAATCTTTTGAATGAAAATTCATATGATTAGTTTAACGACATATTGCGAAGGAAACACCTAAATATATTCGGTAGCGTTCAGAAAACAAATTAAAATATTTTGTAAAGAATGCATTCTCGAGGTTGATAACCAGTTATTTGGATACATGGTTTTGGTAGCATCTAGCTGACATTTGGTTGTGAAGGAAGTACTTCAAAATCCACCAGGACCATTAACCTTGGCATTGGCTAACGGTATCCTCAAGAAAACAAATAAATCTGCACTTGCAAGGAACATGTCCAACATAGACCAGTATGTGTTAGTGATGCTATGATGATTGTCAATAAAGTAAGTGTTGAGAATCTAATGTTTTGAGATCTATACAAAAACACATTTGATACTGCAATGCAAGAATAGCTTTAGAATTATTGTGGTATTTGATGTAAACTATGATGCAGAGATGAATAATGGAAGCTTAGGTAGTCGATTGTGGATCTGTAATATCAACAGAGGGCAACCAATTCAGTAATATAGATGCCTTTAAATGTTTCCAGAAGGCAAGACAGCATTAACCAATTTTCTTGTTGATACTTGGAAGGTCACATACTACCTTGCTGTTTTAGGTGACAAAGAGATGTTTGCAACATCAGAAAACAAATGTTATAAACCAAGGCATGATACTGTTTGTCATGTGGAAGAGTCAGCATCTTCACACGAAGAACTGAAACTCGCACGCTGCTAAATGCTGCTACATGCCAGTCAACACTTTAACTCTATTGCCATTGAATCAGAAGATGTGTTTATGCTATGTTACAGGGAGATCGAGCATATATTTAACAGATGTAGGACCAAGAATAGACAGCAATACAGAGATATATAGAAACTCTCTTAGTGATAATGGAAGTTTTTGAAGCATTTACCAGATATGACACAGTGTGTGCCTTCAATGGTCATGGAAAGGTTTCTGCAATTAAAATTGTTATAAAGTCCAGTATATTCCAATCAGCTATGTTAAAGTTAGGTGAAGTATGGATTTTACTACTTTATGAGCTGATTGCATCTCTCCAAGACTTCAAATGTAGGATATATGCTGCAAAGGCTACTGATACTAAAGTGAGTAGCTTGTGCAACAAGATGTTTTCGGGTTTAATATCTTGGTGTTGAATCAGGAAAACTTCCACCCTGTGAAGGCACATTATATCTCCACTCATTGCGAGCAAATTATCAGATATCTGGCGTAGAAGCCTAATAAACCTTACTGAAATTCAAGTCCAAAAGATCACGGATGGTTCATGGAAGATGGTTAGTTGGAAGCTAAGTGGATAAGTGATATTCTGCTTCACAGGTTGTTATAGAATTCATGTCTCCTGCAAGTACGCTAGATAATGTAAATTACCAATGTGTCATTGTCTGTTAAATGCACAAAAATGCTCATCCGTCTGCAAAAATCGAGTAAGAGTTTTGATACGAAACATAGAGAAAGCTCTGATGGAGAGAATGGCAGTTATGATGACATGTACACTATCCAACTACTGCTTGTAACAAGGGAAATGTACAGAATGGATTAAATACACATAGCGTTTTATTACAGTATAAGATAATGTTACTTTAGAGTTCAAAATTGCTTAAAACAGAAGTTTATTTTGTGTCAAATTTTCCTAACACATTCCATATTTTGCAAGTGTACCTATATCTATCGTCATTCTTATTATGTTATATGGAAGTCATTAGCAGGCTTGTATGATTTAAATTTCAGTTCATATGATCATATGATTTAAACTTGATAATTATATTTAAAAAAAATGAATAAATACTACTTGTAAATGTTACGTTTCACATTTTTGTAATTTATTTTATGTTATATAAAGTTATAAAATATTGTTTATATTGTACTAACATGTTTCCACAGAACATTTATAAAAGCATCAGGACGAGACGATACCATCTGGGTGTTAATATGAATCAAAGCCTGCAGGAATTTGATATGATCCAATTTAAACTTGATAATTACATTTTAAAAAAAAAATGAATAAATACTACTTGTAAATGTTACATTTCACATTTTTGTAACGTATTTTATGTTATATAAAGTTATAAAGTTGTGTTTGTATTGTACAAACCTGTGTCAACAGAACATTATATAAAAGCGTTAGGACAAGATAAAACCATATTGGTGTTAATATTAATCAAAGCCTGCAGGAATTTGATCTGATCCAAATTTAAACTTGATAATTAAATTTTAAAGAAGTGAATAAATACTACTTGTAAATATTACATTTCACATTTTTGTAACGTATTTTATGTTATATAAAGTTATAAAAATGTGTTTGTATTGTACTAACATGTGTCCACAGAACATTATATAAAAGCATTAGGACGAGAAGAAACCATATAGGTGTTAATATGAATCAAAGCCTGCAATGATTTTTGGAACGATTATATAACTGTTTTTATCAGATGAATGTAACGTAAATATTGTTTAGAAGAAATTACTACTTTTAATAAATTACATATAACATTACTTATCTGATACAGTTGTGTTTTATTATGTATTTTTATTGTTAAATTAATTCTTTATAAACAAATCTAGGAAGGGATTTCAATAGAAATATCGGAAATCAATATTACTTTTAAAAAGTAACGTCAAATGTAATTGTAATGTAAAAATACAAAATGATTACAAAATAATTGCTTAATGTGGTATTTTATTTCAGAAGAACACTTCTTCTCTTGTTTAAACACCATTAGATAACACATATAACAATTATTCACTGCTCTAATGCAACTGTTTTGTATACCAAAAAAAAAGAAGAAATTATTTGTAATGATTTTAATGAAATTACAGTTACCATAGAAACTCACTAAAATCAGACACTAAGCTGTGCCTCAGAGGTGGCCCCCTGACTTTTTCATAGACCACAGACAAGTATCTATTCAAAAAATAGTATAGCAATTTATCAGTCTGATCGGTACCAATTTGTTAAATTTTGGGTCTTAGCTCACGGCCTATTTGCAATATTTGCATGACTGATAGGACAAATAAACAAAATTGGCATAACTGAAAAGACAAGTGGTATAGAACAGAAAAGAACAACAACCCCCTATGTCTTGCTGGTCACTGCCATTGTCATGTAACTAAACTGTTATGCAATCTCTAATTTACGCAGCCGGTAATAACAGATTCATCCCATTTCTACTCTGATATGCACACCTCTGGTGCTGCACTGTGCATTGTAAGTCTGCTCTCTGAGATGAGAGTGATGCATTGTGGCAGGTTACAGTTGTTTCTTGGTGAAAGAATTACAACAACATGTATAATTCTGCTCTGCCTTGAAGTTGAAGCAACTGTTCTAATCTGGAATGAATTGAAGGATGTATGAAATCAATCATAAATTAAATTTTGTAAATGTAACAAAATTACTTCATATTAATTCAAATGAAAAATATATTGTAACGTGAAAAATTATTCATACGATTGGTGCACCTTTGATGTAATGAGTTTTTAGTATTGACTTCTAGCTTTGTCATCAACCTGTTCAAATACTTTCATGTACAAAGTTCAAGAGCCAGGGCTGTCCGTAAGGGCCGGGGGCCTGGATTTCACCAAGCTATTCTTGTTCTGACCACCAGCTACAATGGGCTGAGGATATACCGTTAAAAACATATTTTGTTTTAATAATGAAGTTTAATTTGGCACAAATTGCAAATTTTTACTTTTCAGTAGACTACATTGCTGGGTCACATAAACATATAATACAAACTATTTTTCATTAAAAACAATGAAAATTCATCACGGATCGTCTCCTGCAAGAGCCCAGGCTCATAACAATTAGTTCATAACCTACTTTGATACATCACAGTTAGTTTTACACGCATTGTCAAATGTATATTTATAATTCATATTTTTGTACCTAAAATAGATGAATAACACAGTCATATTCATTTACTGTTATTACATTTTTCCTGCGACTGTTATTTAGCACATTGATGTGAATAATGTATGTTTGAGGGCCTCACGGAAGATTAACATTTTCAAATGAGTTCCCTTTGTTGAAAAAAGATCGATTTTATTATAATGTTGCTTTTTTTGCACAAAAACAGCATGAATCACAATGATCACCATAAGTAGTTATAATAGAAATAATAAGTTCAAATTTACCTTCCATGTCATTTACTCTGATTGGTTGACTAAAAACTGTCTAATGGATGGGTTGCCACACAGAAGGTTGAAACCATTTGTGCCCAACATACGTGGATAAGTGATGACAAATGATGATGGTCTGCTGCAATGTCTTCCATAGATACAAAAGTCTGCTCAACATGACCAGCAGGTAGACACTTCTCAATGAAAGTGTGTGCCAACCCTCCTTCCCTGTACAATAAACATGTAGATGTTATCTTTTACTGCAAAAATATTATTTTTATATTCATTTCAACATGCAGTTAAATCTGTCTTAAGCAGCCATCAAGGGAATGGAGAAAAGTGGCCTTTTCATACAGGTTGTTGCTTAATTTAATACAGATTACATTGCTCTGAAAGTATAGAAATGAAAAATAGAAGTGCGTAAGACAAGTGGCTGCTCAATAGTGGTGACTGCTTACACAGGTCTGTATAACACTTGCTTTTAACGACTTCTTTTTTGTATAAAGTTATTTGTATTTATCCTTAGAAGTTGTCTAATTTGTCTTATAAATTATGATTTTGTCTTCCTCAACCAAAAAACTCTGACTAAGATATTGCCATATATATGTATAACTGTATAACTATGTTAAAAATGGCATTAAATCCGATTCAACAATAAAAAAAAAAACATGAGCAAAAACATTACGATGCCCAAGTATTGCAAGGCAAGGTGGTTTGCAAATGTCCCTTGTATGTTTTGCTACTTAAATAGTTAAATGAAGAAAATAGTTGGATGTCGGTCAGCAAAATCTGAATTCTGCAGCAACTAGAAATGACACGCATATTATCTTCATTGTTCTATATCAACAACCAATCACAAATACTTTTAATTTTATCACAGGATCCAGTTTATGACATTATTTTTTTTTTATATTTCTATCACCATAGCAACCAAAATATTAGTCGCATCAAAAATCAAAACAATGGACAAGTTTCCTCATATTCTTCTCTTAAATTACATGAAATTATTTTTATAAATTGTAACAGGACCTTGATTTTGGCACTATTTTTCACATTTTTGTTGTCATTAGCAACAAAAGTATGGGTCCAGCTGGAAAATAAAATAGCCTACATAATCCAACATTGCTCTCTATGATAATTTCAAGGTTCTGACTTTACCTTACATATTTTTTAAGTTATCAAGATATTTTTTACATTTTTTTGACAAGCAATTTAAGTTATCACAGGATCCAGATGTTACAGACAAATGTTAAACCTAAAGTCTCAGAGGCTGTTTGTTCGATACCAAGTTCAACCTGATAAATCTCAAAAAAACAACGCTTTGTACTGGTTCTACAAAGGATCCAGATGTTGACACTATTTTTCAAATTTCATCACCATGGCAACGAAATACTAGTCAGACCTGGATATTAAAACAATGTGCATAATGTCATCATTGTCCTATATCATGTCAGGTTTTGTGTCTTTAACACAAGTACTTTTTAAGTTCTCGTCGAGTCCTGATTTTGTGGACAGACGCATAGACTGAGAGTAAACCTCAAGTCCTCTTCTGTGAAAATTTCATAGCTAGTGGATTAATAAAATTAGTTGGCCACCCACACCAGAGGTTGCAGTACGATTCCCAGTTTGACCCGATGCCTCTTTAAAAAAAACAACAACTCAGTACTGGTTCTCCTATCCCAGGAGGTGGACTCAAAAAACCAACTCAGTACTGGTTCTCCTATCCCAGGAGGTGGACTCAAAAAACCAACTTAGTACTGGTTCTCCTATCCCAGGAGGTGGACTAAAAAAACCAACTCAGTTCTGGTTCTCCTATCCCAGGAGGTGGACTAAAAAACGGTTTAAATAAGCTTCAAGATTTCTTTTCAATCAAGTTAAAATAATGTAGATAGAAACTATTGATTTGACATGGCTCATTACAACAAATAAGGAACATAAAAAGCCAATGGTTAATTTAAAGCCAACAAACATTATGGACAGGTAATTAAAACAAAGTTTGTTAATAATTGTAATATCTTAAAATTCATATCAACCGTTGGATCTGCTGTCCTTTTCTTCTCTGTATCTGTTTACTGCTCTTGCGATGATGGCAGATTTGGAGATTCAACTGAATAACCTTTGCCTGCAATGGAAAAACACATGACAAAAATATATATCATTTAATAATAATTATGATTATAATGATAACTATAATGATAATGATGATAAAAATTACTTCATTTAACTAGAATATTACTCAGTTGGACAAAGTCTAATCTTCCCTGTGGTCCTAAACAACAAATTTTAAACAAGAACATGTGTTCAACATTAAACATTTAATGAATGATATTGTATGAAATTTATGTAATGTTTCTGTTAATTTGAAGAAATTTATAAATACTAATTCAAACTACCATTTTGATAACATATATTTTTTTTCATTTTATTTTTATGCAAACAAGATTACCCTAATATTCAAGTTTGTCTTTCATTCTCTATTAAAGTTTCAGTGTATAGATGTTCTCTTTTTTGTCCATATATGTTGCAGAATGAATGAATGAAATGGATTTTATGGCGTATCAACACATTTTAAGTTATTCTATGCCAACAGGAAGGAAGATTCAAGTTGTGTCACTCAACATGTACAAAAACAACAAATCACATATTAAAAAATCAAATGAACAAATGAATTTGCAGAATGAACCTAGAACCTGATACCTACAAATTCTATTGTATTACTCAAATTATTGCTAAGTATTATGACATGCATTAGCCAAAGTGATCCTCAGAATTCTTGCCATCACTCATATTGCTCTCTGGATCCACACAGGGGTTGGTAATTTAACCACAATAATGAACATTACAGAACAAATTATCAAATGAACATGACACCCAGCCATAGGATTGCTACCCCTCTGAAGAGATTGACAGTGATTCTACTCTTACCCGGAACCACACGAGTCATGATGTTGCAGAACACCTGCAAAACATGTCCCTGAATTCTTGCTTCACATCCTAAACCAGTAAATAGCTGATTCTTTCACATTCTGTAAAAATAGTTTATACCGATACATTTTAGCTGGATTGAGCTCAAAATTTATTAAGCCAACATGAATATGAACTGCTCTGGAGTCCACTTCCTTGAAAAAACCAGAACTGAGTGGCGTTTTACTTTCAATGACATCTTGAAATGACGGTGGTATTTCTTTCAAGAATCAGTGTTGTTTATTGGTCTTTTTGAAATATAGAGGTTTAAGAAAGTCACGCGATTCCCATAATTAAGAAATTATATTATGTGACGTAATCAGTTGCCTGTGAATTATGAATGATTATTTACCAAATAATTAATCCACCGTGAGCTATTTTATCAACATTTAGTCAGGAGATGCATTTTCCTATACTTATATAAAAGTCCTTGCCATCATTAATGATATAGTAATATTATTTTTGATATTCCCGATGGTCAGGCATGAATTGTGTATATGAAACGTGTTGCTCATTGGGTTTGGTGTAAAACCAGACACATAGTAATTAATAAGTCACTCTTAGTCACACGTAGATCTGAAACAGTTTCAGCTATAATAATAACACCAACGTCCATATATACACTATTAAATTGATTAGCTATTTTTCTCCCCTCAAACAATATATAAGATATACATCTAGATAACAACGCATATTTACTTATTTGATAATTTTATCCTAAAGAGCAATGAAGATAAAGTAAACAATAGTTGGGACTTCAACCTGTTCTGCCCTAGAACACTTTTATTGATTGCATTCGGATACAAGTGTGTGACGTCAGTAGTTGTGTGTGTGTTTATGAAAGCTTGTATTCTTGAATGATCTGTGTTTCATTTTCATCCTCGCTTTTTATAACAGGGGAGAAAAATATTTATTTAAAGAATAAAACAACAACATTGGATCGACAATAACATTAATTATGCCACCACTTGTTTCACATTGCCTTATATTTTTACACTATTTTTTATCAAAATTTACTGCGTTTTTGGATGAGCTGTCAAAACAAACTGACGACTTTCCTACGGACCTGTAACATTGAAAACTCCATGTTTGTCCCACTTGTGATTGTAATAAAAAATCTCAAATATTCCCCTCAATTGAGGATCCTCAAATCTGAGTTGAGAAATTTTGTGAAACAAAAAACTTGTGAAATCTCATTTGAGTAAGGAAATACTCAACTTAAGAAGTTTAGTGAAACCAGGGCTATTGGACAAGAAGTTAACTAGTTTAGTTTAAACTTATTTATTTTATTTTGTCACGCTCGAAGTCTTCCTGGTTAGAACCAGTACTAAACATATGCAGAAAAGTGTCTTAGTCAAGGACACCAGACATAACCGTGGCAGAGGATCGAACTCACGACCCTTTGATCATGGGCTCAGTGCTCTACCACTGGACCACACAATAGGATAACTGATTGTCTGTTATCCTTCAATGACACCAAACATTCAAACAAATAAAAATAATGAAATATCTGACAAGATTGGGTTACGCGTTCTGCGAGACACATATGTGAATAAGCGTCAATCTGTCCTTGTCTGTGTTGCCACGATACAATGGTGGTGCTTCCATAACTGTGCATGTGAAATTTACGAATATGGGTTGCTGCACATCACTTGTTGCGCAGCCAGCACTGAAAGAAAGAAATACTGTAAGTTTTATGTATTTAAAAGCAAAATGTATTTAAAAGCAAAGTTATGAAAGAGACCATTTAAAGCATCAAGTGTTTAGAGCGAGTATATCAGAAAAAAAACCCATATAAATGCCTTAAAAAATGAAATTATTTTTAAAATGGTTAATATCATTAATAGATACAACCGAAATGGTTTAGTATGCCAAATCTACCAAAATGTGACAAAATTATTATTTAAATTGGGAGTGGCGGTCGCTACACTTAAAACAAAATCCCCATGCTAAAAATAGACAGCATTTAAAAACTGCTAGACCATCGCATTATCATTTGGACTCTTTCTAAGATGAAACAATTTTTACTATGTGAAAACCTGTATAACAGATCAAAATGAAATCATGTGACTCATTTAATAGGTCGCAAAATATGCTGCAATTTTAAGCAGGAAATCTTATTTTAGTCTAACCTAGGCGAGTTGTCCAAGTTGGGAAATCCCTTTTCAATATATTGTTTTGGCAAGTTTAAATAGATATCCTTTGGCAATACGGGGTCAGTGAGTATATATATGCATGATATATTGGGAAAAAATGTTAATAGCCAATTTTACAATTTGGAAAATCCTGATACATTCCTTTTAACCCTTTACTTCATATAGATGCCTTTGGACACCTCTAATATAGACGCCTTTGGACACCTCTTATATAGAAGGCTTTTGAAAACAGTGTAGGACCAGTTCTGATTGCTCGTAACAAGCAATTAGAACAGATCTTACACTGTTTTCTGCTCTATCAAAATAAATAGGTAAAATGTATCTATTTATGGAAATTGACTATGTGTGGCTCTGAGTTGGAAAAGTCTACTTATAATATATATGAAGTAAAGGGTAAAGTAAAAATTGCACTTTATACCAACTTTGTAAATATAGGTTTATCAGTATACCACATCTATTAAATAGTGTTGCCATTATTATTCTTTGTATTTGTGATCATCTTGGGTCTCTTTTACTTTGTTGTACTTGCTGGTGTTGCCATAAAATGTTGTATATTTTGATGATGTATAAACAAAGGCATTGTTAATGAATGCAAGTATTTGCTGCATTTTGTAACACAACTTTTGTTCCAATACTTAATGTGTTATTACTTTGTTGAAACAAACTACATGAAATTCCAGATATATAACAACTGATATTACTTTGTCTTTTAGTCAACACTCACCTGTGGGATTGTTATATGTGCAGATATATGGGGCATTGGCAGTGGAAATATTACCAAGGATACTGATCTACATGTGCAGGGGAATATATACATATTGTAAACTTGGCATTCTCTGATGATTTCCTACAAGAAAGGACATAAACAACCATTATTGTGACAATAAAAAAAGTAAGTAAATATATCATTAGATAAAATAAGATCAGAAACAACAGTGGCAGATATAGAGGACAGGGAGCACACTTAAAGTTGGCAATGCAGCATAGTTAAATTTGACCGTAAAGCTAATGTAAGAACTAGCATAACGACCAATGGACCCGACATTACAACGATTATCACTCCATGCACTCACCACGTGACACTGTTTGTCCAAGTAAATACAATGTAGTGTTTACTTAAACATCGTTAGCTTATCTAAGGAAAATGTCAACGTAGCAACCACTATTGATCTTTGATCGGATTATCAAATTGTTATACAAATTCTGACACTACAAGTCAGACCTGGTTAGCCCAGTCGGTAGCGCAACTATCAATTCAGGGATTGTGAGTTTGAATCCCCGTCTGGCCACAGTCTCTGTGATAATTGATATGCAATCTCATTGCCGTTAATCTCCCACCCTTGATTCAAGTAGGAAAATAATCTGCTAGATTTCATAAAATTTGTTTTTAATACCTGCATAATAGGTCTTCCTCTGCCCATGGTACAAATGCACTGTGGTGTTACAACATTATGTGGTGTTGAAAATGACGTTAAATCCAAATGAAACAAATGGGAAACAGATTCTAAAAAAAAAGTTATAGACTTACTTCTGCATCCATTTCATAATGTACTCTTGTTATTGTGATTAATGGTTTATGTATTAAAATGATGTACATTTTTTAATTACATACTGTTTAAACTAAATCAAATAAACATACATTTAATATGGGATACCCAGTCTGCAAGTCAAATACTGTTACGGTATATGTACATCTGTCTGAAGTTGACTCTGAGATTAACAATTAACACGATTTCTGTTGAATGTTGATCAACGATTGCGTAATTCAGTCTACATTTCATTGTCAATCTATGACTGTCATCATAGAGCCAAATGAATGCAGTTTACTTGTTACGTAGTTAAATTATTTCAAACATATTTTAATTAAAGTTCTGTCAACATTACATCTGGCCCTTCCCTTATATTTAAAACATAAACATTAACTACTGTTTCTTCATAGACATCATACATGTCATACAGTACATATACGACGTTGGATTAGAAAGTTTATAGAATTTAGCCATAACTTACTTTTATAATTATACAATGCACAATAGTGTTATTGTATTTAAAATAAATGTAAACGGTACATATTTTGAAAATTTAAGCATGATACGTCAACTATTAAGAAATAAGCCGCCATTCAAAGGAATGAGATATGTCGGGGCAAAATGAAAGCATTGTATTCAACAAAAACCGACGTCAAAATTTTAAACAGGTGCTTCGGTATCAAATTTAGTGAGTCACTCTTTTCAAAATACTCTCCTCTGTGGTCTATACATTTTAGCCACCATTTACACTATTTAGTGAACATGTTAACGAAATCTGAAGATGGTATACCTAACACAAAATTCTGTGAAACTTGCTTTAATTCCAGTATGTTTTCAAATCAACTTCCTATTTGCTTATTTTAAATGACTGTTTCCCGGCCATCTCAAAAACATTAATTTTGTGACATTTAAACACTATAGCCATTGAAACATTAGATTCATTGTACATACTTTTGTTTATCTATTCGAGCAGGTGTATTACCTCACATGGAGCAGAACATTACGGAACTGCGGTATTATGCATGCTAAGCCATTCTCAAGTGCCCCAATGTCAGTTTGTTTCAAACAAAATGGAATATGTAACATCATAATATTGACGTCATTTTGAGATGCGCATAATTTGTGCCATTTTTCTGAAGGCATAAACAAGCATATGATACAGCAAACATTGATATTTTTTCTTTAAAAATAAAACCTGTTACGGCAATGCTACACTTGTTTGAACAGTAGAGGTAGGAGAAAAGCAAAAACTGCCCTGACTACGTGAATCGATGTTTCCATAGTTACTATAGAATATAAACTAATGATGAAAAATTATAAAATTTTTGCAAAATTGCTTAAAATATATAGTGGCTGAAAATCATAAAAATACAATGATAAAAAAAAAAAAAAATTGTGGCAAAAGTCTCCGACCTTTCTAATCCTCCACCCCCCCCCCCCCCCCCCCCCCCCTGCTCAGAATCTTGAGCAGCAGTCCAATCTAGGTTATCAAGTGAATAACTGACACACCACAAGTCAGTTTCTGTTATATAATTATCAGAATCTTGAGCAACAGTCCAATCTAGGTTATCAAGTGAATAACTGACACACCACAAGTCAGTTTCTCTTAATATATAATTATCAGAATCTTGAGCAACAGTCCAGTCTAGGTTATCAAGAAAATAACTGACACACCACGAGTCAGAATATCTTATATAAATACCAGGATCTTGAGTAGCAGTCCAATCTATGTTATCAAGTAAATAACTGACACAACACAAGTCAGTATCTCTTATATAATTATCAGACACTTGAGCAGTTGCCCAATCCAGGTTACCATGTAAATAACTGACACACCACAAACCAGTATCTCATATAATCATCAGAATTTTGAGCAGCAGTCCAATCTAGGTTATCAAATACATAACTGAAACACCACAAGTCAGTTTTTCTTATATAATTATCAGAATCTTGAGCAGCAGTCCAATCTAGGTTATCATGTCAATTACTGACACACCACAAGTCAGTATCTCTTATATAATTTTCAAAATCTTGAGCAGCAGCCCAATCTAGGTTAGTAAGTAAATAATTGACACACCACAAGTCAGTATCTCTTATATAATTATCAGAATCTTGAGCAGCAGTCCAATCTAGATTAGTAATAAATAACTGACACACCACAAGTCAGTTTCTCTTATATAATTATCAGAATCTTAAGCAGCAGTCCAATCTAGGTTATCAAGTAAATAGCTGACACACCACAAGTCAGTTTCTCTGATATTATTATCAGAATCTTGAGCAGCAGTCCAATCTAGGTTATTATGTCAATTACTGACAAACCACCAGTTAGTATCTCTTATATAATTATCACAATCTTGAGCAGCAGTCCAATCTAGATTAGTAAATAAATAACTGACACACCACAAGTCAGTTTCTCTTATATAATTATCAGAATCTTGAGCAGCAGTCCAATCTAGGTTATCAAGTAAATAACTGACACAACACAAGTCAGTATATCTTTTATAATTATCAGAATCTTCAGCAGCAGTCCAATCTAGGAAAGTAAGTTAAAAAACTGACACACCACAAGTCAGTATCTCTTATATAATTATCAGAATCTTGAGCAGAAGTCCAATCTAGGTTATGAAGTAAATAACTGACACACCACAAGTCAGTATCTCTTATATAATTATCAGAATCTTGAGCAGCAGTCCAATCTAGGTTATCAAGTAAATAACTGACACAACACAAGTCAGTATATCTTTTATAATTATCAGAATCTTCAGCAGCAGTCCAATCTAGGAAAGTAAGTTAAAAAACTGACACACCACAAGTCAGTATCTCTTATATAATTAACATAATCTTGAGCAGAAGTCCAATCTAGGTTATGAAGTAAATAACTGACACACCACAAGTCAGTATCTCTTACATAATTATCAGAATCTTGAGCAGCAGTCCAATCTAGGTTATCAAATACATAATTGACACACCACAAGTCAGTATCTCTTATATAGTTATCAGAATCTTGATCAGAAGTCCAATCTAGGTTATCATGTCAATTACTGACACACCACAAGTCAGTATCTCTTATATAATTATCAAAATCTTGAGCAGCAGCCCAATCTAGGTTAGTAAGTAAATAATTGACACACCACAAGTCAGTATCTCTTATATAATTATCAGAATCTTGAGCAGCAGTCCAATCTAGATTAGTAATAAATAACTGACACACAACAAGTCAGTTTCTCTTATATAATTATCAGAATCTTAAGCAGCAGTCCAATCTAGGTTATCAAGTAAATAGCTGACACACCACAAGTCAGTTTCTCAGATATAATTATCAGAATCTTGAGCAACAGTCCAATCTAGGTTATTATGTCAATTACTGACACACCACCAGTTAGTATCTCATATAATTATCAGAATCTTGAGCAGCAGTCCAATCTATATTAGTAAATAAATAACTGACACACCACAAGTCAGTTTCTCTTATATAATTATCAGAATCTTGAGCAGCAGTCCAATCTAGGTTATCAAGTAAATAACTGACACAACACAAGTCAGTATATATTTTATAATTATCAGAATCTTCAGCAGCAGTCCAATCTAGGAAATTAAGTTAAAAAACTGACACACCACAAGTCAATATCTCTTATATAATTATCAGAATCTTGAGCAGAAGTCCAATCTAGGTTATGAAGTAAATAACTGACACAACACAAGTCAGTATCTCTTATATAATTATCAGAATCTTGAGCAGCAGTCCAATCAAGGTTTTCATGTAAATAACTGACATACCATCAGTCAGTATCTCTTATATGATTATCAGAAGCTTGAGCAACAGTCCAATCTAGATTATCAAGTAAATAGCTGATACACCACAAGTCAGTTTCTCTTATAAAATTATCATAATCTTGAGCAGCAGTCCTATCTAGATGATCAAGTAAATAAATGACAAACCACAAGTCATTTTCTCTTATATAATTATCAGAATCTTGAGCAGCAGTCCAATCTATGTTAACAAGTGAATAACTGACACACCACAAGTCAGTATCTCTTATATAATTATCAGAATCTTGAGCAGCAGTCCAATCTAGGTTTCCATGTAAATAACTGACACACCACAAGTCAGTATCTCTTATATAATTATCAGAATCTTGAGCAGCAGTCCAATCTAGGTAAGTAAGTAAATAACTGAAACACCACAAGTCAAGTCAGTTTTCATTATATAATTATCAGACACTTGAGCACCAGCCCAATCTAGGTTATCAAGTAAATAACTGACACACCACCAGTCAGTATCTCTTATATAATTATCAGAATCTTGAGCAGCAGTCTAATCTAGATTATCATGTTAATGATTGACACACACCACAATTCAGTTTCTCTTATATAATTATCAGAATCTTGAGCTGAAGTCTAATCTAGGTTAGTAAGTAAATAACTGACACACCACAAGTCAGTTTCTCTGATATAATTATCAGAATCTTGAGCAGCAGTCCAATCTAGGTTATCAAATACATAATTGACACACCACAAGTCAGTATCTCTTATATAGTTATCAGAATCTTGATCAGAAGTCCAATCTAGGTTATCATGTCAATTACTGACACACCACAAGTCAGTATCTCTTATATAATTATCAAAATCTTGAGCAGCAGCCCAATCTAGGTTAGTAAGTAAATAATTGACACACCACAAGTCAGTATCTCTTATATAATTATCAGAATCTTGAGCAGCAGTCCAATCTAGATTAGTAATAAATAACTGACACACCACAAGTCAGTTTCTCTTATATAATTATCAGAATCTTAAGCAGCAGTCCAATCTAGGTTATCAAGTAAATAGCTGACACACCACAAGTCAGTTTCTCTGATATAATTATCAGAATCTTGAGCAACAGTCCAATTTAGGTTATTATGTCAATTACTGACACACCACCAGTTAGTATCTCATATAATTATCAGAATATTGAGCAGCAGTCCAATCTAGATTAGTAAATAAATAACTGACACACCACAAGTCAGTTTCTCTTATATAATTATCAGAATCTTGAGCAGCAGTCCAATCTAGGTTATCAAGTAAATAACTGACACAACACAAGTCAGTCTATCTTTTATAATTATCAGAATCTTCAGCAGCAGTCCAATCTAGGAAAGTAAGTTAAAAAACTGACACACCACAAGTCAGTATCTCTTATATAATTATCAGAATCTTGAGCAGAAGTCCAATCTAGGTTATGAAGTAAATAACTGACACACCACAAGTCAGTATCTCTTATATAATTATCAGAATCTTGAGCAGTAGCCCAATCTAGGTTATCAAGTAAATAACTGACACAACACAAGTCAGTATATCTTTTATAATTATCAGAATCTTCAGCAGCAGTCCAATCTAGGAAAGTAAGTTAAAAAACTGACACACCACAAGTCAGTATCTCTTATATAATTATCAGAATCTTGAGCAGAAGTCCAATCTAGGTTATGAAGTAAATAACTGACACACCACAAGTCAGTATCTCTTATATAATTATCAGAATCTTGAGCAGTAGTCCAATCTAGGTTATCAAGTAAATAACTGACACAACACAAGTCAGTATATCTTTTATAATTATCAGAATCTTCAGCAGCAGTCCAATCTAGGAAAGTAAGTTAAATAACTGACACACCACAAGTCAGTATCTCTTATATAATTATCAGAATCTTGAGCAGCAGTCCTATATAGATGATCAAGTAAATAAATGACAAACCACAAGTCATTTTCTCTTATATAATTATCAGAATCTTGAGAAGCAGTCCAATCTAGGTTTCCATGTAAATAACTGACACACCACAAGCCAGTATCTCTTATATAATTATCAGAATCTTGAACAGCAGTCCAATCTAGGTAAGTAAGTAAATAACTGACAAACCACAAGTCAAGTCAGTTTTCATTATATAATTATCAGACACCTGAGCACACGCCCAATCTAGGTTATCAAGTAAATAACTGACACACCACCAGTCAGTATCTCTTAAATAATAATCAGAATCTTGAGGAGCAGTCTAATCTAGATTATCATGTTAATGATTGACAAACACCACAATTCAGTCTCTCTTCTATAATTATCAGAATCTTGAGCAGCAGTCCAATCTAGGTTATCAAGTGAATAACTGACACACCACAAGTCAGTTTCTCTTATAAAATTATCAGAATCTTGAGCAGCAGTCCACTCTAGGCTATCAAGTAAATAACTGACACAACACAAGTCAGTATATCTTATATAATTATCAGACACTTGAGCAGCTGCCCAATCCAGGTTACCATGTAAATAACTGACACACCACAAGCCAGTATCTCATATAATCATCAGAATTTTGAGCATCAGTCCAATCTAGGTTATCAAATACATAACTGAAACACCACAAGTCAGTTTTTCTTAGATAATTATCAGAATCTTGAGCAGCAGTCCAATCTAGGTTATCAAGTAAATAGCTGACACACTACCAGTCAGTTTCTCTTATATAATTATCAGAATCTTGATCAGAAGTCCAATCTAGGTTATCATGTCAATTACTGACACACCGCAAGTCAGTATCTCTTATATAATTATCAAAATCTTGAGCAGCAGCCCAATCTAGGTGAGTAAGTAAATAATTGACACACCACAAGTCAGTATCTCTTATATAATTATCAGAATCTTGAGCAGCAGTCCAATCTAGATTAGTAATAAATAACTGACACATCACAAGTCAGTTTCTCTTATATAATTATCAGAATCTTAAGCAGCAGTCCAATCTAGGTTATCAAGTAAATAACTGACACAACACAAGTCAGTATATCTTTTATAATTATCAGAATCTTTAGCAGCAGTCCAATCTAGGTTTTCATGTACATAACTGACATACCATCAGTCAGTATCTCTTATATAATTATCAGAATCTTCAGCAGCAGTCCAATCTAGGTAAGTAAGTAAATAACTGACACACCACAAGTCAAGTCAGTTTTCATTATATAATTATCAGACACCTGAGCACAAGCCCAATCTAGGTTATCAAGTATATAACTGACACACCATCAGTCAGTATCTCTTATATAATTATCAGAATCTTGAGCTGCAGTCTAATCTAGATTATCATGTTAATGATTGACACACACCACAATTCAGTTTCTCTTATATAATTATCAGAATCTTGAGCAGCAGTCTAATCTAGGTTAGTAAGTAAATAACTGACACACCACCAGTCAGTTTCTCTGATATAATTATCAGAATCTTGAGCAGCAGTCCAATCTAGGTTATCAAATACATAATTGACACACCACAAGTCAGTATCTCTTATATAGTTATCAGAATCTTGATCAGAAGTCCAATCTAGGTTATCATGTCAATTACTGACACACCACAAGTCAGTATCTCTTATATAATTATCAAAATCTTGAGAAGCAGCCCAGTCTAGGTTAGTAAGTAAATAATTGACACACCACATGTCAGTATCTCTTATATAATTATCAGAATCTTGAGCAGCAGTCCAAACTAGATTAGTAATAAATAACTGACACACCACAAGTCAGATTCTCTTATATAATTATCAGAATCTTAAGCAGCAGTCCAATCTAGGTTATCAAGTAAATAGGTGACACACCACAAGTCAGTTTCTCTGATATAATTATCAGAATCTTGAGCAACAGTCCAATCTAGGTTATTATGTCAATTACTGACAGAACACCAGTCAGTTTCTCTTATATAATTATCAGAATCTTGAGCAGCAGTCCAATCTAGGTTATCAAGTAAATAACTGACACAACACAAGTCAGTATATCTTTTATAATTATCAGAATCTTCAGCAGCAATCCAATCTAGGAAAGTAAGGTTAAAAAACTGACACACCACAAGTCAGTATCTCTGATATAATTATCAGAATCTTGAGCAGAAGTCCAATCTAGGTTTTCATGTACATAACTGACATACCATCAGTCAGTATCTCTTATATAATTATCAGAATCTTCAGCAGCAGTCCAATCTAGGTAAGTAAGTAAATAACTGACACACCACAAGTCAAGTCAGTTTTCATTATATAATTATCAGACACCTGAGCACAAGCCCAATCTAGGTTATCAAGTATATAACTGACACACCATCAGTCAGTATCTCTTATATAATTATCAGAATCTTGAGCTGCAGTCTAATCTAGATTATCATGTTAATGATTGACACACACCACAATTCAGTTTCTCTTATATTATTATCAGAATCTTGAGCAGCAGTCTAATCTAGGTTAGTAAGTAAATAACTGACACACCACCAGTCAGTTTCTCTGATATAATTATCAGAATCTTGAGCAGCAGTCCAATCTAGGTTATCAAATACATAATTGACACACCACAAGTCAGTATCTCTTATATAGTTATCAGAATCTTGATCAGAAGTCCAATCTAGGTTATCATGTCAATTACTGACACACCACAAGTCAGTATCTCTTATATAATTATCAAAATCTTGAGAAGCAGCCCAGTCTAGGTTAGTAAGTAAATAATTGACACACCACATGTCAGTATCTCTTATATAATTATCAGAATCTTGAGCAGCAGTCCAAACTAGATTAGTAATAAATAACTGACACACCACAAGTCAGATTCTCTTATATAATTATCAGAATCTTAAGCAGCAGTCCAATCTAGGTTATCAAGTAAATAGGTGACACACCACAAGTCAGTTTCTCTGATATAATTATCAGAATCTTGAGCAACAGTCCAATCTAGGTTATTATGTCAATTAGTGACACAACACCAGTCAGTTTCTCTTATATAATTATCAGAATCTTGAGCAGCAGTCCAATCTAGGTTATCAAGTAAATAACTGACACAACACAAGTCAGTATATCTTTTATAATTATCAGAATCTTCAGCAGCAATCCAATCTAGGAAAGTAAGGTTAAAAAACTGACACACCACAAGTCAGTATCTCTGATATAATTATCAGAATCTTGAGCAGAAGTCCAATCCAGGTTATCAAGTAAATAACTGACACACCACAAGTCAGTATCTCTTATATAATTATCAGAATCTTGAGCAGCAGTCCAATCAAGGTTTTCATGTAAATAACTGACATACCACCAGTCAGTTTCTCTTATATAATTATCATAATCTTGAGCAGCAGTCCAATCTATGTTAACAAGTGAATAACTGACACACCACAAGTCAGTATCTCTTATATAATTATCAGAATCTTGAGCAGCAGTCCAATCTAGGTTACCATGTAAATAACTGACACACCATCAGTCAGTATCTCTTATATAATTATCAGAATCTTGACCAGCTGTCCAATCTACGTAAGTAAGTAAATAACTAACACACCACAAGTCAAGTCAGTTTTCATTATATAATTATCAGACACCTGAGCACCAGCCCAATCTAGGTTATCAAGTAAATAACTGACACACCACCAGTCAGTATCTCTTATATAATTATCAGAATCTTGAGCAGCAGTCTAATCTAGATTATCATGTTAATGATTGACACACACCACAATTCAGTTTCTCTTATATAATTATCAGAATCTTGAGCAGCAGTCCAATCTAGGTTAGTAAGTAAATAACTGACACACCACAAGTCAGTATCTCTTATATAATTATCAGAATCTTGAGCAGCAGTCTAATCTAGATTATCATGTTAATGATTGACACACACCACAAGTCAGTATCTCTTATATAATTATCAGAATCTTGTGCAGCAGCCCAATCTAGGATAGTCACTAAATAACTCACACTCCACAAGTCAGTATATCTTATATCATTCTCAGAATCTTGAGCAGCAGCCCAATCTACATTAGTCAGTAAATACCTGACACACCACAAGTCATTATCTCTTATATAATTATAAGAATCTTGAGCAGCATCCCAATCTAGGTTAAAAAGAAAATAACTGACACACCACAAGTCAGTATCTCTTATATAATTATCAGAATCTTGAGCAGCAGTCCAATCTAGATTATCAAATAAATAACTGACACACCACAAGTCAATATCTCTTATAATTATCAGAATCGTGAACATCAACCCAAACTAGGTTAGTAAGTAAATAACTGACACACCACAAGTCAGTTTCTCTTATATAATTATCAGAATCATCAGTAGCAAAACAATCTAGGTTATCATGTAAATAACTGACACACCACAAGTCACTATCTCTTACATAATTATCAGCATCTTGAGCAGCAGCCCAATCTACGTTAGTAAGTAAATAACTGACACACCACCAATGAGTACCTCTTATATAATTACCAGACACTTGAGCAGAAGCCCAATCTAGGTTGTTGAGTAAATAACTGACACACCATAAGTCAGTATATCTTATATAATTATCAGAATCTTGAGCAGCAGTCCAATCTAGGTTAGTAGGTAAATAACTGACACACCACAAGTCAGTATCTTTTATATAATTATCAGAATCTTGACCAGCAGTCCAATCTAGGTTATCAAGTGAATAACTGACACACCACAAGTCTTTTCTCTTATATAATTATCAGAATCTTGAGCAGCAGCCCAATCTAGTTTAGTAACTACATAACTGACACACCACAAGTCAATATCTCTTATATAATGATCAGAATCTTTAGTTGCAGTCCAATCTAGGTTATCATGTAAACAACTGACACACCACAAGTCAGTATCTCTTACATAATTATCAGAATCTTAAGCAGCAGTCCAATCTAGGTTATCAGGTAAATAACTGGAACACCACAAGTCAGTATCTCTTATATAATTATCAGAATCTTGAGCAGCAGTCCAATCTAGGTTAGTCAGTAAATAACTGATACAACACAAGTTAGTATCTCTTATATAATTATCAGAATCTTGAGCAGCAGTCCAATCTAGGTAGAAAGTAAATAACTGACACAACACAAGTCAGTATATCTGATATAATTATCAGAATCTTGAGCAGCAGTCCAACAAAGGTTATCATGTAAATAACTGACACACCACAAGTCAGTATCTCTTATATAATTATCAGAATCTTCAGCAGCAGTCCAATCTATGTTAACAAGTGAATAACTGACACACCACAAGTCAGTATATCTTATATAATTATCAGAATCTTCAGCAGCAGTCCAATCTAGGTTTCCATGTAAATAACTGACACACCACAAGTCAGCATCTCTTATATAATTATCAGAATCTTGAGCAGCAGTCCAATCTAGGTAAGTAAGTAAATAACTGACAAACCACAAGTCAAGTCAGTTTTCATTATATAATTATCAGACACCTGAGCACCAGCCCAATCTAGGTTATCAAGTAAATAACTGACACACCACCAGTCAGTATCTCTTATATAATTATCAGAATCTTGAGCAGCAGTCCAATCTAGGAAAGTAAGTTAAATAACTGACACACCACAAGTCAGTATCTCTTATATAATTATCAGAATCTTGAGCAGCAGTCCAATCTAGGTTACAAAGTAAATAACTGACACACCACAAGTCAGTTTCTCTTATATAATTATCAGAATCTTGAGCAGCAGCCCAATCTAGTGATCAAGTAAATAACTGACACACCAAAAGTCAGTTTCTCTTATATAATTTTCAGAATATTGAGCAGCAGCCCAATCTAGGTTATCAAGTTAATAACCGACACAACACAAGTCAGATTCTCTTATATGATTATCAGAATCTTGAGCAGCAGTCCAATCTAAGTTATTATGTCAATTACTGACACACCACAAGTTAGTATCTCTTATATAATTATCAGAATCTTGAGGAACAGTCCAATCTAGATTAGTAAATAAATAACTGACACTCCACAAGTCAGTATCTTTTATATAATTATCAGAATCTAGAGCAGCAGTCCTATCCAGGTTATCAAATACATAACTACTGACACACCACAAGTCAGTATCTCTTATATAATTATCAGAATCTTGAGCAGCAGTCCAATCTAGGAAAGTAAGTTAAATAACTGACACACCACAAGTCAGTATCTCTTATATAATTATCAGACCCTTGAGCAGCAGTCCAATCTTGGTTAGTAAGTAAATAACTGACACAACACAAGTCAGTTTCTCTGATAATTATCAGAATCTTAAGCAGCAGTGCAATCTTGGTAAGTAAGTAAATATCTGACACACCACAAGTCATTTTCTCTTATATAATTATCAGAATCGTGAGCACCAGTCCACTCTAAGTTTGCAAGTAAATCACTGATACACCACAAGTCAGTTTCTCTTGTATAATTATCAGAATCTTGAGCAGCAGTCCAATCTAGTTGATCATGTGAACAAATGACACACCACAAGTCAGTATCTCTTATATAATTATCAGACAATTGAGCAGCAGCCCAATCTAGGTTAGCAAGTCAATAACTGACACACTACAAGTCAGTATATCTTAAATAATTATCAGAATCTTGAGCAGCAGTCCAATCTAGGCTATCAAGTATATAACTGACACACCACAAATCAGTTTCTATTATATAATTATCAGTAACTTGAATAGCAGTCCAATCTAGGTTATCAAGTAAATAACTGACACACCACAAGTCAGTATCTCTTATATAATTATCATAATATTGAGCAGCAGTCCAATGAAGGTAATCATGTAAATAAATGACACACCACAAGTCAGTATCTCTTATATAATTATCAGAATCTAGAGCAGCAGTCCAATCTAGGTTATCAAATACATAACTGACACACCACCAGTCAGTATCTCTTATATAATTATCAGACACTTGAGCAGCAGCCCAACCTAGGTTAGCAGGTAAATAAATGACACACCACAAGTCAGTATATCTTAAGTAATTATCAGAAGCTTGAGTAGCAGCCCAATCTATATTATCAATTAAATAACTGATACACCACAAGTCAGTATCTCTTATATAATTATCAGAATCTTGAGCAGCAGTCCAATCTAGTTGATCATGTAAATAACTGACACACCACAAGTCAGTATCTCTTATATAATTATCAGAATCATGAGCAGCAGCCCAATCTAGGTAGTAACTAAATAACTGACACACCACAAGTCAATATCTCTTATATAATTATCAGAATCTTTAGTTGCAGTCCAATCTAAGTTATCATGTAAACAACTGACACACCAAAAATCAGTATCTCTTGTATAATTATCAGAATCTTCAGCAACAGCCCAATCTAGGTTAGTGACTAAATAACTGACACACCACAAGTTAGTATCTCTTATATAATTATCAGAATCTTGACCAGCAGTCCAATCTAGGTTATCAAGTGAATAACTGACACACCACAAGTCAGTATCTCTTATATAATTATCAGAATCTTGAGCAGCAGCCCAATCTAGTTTAGTAACTACATAACTGACACACCGCAAGTCAATATCTCTTATATAATGATCAGAATCTTTAGTTGCAGTCCAATCTAGGTTATCATGTAAACAACTGACACACCAAAAGTCAGTATCTCTTACATAATTATCAGAATCTTCAGAAGCAGTCCAATCTAGGTTATCAGGTAAATAACTGGCACACCACAAGTCAGTATCTCTTATATAATAATCAGAATCTTGAGCAGCAGTCAAATCTAGGGTAGTAAGTAAATAACTGACATACCACAAGTCAGTAGCTCTTATATAATTATCAGAATTTTGAGCAGCACTCCAATCTAGGTTATCATGTAAATAACTGACACACCACAAGTCAGTATCTTTTATATAATTATCAAATACTTGGGCAGCAGTCCAATCTATGTTAGTTAGTAAATAACTGACACAGCACAAGTCATTTTCTCTTATATATTTATCAGAATCTTGAGCAACAGTCCAATCTAGTTTAGTTAGTAAATAACTGACACACCACAAGACAGTTTCTCTTGTATAATTATCAGAATCTTGAGCAGCAGTCCAATCTATGTTAGTAAGTGAATAACTGACACACCACAAGTCAGTTTCTCTGATATAAGAATCTTGAGCAGCAATCCAATCTAGATTATCAAGTAAATAACTGACACACCACAAGTCATTTTTCTATGATATAATTATCAGAATCTTGAGCAACATTCCAATCTAGTTTAGTAAGTAAATAACTGACACACCACAAGTCAGTTTCTCTTGTATAATTATCAGAATCTTGAGCAGCAGTCCAATCTATGTTAGTAAATGAATAACTGACACACCACAAGTCAGTATCTCTTATATAATTATCAGAATCTTGAGCAGCAGTCCAATCTAGGTTATCATGTAAATAACTGACACACCACAAGTCAGTATCTCTTATATAATTATCAAATACTTGGGCAGCAGCCCAATCTAGGTTAGCAAGTAAATAACTGAAACACTTCATGTCAGTATATCTTAAATAATTATCAGAATCTTGAGCAGCAGCCCAATCTAGGTTATCAAGAAAATAACTGACACACCACAAGTCAGTTTCTCTTACATAAATATCAGAATCTTGAGCAGCAGTCCAATCTAGGTTAGTTAGTAAATAACTGACACACCACCAGTCAGTATCTCTTATATAATTACCGGAATCTTGAGCAGCAGCCTAATCTAGGTTAGAAAGTCAATAACTGACACACCACAAGTCATTTTTTCTTATATATTTATCAGAATTTTGATCAACAGTCCAATCCAGGTTATCAAATACATAACTGACATACCACAAGTCAGTATCTCTTATAATTATCAGAATCTTTAGCAGCAGTCCAATCTAGGTTAGTAAGTAAATAACTGACACACAATTCAGTATCTCTTATATTATTATCAGAATCTTGAGCAGCAGTCCAATCTATATTAAGATGTAAAAAAACTGACACACACCACAAGTCAGTTTCTCTTAATATATAAATATCAGAATCTTGAGCAGTAGTCCAAACCAGGTTACCAAATACATAACTGATACACCACAAGTAAGTATCTCTTAAAATTATCAGAATCTTGAGTTGCAGTTCAATCTATGTTAGTTAGTAAATAACTGACACAGCACAAGTCAGTATCTCTTATATAATTATCAGAATTTTGAGCAGCAGTCCAATCCAGGTCATCATGTAAATAACTGACACACCACAAGTCACTATCGCTTATATAATTATCAGAATCTTGAGCAGCAGTGCAATCTAGGATATCATGTTAATAACTGACACACCACAAGTCAGTATCTCTTATATAATTATCAGAATCTTGAGCAGCAGCCCAATCTTGGTTAGAAACTAAATAACTGACACACCACAAGTCTTTTCTCTTATATAATTATCAGAATCTTGAGCAGCAATCCAATCTAGATTAGAAAGTGATTAACTGACACACCACAAGACAGTATCTCTTATATAATTATCAGAATCTTGAGCAGCAGCCCAATCAGGTTATCAAATAAATAACTGACACATCACAAGTCAGTATCTCATATATAATTATCAGAATCTAGAGCAGCAGTCCAATCTAGGCTATCGAATACATAACTGACACACCACAAGTCAGATTCTGATATAATTATAAGGCACTTGAGCAGCAGTCCAATCTCGGTTAGTAAGTAAATAAATGACACACCACGAGTCAATATCTCTTATATAATTATCACTCTTGAGAAGCAGTCCAATTTAGGCTAGTAAGTAAATAACTGACACACTACAAGTCAGTTTCTCTTATATAATTATCAGAATCTAGAGCAGCAGCCCAATCTAGATTATCAGGTAAATAACTGACACAACACAAGTCAGTATCTCTTATATAATTATCAGAATCATGAGTTGCAGTCCAATCTAGGTTATCGTGTAAATAACTGACACATTACAAGTCAGTATCTCTTGTATAATAATCAGAATCTTGAGCAATAGTCCAATCTAGGTTAGTTAGTAAATAACTAACATACCACAAGTCAGTTTCTTATATAATTATAAGACACTTGAGCAGCAGTCCAATCTAAGTGAGTAAGTAAATAACAGACACACCACAAGTCAATATCTCTTATATAATTATCAGACACTTGAGAAGCAGTCCAATTTAGGTAAGGAAGTAAATAACTGACACACCACTAGACAGTGTCTCTTATATAATTATCAGAATCTTGAGCAGCAGTCCAATCTAGGTTATAAGGTAAATAACTGACACACCACAAGTCAGTATCTCTTATATGATTATCAGTATCTTGAACAGAAGCCCAATCTAGGTTATCAAGTAAATAACAGACACACCACAAGTCAGTTTCTCTTATATAATAATCATAATCTTGAGCAGCTGCCCAATCCAGGTTAGCAAGTAAATAACTGACACACCACATGTCAGTATATCTTAAATAATTATCAGAATCTTGAGCAGCAGCCCAATCTAGGTTATCAAGTAAATAACTGACACACCACAAGTCAGTTTCTCTTACATAAATATCAGAATCTTGAGCAGCAGTCTAATCCAGGTTAGTAAGTAAATATCTGACACACCACAAGTCAGTATCTCTTATATAATTATCAGAATCTTGAGCAGCAGCCTAATATAGGTTAGTCAGTAAATAACTGACATACCACAAGTCAGTCTCTTATATAATTATAAGACATTTCAGCAGCAGTCCAATCTAGGTTAGTAAGTAAATAACTGACACACCACAAGTCAATATCACTGATATAATTATCAGACACTTGAGAAGCAGTCCAATTTAGGTTAGGAAGTAGATAACTGACACACTAAAGTGCAGTATCTCTTATATAATTATCAGAATCTTGAGCAGCAGCCCAATCTAGGTGATAAGGTAAATAACTGAGACACCACTAGTCAGTATATCTTATATAATTATCAGAATCTTGAGCAGCAGCCCAATCTAGGTTATAAGGTAAATAACTGAGACACCACTAGTCAGTATCTCTTACATAACTATCAGAATCTTGAGCAGCAGCCCAATCTAGGTTATAAGGTAAATAACTGAGACACCACTAGTCAGTATATCTTATATAATTATCAGAATCTTGAGCAGCAGCCAAAACTAGGTTATCAAGTAAATAACTGACACACCACAAGTCAGTTTCTCTTATATAATTATCAGAATCTTGAGCAGCAGTCCAATGTATATTAAGATGTAAAACAGCTGACACACACCACAAGTCAGTTTCTCTTATATAATTATCAGAATCTTGAACAGCAGTCCAATCCAGGTTATCAAATACATAACTGACACACCACAAGTCAGTATCTCATATAATTATCAGAATCTGGAGTTGCAGTCCCATCTAGGTTAGTAAGTAAATAACTGACACAGCACAAGTCAGTATCTCTTATATAATTATCAGAATCTTGAGTTGCAGTCCAATCTACCTTATCGTGTAAATAACTGACACACCACAAGTCAGTATCTCTTATATAATAATCAGAATCTTGAGCAGTAGTCCAATCTAGGTTAGTAAGTAAATAACTGACACACCACAAGTTAGTATATCTTATATAATTATCAGAATTTTGAGCAGCAGTCCAATCCAGATCATCATGTAAATAACTGACACACCACAAGTCACTATCGCTTATATAATTATCAGAATCTTCAGCAGCAGTCCAATCTAGGATATCATGTTAATAACTGACACACCACAAGTCAGTATCTCTTATATAATTTTCAGAATCTTGAGCAGCAGCCCAATCTAGGTTAGAAACTAAATAACTGACACACCACAAGTCTTTTCTCTTATATAATTATCAGAATCTTGAGCAGCAATCCAATCTAGATTAGAAAGTGATTAACTGACACACCACAAGACAGTATCTCTTATATAATTATCAGAATCTTGAGCAGCAGCCCAATCAGGTTATCAAGTAAATAACTGACACATCACAAGTCAGTATCTCATATATAATTATCAGAATCTAGAGCAGCAGTCCAATCTAGGCTATCGAATACATAACTGACACACCACAAGTCAGATTCTTATATAATTATAAGGCACTTGAGCAGCAGTCCAATCTCGGTTAGTAAGTAAATAAATGACACACCACAAGTCAATATCTCTTATATAATTATCAGACTCTTGAGAAGCAGTCCAATTTAGGCTAGTAAGTAAATAACTGACACACCACAAGTCAGTTTCTCTGATATAATTATCAGAATCTAGAGCAGCAGCCCAATCTAGATTATAAGGTAAATAATTGACACACCACAAGTCAGTATCTCTTATATAATTATCAGAATCATGAGCAGCAGTCCAATCTAGGTTAGTAAGTAAATAACTGATACACCACAAGTCAGTATCTCTTACATAATTATCAGAATCTTGAGCAGCAGTCCAATTTAGTTTAGTAAGTAAATAACTGATACACTACAAGTCAGTATCTCTTATATAATTATCAGAATCTTCAGTTGCAGTCCAATCTAGGTTATCAAGTAAATAACTGACACACCACAAGTCATTATCTCTTACATAATTATCAGAATCTTGAGCAGCAGTCCAATTTAGGTTAGTCAGTAAATAACTGACACATAACAAGTCAGTATCTCTTATATAATTATCAGAATCTTGAGCAGCAACCCAATCTAGCTGATCAAGTAAATAACTGACACACCACAAGTCATTATCTCTTACATAATTATCAGAATCTTGAGCAGCAGTCCAATTTAGGTTAGTCAGTAAATAACTGACACATAACAAGTCAGTATCTCTTATATAATTATCAGAATCTTAAGCAGCAGTCCAATCTAGGTTATCAAGTAAATAACTGACACACCACAAGTCATTATGTCTAATAATTATATTTATCAAAATCTTGAGCAGCAGTCCAATATAGGTTATCAAGAAAATAACTGACACACCACAAGTATGTTTATCTTATATAATTATCAGACTTGAGCTGCAGTCCAATCTTGGTTATCAAGCAAATAACTGACACACCACAAGTCAGTATCTCGTATATAATTATCAGAATCTTGAGCAGCAGTTCAATCTAGGCTATCGAGTAAATAACTGACACACTACAAGTCAGTTTCTCTTATATAATTATCAGAATCTTGAGCAGCAGTCCAATCAAGGTTATCAAGTCAATAACTGACACACCACAAGTCAGTTTCTCTTATATAATTATTAGAATCTTGAGCAGCAGCCCGATCTAAGTTATCAAGTAAATAACTGACACACCACAAGTCAGTTTCTCTTATATACTATCAGACTTGAGCCGCATTCCAGTCTAGGTTATCAAGTTAATAACTGACACACCACAAGTTAGTATATCTTATATAATAATCAGAATCTGAAGTAGCAGCCCAATCTAGGTTAGTAAGTAAATAACTGACACACCACAAGTCAGTTTCTGTTATATAATTATCAAAATCTTGCGCAGAAGTCCAATCTAGGTTATCATGTTAATAACTGACACAGCACAAGTCAGTATCTCTTATATAATTTTCAGAATCTTGAGCAGCAGCACAATCTAGGTTAGAAACCAAATAACTGACACACCACAAGTCTTTTTTTCTTATATAGTTATCAGAATCTTGAGCAGCAGTCCAATCTCGATTAGTAAGTGAATAAATGACACACCACAAGTCAGTATCTCTTATACAATTATCAGAATCTTGAGCAGCAGCCCAATCAGGTTATCAAGTAAATAACTGACACACCACAAGTCAGTATCTCATATATAATTATCAAAATCTAGAGCAGCAGTCCAATCTAGGCTATCAAATACATAACTGACACACCACAAGTCAGTTTCTTATATAATTATAAGACACTTGAGCAGCAGTCCAATCTAGGTTAATCACTAAATAACTGACACACCACGAGTCAGTATTTCTTATATAATTATCAGAATCTTGAGCAGAAGTCCAATCTAGGTTAGTCAGTAAATAACTGACACACAACAAGTCAGTATCTCTTATATAATAATCAGAATCTTGAGCATCTGTCCAATCTAGGTTATCAAGTAAACAACTGACACACCACAAGTCAGTATATCTTAAATATTATAAGAATCTTGAACAGCAGCTCAATCTAGGTTATCAAGTAAATAACAGACACACCACAAGTCATTATCTCTGATAATTATTAAAATCTTGAGCAGCAGTCCAGTCTTGGTTAGTAAGTAAATAAATGACACACCACAAGTCAGTTTCTCTTATATAATTATCAGAATTTTGAGCAGCAGCCCAATCTAGATTATCAAGTAAATAACTGACACACCAAAAGTCACTATCTCTTATATAATTATCAGAATCTTGATTTGCAGTCCAATCTAGGTTATCATGTAAATAACTGATACACCACAAGTCAGTATATCTTCTATAATTATCAGAATCTTGAGTTGCAGTCCAATCTAGGTTATCATGGAAATAACTGACACACCACAAGTCAGTATCTCTTATATAATTATCAGAATCTTCAGCAGCAGTCCAATCTAGGTTAGTCAGTAAATAACTGACACATAACAAGTCAGTATCTCTTATATAATTATCAGAATCTTGAATAGCATTCCAATCTAGGTTATCAAGTAAATAACTGACACACCACAAGTCATTATCTCTTTTAATTATATTTATCAGAATCTTTAGCAGCAGTCCAATCTAGGTTATCATGTAAACAACTGACACACCACAAATCAGTATCACTTACAAATTATCAAAATCTTGAGCAGCAGTCCAATCTATGTTATCAAGAAAATAACTGACACACCACAAGTCAGTTTATCTTATATAATTATCAGACTTGAGCTGCAGTCCAATCTAGGTTATCAAGTAAATAACTGATACACAACAAGTATATATCTCTTAAATAATTATCAGAATCTTGAGCAGCAGTTCAATCTAGGCTATCGAGTAAATAACTGACACACCACAAGTCAGTATCTCTTATATAATTATCAGAATCTTGAGCAGCAGTCCAATCAAGGTTATCAAGTCAATAACTGACACACCACAAGTCAGTTTCTCTTATATAATTATCAGAATCTTGAGCAGCAGCCCAATCTAGGTTATCAAGCAAATAACTGACACACCACAAGTAAGTTTCTCTTATATACTATCAGACTTGAGCCGCATTCCAATCTAGGTTATCAAGGTAATAACTGACAAACCACAAGTTAGTATATCTTATATAATAATCAGAATCTGAAGCATCAGCCCAATCTAGGTTAGTAAGTAAATAACTGACACACCACAAGTCAGTTTCTGTTATATAACTATCAGAATCTTGAGCAGCAGCCCAATCTAGATTATCAAGTAAATATCTGACACACCACAAGTCAGTTTCTGTTATATAATTATCAGAATCTTGAGCAGCAGCCAAATCTAGGTTAGTAAGTAAATAACTGACACACCACAAGTTAGTATCTCTTATATAATAATCAGAATCTTGAGCAGTAGTCCAATCTAGGTTAGTAAGTAAATAACTGACACACCACAAGTTAGTATATCTTATATAATTATAAGAATCTTAAGCAGCAGTCCAATCCAGGTCATCATGTAAATAACTGACACACCACAAGTTAGTATCGCTTATATAATTATCAGAATCTTGAGCAGCAGTCAAATCTAGGTTATCATGTTAATAACTGACACAGCACAAGTCAGTATCTCTTATATAATTATCAGAATCTGGAGCAGCAGCACAATCTAGGTTAGTAAGTGAATAAATGACACACCACAAGTCTTTTTCTCTTATATAATTATCAGAATCTTGAGCAGCAGTCCAATCTAGATTAGTAAGTGAATAAATGACACACCACCAATCAGTATCTCTTATATAATTATCAGAATCTTGAGCAGCAGCACAATCTAGGTTAGAAACCAAATAACTGACACATCACAATTCTTTTTCTCTTATATAATTATCAGAATCTTGAGCAGCAGTCCAATCTAGATTAGTAAGTGAATAAATGACACACCACAAGTCAGTATCTCTTATACAATTATCAGAATCTTGAGCAGCAGCCCAATCAGGTTATCAAGTAAATAACTGACACACCACCAGTCAGTATCTCTTATATAATTATCAAAATCTAGAGCAGCAGTCCAATCTATGCTATCGAATACATAACTGACACACCACAAGTCAGTTTCTTATATAATTATAAGACACTTGAGCAGCAGTCCAATCAGGTTAGTAAGTAAATAACTGACACACCACAAGTCAATATCTCATATAATTGTCAGACACTTGAGAAGCAGTCCAATTTAGGTTAGTAAGTAAATAACTGACACACCACAAGTCAGTACCTCTTATATAATTATCAGAATCTTGAGCAGCAGCCCAATCTAAATTATAAGGTAAATAACTGACACACCACAAGTCAGTATATCTTATATAATTATTAGAATCTTGACCAGAAGCCAAAACTAGGTTATCAAGTAAATAACTGACACACCACAAGTCAGTATCTGTTATATAATTATAAGAATCTTGAGCAGCAGTCCAATCTAGGTTATCAAGTAAATAGCTGACATAGCACAAGTCAGTTTCTCTTATATATTTATCTGAATCTGGAGCATCCGTCCAATCTAGGTAATCAAGTAAACAACTGACACACCAAAAGTTAGTATATCTTAAATATTATAAGAATCTTGAACAGGAGCTCAATCTAGGTTATCAAGTGAATAACAGACACACCACAAGTCATTATCTCTGATAATTAACAAAATCTTGAGCAGCAGTCCAATCCTGGTTAGTAAGTAAATAACTGACACACCACAAGTCAGTTTCTCTGATATAATTATCAGAATTTTGAGCAGCAGCCCAATCTAGATTATCATGTAAATAACTGACACACCACAAGTCAGTATCTCTTATATAATTATCAGAAAATTGATTTGCAGTCCAATCTAAGTGATCATGTAAATAACTGACACACCACAAGTCAGTATCTCTTATATATTTATCAGAATCTTGAGCAGCAGTCCAATCTAGGTTAGTCAGTAAATAACTGATACACCACAAGCCAATATCTCTTATATAATTATCAGAATCTTTAGTTGCAGTCCAATCTAGGTTATCATGTAAACAACTGACACACCACAAGTCAGTATCTTTTACATAATTATCAGAATCTTGAGCAGCAGTCCAATCTAGGTTAGTCAGTAAATAACTGACACACAACAAGTCAGTATCTCTTATAATTATAATTATCAGAATCTTGAGCAGCAGTCCAATCTAGGTTATCAAGTAAATAACTGACACACCACAAGTCAGTATATCTTAAATATTAGAAGAATCTTGAACAGAAGCTCAATCTAGGTTATCAAGTGAATAACAGACACACCACAAGTCATTATCTCTGATGATTAACAACATCTTGAGCAACAGTCCAATCTTGGTTAGTAAGTAAATAACTGACACACAACAAGTCAGTTTCTCTTATATAATTATCAGAATTTTGAGCAGCAGCCCAATGTATATTATCATGTAAATAACTGACACATCACAAGTCAGTATCTCTTATAGAATTATCAGAATCTTGATTTGCACTCCAATCTAGGTTATAATGTAAATAACTGACACACCACAAGTCAGTATCTCTTATATAATTATCAGAATCTTGAGCAGCAGTCCAATCTAGGTTAGACAGTAAATAACTGATACACCACCAGTCAGTATATCTTCTATAATTATCAGAATTTTGAGTTGCAGTCCAATCTATGTTATCATGGAAATAACTGACACACCACAAGTCAGCAAAGAACAAAGAATTGATCCAGCTGACTTTCTGATCAAACTCTATCAAGTGCTTGGTAAAACCAAACCCAAGATCAATGCCTTTCTCATGCAAGGAGCATTTAATGCTGGTAAAACCTTCTGGATGTGTGCTCTTACTCCTTTCAAGGATAGAGTAGGGTATACAGTACAATCCCAGGACTTCTCTTTTGAGAAATGTGTGAACAAGTCAGTCATTATGATCCAGGAACTGACACTAGTGAAACCAGAAAGTATAGAAGAATTCAAGAAGATCTGTGAGGGAAATCAATGTTTGGTCAATGTGAAACATAAAGAAGGGAAACAACTCAAGAGAACTCCTGTTCTGATTACCTGGAACTTTCCTCCATGGCAGCCTTGCATGAAAGAAAAGGATGCTATCTCTAACAGGATGTATATGTTCCAGAATCTGATGACTACTCAGTGTCTTCAATATTCTTACTCTCCTAATCCTTCCTTCTTTGGAACCATGTTCAAGTATATTAGAGATGAAATAGGAGAAGATACCAATCTCTCCAATGATGAAGATGAAGATTGGAATGATTATTGTGTGGAACTGAACAAATACATGAACTATATCAAGCATTCAGAAGATGTCACCTTAAGTGACCTTCTGATTAATACTCCAGTGACCTATGGTGCTGTGGAACTGCCTCCTACCAAGAGAATGGAAATGGTCAATATGGATCACCTCCTGATGAAATCAGATAACAAGATCATCTCTGAAATGATCAAATATTTACAAGTGATCTCATTGGAAGCAGAAGATTTCTATTGGAACTTTGAGCAATACCAGCATCCAGTACTCTATTACCATGGAGAAGAATTACTTCCCTATGAGGAACTCACCTTCTCTGAAGTGATGTATATCAAGAACTCTTATGATCATATGAATATCCTCAGATTCAAGATGCAACACTTTCCAACCATGATCACAGATGAAGCTCATGCATTGAAACCTATGATGCATGTATGTATCTCTCACATGGCTGAAGCATTGAGAAACTTTATTGGAACATTGAAACTGAAGAAACCCTCTTCTACTTTGGAAACCATCACCATGGAATCATGTACAGTGACACCAGTTCCTATGGTGCATACCCATGTTAGGGATATTCCCTCTCCAAGAGAGATCCCTTTGATTATTGCTGAAAATGTGATAGAGAAAAATAGAAAGAGGAAATCAAGGTTTGAACCTATCCAAGAAGAACCACTAGATTTATCTCTTCCTAAAGATGAGGTAGATGGAATCAGTAGTGCTATGAAAGCCTTAGCAAACACTCTCATCTGTTGTAACAATACAGTAGAGATAGATTTACCAGATCAACCTTCTGAGAATGCAATGCAATCACCTCAAGTGAGAAGAGCTCTACAGATGGACTCTCCCATAGTCAGAAAGAAGAGGAAATATAACAAAACTCATGCTAAATGGAAGAAAACCAAACCTATGGTAGAATCTGAAGATGAGGTTGATTTCACTCCATGGGATATGCAACATGGAGGAGGAGAAGAAGAGATGTATACTGCTATTAAAGTATTACCAGAACTAGATGTGATTGAAGTTGAGAGCTATTTTGAAGATATGGAGAAAGTAGCTCAGGATGATTCTTTTTCAGAAAAGATGGAATTAGAAACCATTAATGAAGCTGATACCAAAGAAGAATTTGATGATGATCATATCACTGAAGAAGAGTACCAAGAGATGCTGAAGCCAGATCAAGATAACAATAAGAATGATACTTCTCTCTTTGGAAAGATATCTGGTATGAGATGGGACAATACCTTACAATATGAGATAGAGAATCCTCTCCATCATGTACTGTATGATCTCTATATGGATCAGCATAGCATTGTTAACAACAAAAAGAAGATGCATTGTATTGATGCTTACATGAAGAAAGAAGCTTTCAAGCAGTTGGAAGATTACCAACAGGTGAAATACAAACTGTTGAAACAAATCTGCAAATGCATGGACAATTTGTATACTCTTGCAGAACCTTTTGATCATATTGTTCAAGATTGGTATCTAGTAGAATTCAATTATATTGAAACCTGTTTGTTAGATAATGATTATCAGAATTCTATGAAGTATTTTGTTGAATTACAACAGAAATTAAAGAAGTATAACTTGCATGAGATCAGGAATACATGTAAACCTAAATAGGTAGGGTATTCACATATTGGTTTGTGTAAATAAATGGACACCTACCCAATGTAAAATCAAATCTAACTTGTTGTTACTTTATTTCAATACCAGTTTAAACCAGTTTATATAGTACTACAGATACAGTTTTACAGATACAGTTTTAAAATACAGTTCTAAATACAGAGCTATCTATACAGAAACAGTGCACCTTATTTATTCTTTCCCATTTACTTACCCTCTACAACTTAAAGAGAGGACAATCTATATAAGAGTGAAGGTGAAGAAAAGCAGAATTTTCCCTCCCTTTTTTGGAGGGAGAAATAGTAAATGGAGTAAATGTAAATGATATTAAAGTACCAAAAGCCTGGCCCTTTAAAATGCCTACTTTAAATCTCCTCTACTCTTTCAGCTTTAGAGATGAAAGGACCTTCTTTAGTATAGGGGGAGAGTTTTTAGTGACTAAGGGGAACTCTCTGCCCCGTTGGGGCTATAAGGCTCTGTCAGAGCAGCAGCCCAATCTAGATTATCATGTAAATAACTGACACATCACAAGTCAGTATCTCTTATATAATTATCAGAATCTTGATTTGCACTCCAATCTAGGTTATAATGTAAATAACTGACACACCACAAGTCAGTATCTCTTATATAATTATCAGAATCTTGAGCAGCAATCCAATCTAGGTTATCATGTAACAACTGACACATCACAAATCAGTATCTCTTATATAATTATCAGAATCTTGAGCAGCAGTCCAATCTAGGTTATCAAGAAAATAAACTGACACACAACAAGTCAGTTTATCTTATATAATTATCAGAATTGAGCCGCAGTCCAATCTAGGTTATCAAGTAAATAACTGACACACCACAAGTTAGTTTCTGTTATATAATTATCAGAATCTTGAGCAGCAGTCGAATCAAGTTGATCAAGTCAATAATTGACACACCACAAGTCAGTTTCTCTTATACAATTATCAAAATCTGAGCAGCAGTCCAATCTAGGCTATCAAGTAAATAACTGACACACCACAAGTCAGTATCTCTTATATAATTAACAGAATCTTGAGCAGCAGTCGAATCAAGTTGATCAAGTCAATAACTGACACACCACAAGTCAGTTTCTCTTATACAATTATCAGAATCTTGAGCCGCAGTCCAATCTAAGTTATCAAGTAAATAACTGACACACCACAAGTTAGTTTCTGTTATATAATTATCAGAATCTTGAGCAGCAGCTCAATCTAGGTTAGCAAGTAAATAACTGACACACCACAGGTCAGTATATCTTTATAATTATCAGAATCTTGAGAAGCAGTCCAATCTAGGTTATCAAGTAAATAACTGACAAACCACAAGTCAGTTTCACTTAGATTATTATCAGACTTGAGCCGCAGTCCAATCTAGGTTATCAAGTAAATAACTGAAACACAACAAGTATGTATCTCTTAAATAATTATCAGAATCTTGAGCAGCAGTCCAATCAAGGCTATCAAGTAAATAACTGACAAACCACAAGTCAATATCTCTTATATAATTATTAGAATCTTGAGCAGCAGCCCAATCAGGTTATCAAGTAAATAACTGAAACACCACAAGTCAGTATCTGATATATAATTATCAGAATCTAGAGCAGTAGTCCAATTTAGGTTAGTAAGTAAATAACTGACACACCAAAAGTCAGTATCTCTTATATAATTATCAGAATCTTGAGCAGCAGCCCAATCTAGAGTATCAAGTAAATAATTGACACACCACAAGTCAGTATCTCTTACATTATTATCAGAATCTTGAGCAGGAGTCCAATGTAGGTTAGTAAGTAAATAACTGACACACCACAAGTCATAATCTCTTATATAATTATCAGAATCTTGAGCAGCAGTCCATTCTAGGTTATCAAGTAAACAACTGACACACCACAAGTCAGTATCTCTTATAATTATCAGGATCTTGAGCAGATTTCCAATCTAGGTTATCAAGTAAATAACTGACAGACCACAAGTATATGTCTCTCATAAAATTTTCAAAATCTTCAGCAGCAGCCCAATCTAGGTTAGTAAGTAAATAATTGACACACCACAAGTCAGTATCTGTTATATAATTATCAGAATCTTGAGCAGCAGTCCAGTCAAGGTTATCAAGTCAATAACTGACACACCACAAGTCAGTTTCTCTCATATAATTATCAGAATCTTGAGCAGCAGCCCAATCTAGGTTATCAAGTAAATAAATGACACACCACCAGTCAGTATCTCTTATAATTATAATTATCTCAATCTTGAGCAGCAGCCTAATTTAGGTTATCAAGTAAATAACTGACACACAACAAGTATGTATCTCTTAAATAATTATCAGAATCTTGAGCAGCAGTTCAATCTAGGCTATCAAGTAAATAACTGACACACCACAAGTCACTATCTCTTATATAATTATCAGAATCTTCAGCAGCAGTCCAATCAAGTTGATCAAGTCAATAATTGACACACCACAAGTCAGTTTCTCTTATACAATTATCAGAATCTTGAGCAGCAGTCCAATCTAGGCTATCAAGTAAATAACTGACACACCACAAGTCAGTATCTCTTATATAATTAACAGAATCTTGAGCAGCAGTCCAATCAAGTTGATAAAGTCAATAACTGACACACCACAAGTCAGTTTCTCTTATACAATTATCAGAATCTTGAGCCGCAGTCCAATCTAAGTTATCAAGTAAATAACTGACACACCACAAGTTAGTTTCTGTTATATAATTATCAGAATCTTGAGCAGCAGCTCAATCTAGGTTAGCAAGTAAATAACTGACACACCACAGGTCAGTATATCTTTATAATTATCAGAATCTTGAGAAGCAGTCCAATCTAGGTTATCAAGTAAATAACTGACAAACCACAAGTCAGTTTCACTTAGATTATTATCAGACTTGAGCCGCAGTCCAATCTAGGTTATCAAGTAAATAACTGACACACAACAAGTATGTATCTCTTAAATAATTATCAGAATCTTGAGCAGCAGTCCAATCTAGGCTATCAAGTAAATAACTGACAAACCACAAGTCAGTATCTCTTATATAATTATTAGAATCTTGAGCAGCAGCCCAATCAGGTTATCAAGTAAATAACTGACACACCACAAGTCAGTATCTGATATATAATTATCAGAATCTAGAGCAGTAGTCCAATTTAGGTTAGTAAGTAAATAACTGACAAACCAAAAGTCAGTATATCTTATATAATTATCAGAATCTTGAGCAGCAGCAGCCCAATCTAGAGTATCAAGTAAATAATTGACACACCACAAGTCAGTATCTCTTACATAATTATCAGAATCTTGAGCAGAAGTCCAATGTAGGTTAGTAAGTAAATAACTGACATACAAGAAGTCATAATCTCTTATATAATTATCAGAATCTTGAGCAGCAGTCCATTCTAGGTTATCAAGTAAATAACTGACACACCACAAGTCAGTATCTCTTATAATTATAATTATCAGGATCTTGAGCAGATTTCCAATCTAGGTTATCAAATAAATAACTGACAGACCACAAGTATATGTCTCTTATAAAATTATCAGAATCTTGAGCAGCAGTCCAATCTAGGTTATCAAGTAAATAACTGACACACCACCAGTCAGTATCTCTTATATAATTATCAGAATCTTGAGCAGCAACCCAATCCAAGTTATCAAGTAAATAACTAACACACCACAAGTCAGTTTTTCTTATATAATTATCAAAATCTTGAGCAGCAGCCCAATCTAGGTGATCGTGTAAATAAATGACACACCACAAGTCAGTATCTCATTAATAATTATCAGAATCTTAAGCAGAATTCCAATCTATGTTATCATGTAAATAACTGACACAGCACAAGTCAGTATCTCTTGTATAATTATCAGAATCTTGAGCAGCAGTCCAATCTAGGTTATCAAATACATAACTGACACACCACAAGTCAGTATCTCGTATATAATTATCAGAATCTTGAGCAACAGTCCAATCTACGTTATCAAGTAAATAACTGACATACCACAAGTCAGTATCTCTTATATAATTATTAGAATCTTGAGCAGCAGCCCAATCAGGTAATCAAGTAAATAACTGACACACCACGAGTCAGTATCTGATATATAATTATCAGAATCTAGAGCAGTAGTCCAATTTAGGTTAGTAAGTAAATAACTGACAAACCAAAAGTCAGTATATCTTATATAATTATCAGAATCTTGAGCAGCAGCAGCCCAATCTAGAGTATCAAGTAAATAATTGACACACCACAAGTCAGTATCTCTTACATAATTATCAGAATCTTGAGCAGGAGTCCAATGTAGGTTAGTAAGTAAATAACTGACACACCAGAAGTCAAAATCTCTTATATAATTATCAGCATCTTGAGCAGCAGCCCATTCTAGGTTATCAAGTAAATAACTGACACACCACGAGTCAGTATCTCTTATATAATTATTAGAATCTTGAGCAGCAACCCAATCCAAGTTCTCAAGTAAATAACTAACACACCACAAGTCAGTTTTTCTTATATAATTATCAAAATCTTGAGCAGCAGCCCAATCTAGGTGATCATGTAAATAAATGACACACCACAAGTCAGTATCTCATTAATAATTATCAGAATCTTAAGCAGAATTCCAATCTATGTTATCATGTAAATAACTGACACAGCACAAGTCAGTATCTCTTATATAATTATCAGAATCTTGAGCAGCAGTCCAATCTCGGTTATCAAATACATAACTGACACACCACAAGTCAGTATCTCGTATATAATTATCAGAATCTTGAGCAACAGTCCAATCTACGTTATCAAGTAAATAACTGACATACCACAAGTCAGTTTCTCTTATACAAGAATCTTGAGCAGCAGTCCAATCTAGATTATAAAGTAAATAACTGACACACCACAAGTCAGTTTTTCTTATATAATTATCAGAATATTGAGCAGCAGCCCAATCTAGGTTATCAAATACATAACTGACACACCACAAGTCAGTATCTCGTATATAATTATCAGAATCTTGAGCAACAGTTCAATCTACATTATCAAGTAAATAACTGACATACCACAAGTCAGTTTCTCTTATACAAGAATCTTGAGCAGCAGTCCAATCTAGATTATAAAGTAAATAACTGACACACCACAAGTCAGTTTCTCTTATATAATTATCAGAATATTGAGCAGCAGCCCAATCTAGGTGATCAAGTAAATAACTGACACACCACAAGTCAGTTTCTGTTATATAATGATCAGAATTTTGAGCAGCAGCCCAATCTAGGTTAGTAAGTAAATAACTGACACACCACAAGTCAGTTTCTGTTATATAATTATCAGAATCTTGAGCAGCAGCCCAATCTAGGTAAGTAAAGTAATAACTGACACACCACAAGTCAGTATATCTTATATAATTATCAGAATCTTGAGCAGCAGTCCAATCTAGGTTATCAAGTAAATAACTGACACACCACAAGTCAGTTTCACTTACATAATTATCAGTCTTGAGCTGCAGTCCAATCTAGGTTATCAAGTAAATAACTGACACACCACAAGTCAGTTTCACTTACATAATTATCAGAATCTTGAGCTGCAGTCCAATTTAGGTTATCAAGTAAATAACTGACACACCACCAGTCAGTATCTCTTATATTATTATCAGAATCTTGAGCAGCAGTCCAATCTATATTATCATGTAAATAACTGAGATACCACAAGTCAGTATCTTTTATATGATTATCAGAATATTGAGCAGAAGTATAATCTAGGTTCGCAAGTAAATAGCTGACAAACCACAAGTTAAGTCAGTATCTCTGATATAACTATCAGAATCTTGAGCAGCAGCACAATCTTGGTTAGTAGCTAATAACTGACACACCACAGGTCATTTTCTCTGATATAATTATCGGAATCTTCAGCAGCAATTCAATCAAGGATAGTAAGTAAATAACTGACACACCACAAGTCAGTATCTCTTATATAATTATCAGAATCTTGAGCAGCAGCACAATTAAGGTTAGTAACTAAATAACTGACACACCACAGGTCATTTTCTCTGATATAATTATCGGAATCTTCAGCAGCAGTTCAATCAAGGATAGTAAGTAAATAACTGACACACCACAAGTCAGTATCTCTTATATACTTATCAGACTTGAGCCGCAGTCCAATCTAGGTTATCAAGTAAATAACTAACACACCACAAGTTAGTATATCTTATATAATTATCAGAATCTTAAGCAGCAGCCCATTCTAGGTTAGTAAGTAAATAACTGACACACCACAAGTCAGTTTCTGTTATATAATTATCAGAATCTTGAGCAGCAGCCCAATCTAGGTTAGTAAGTAAATATCTAACACACCACAAATCAGTTTCTGTTATATAATTATCAGAATCTTGAGCAGCAGCCCAATCTAGGTAAGTAAGGTTATAACTGACACACCACAAGTCAGTATATCTTATATAATTATCAGAATCTTGAGCAGCAAAACAATCTAGGTTATCAAGTAAATAACTGACACACCACAAGTCAGTTTCACTTACATAATTATCAGTCTTGAGCTGCAGTCCAATCTAGGTTATCAAGTAAATAACTGACACACCCCAAGTATGTATCTCTTAAATAGTTATCATAATCTAGAGCAGCAGTCCAATCTAGGCTATCAAGTAAATAACTGACACACCACAAGTCAGTATTTCTTATATAATTATCAGAATCTTTAGCAGCAGTCCAATCAAGGTTATCAAGTGAATAACTGACACACCACAAGCTAGTATATCTTATATATCTATCAGAAACTTGAGAAGAAGCCCAATCTAGGTTAGTAAGTAAATAACTGACACACCACAAGACAGTTTCTGTTATATAATTATCACAATCTTGAGCAACAGCCCAATCTAGGTTAGTAAGTAAATATCTGACATACATCAAGTCAGTTTCTATTATATCATTATCAGAATCTTGAGCAGCAGCCCAACCTAAGTTTTCATGTAAATAACTGACACACCGCCAGTCAGTATCTCCTATATAATTATCAGAATCTTGAGCAGCAGTCCAATCTATGTTATCACGTAAATAACTGAGATACAACTAGTCAGTATCTTTTATATGATTATCAGAATATTGAGCAGTAGTATAATCTAGGTTAGTAAGTAAATAGCTGACACACCTCAAGTTAAGTCAGTATCTCTGATATAACTATCAGAATCTTGAGCAGCAGCACAGAATCTTGAGCAGCAGCACAATCTTGGTTAGTAACAAAATAACTGACACACCACAGGTCATCTTCTCTGATATAATTATCGGAATCTCCAGCAGCAGTTCAATCAAGGATAGTCAGTAAATAACTGACACACCACAAGTCATTATCTCTTATAATTATAATTATCAGAATGTTGAGCAGCAGTCCAATCTAGGTTATCATCTAAACAATTGACACACCACAAGTCAATACTCTTATATCATTATCAGAATCTTCAGCAGCAGTCCAATCTAGGTTATCAAGTAAATAACTGACACTCCACAAGTCAGTATCTCTTATACAATTATAAGAATCTTGAGCAGCAGCCCAATCTAGGTAAGTAAGGTTATAACTGACACACCACAAGTCAGTATATCTTATATAATTATCAGAATCTTGAGCAGCAGTCCAATCTAGGTTATCATCTAAACAATTGACACACCACAAGTCAGTATCTCTTATATCATTATCAGAATCTTGAGCAGCAGTCCAATCTAGGTTATCAAGTAAATAAATGACACTCCATAAGTCAGTATCTCTTATATAATTATAAGAATCTTGAGCAGCAGTCCAATCTAGGTTATCAAGTTAACAGCTGACATACCATAAGTCAGTTTCTCTGATATATTTATCCGAATCTTGAGCATCAGTCCAATTTAGGTTATCAAGTAAATAACTGAAACACCACAAGTCAGTATATCTTAAATATTATAAGAATCTTGAACAGCAGCTCAATTTAGGTTATCAAGTAAAAAACAGACAGACCACAAGTCATTATCACTGATAATAATCAAAATCTTGAGTGACAGTCCAATCTTGGTTAGTAAATCAATTACTAACACACAAGTCAGTTTCTCTTATATAATTATCAGAATTTTGAGCAGCAGCCCAATCTAGATTATCATGTAAATAACTGACACACCACAAGTCAGTATCTCTAATATAATTATCAGAATCTTGATTTGCAGTCCAATCTAGGTTATCATGTAAATATCTGTCACAACACAAGTCAGTATCTCTTATATAATTATCAGAATCTTGAGCAGCAGTCCAATCTGACACACCACAAGTCAGTATATCTTCTATAATTATCAGAATATTTAGTTGCAGTCCAATCTAGTTTATCATGTAAACAACTGACACACCACAAGTCAGTATCTCTTATATAATTATCAGAATCTTGAGCAGCAGCCCAATCTAGGTTAGTAACTAAATAACTGACACACCACAAGTCAGTATCTCTTGTATAATTATCAGAATCTTTAGTTGCAGTCCAATCTAGGTTTTCATGTAAACAACTGACACACCACAAGTCAGTATCTCTTGTATAACTATCAGAATTTTGAGCAGCAGTCCAATCTGTTATCATGTAAATAACTGACACACAACAAGTAAGTATCTATTATAATTATCAGAATATTGAGCAGCAGTCCGAACTAAGTTAGTCAGTAAATAACTGACACACAACAAGTCAGTTTCTCTCAATAATATATAGTTATCAGAATCTTGAGCAGCAGCCCAATCTAGGTTATCAAGTAAATAACTGACACACCACACGTCAATTTCTGTTATATAATTATCAGAATCTTGAGCAGCAGCCCAATCTAGGTTAGTAAATAAATATCTGACATGCCACAAGTCACTTTCTGTTATATAATTATCAGAATCTTGAGCAGCAGTCCAATCCAGGTTATCAAGTAAATAACTGACATACCACAAGTCAGTTTCTGTTACATAATTATCAGTCATGAGCTGTAGTCCACTCTAGGTTATCAAGTAAATAACTGACACACCACCAGTATGTATCTCTTAAATAATTATCAGAATCTTGAGCAACAGTCCAATCTAGGCTATCAAGTAAATAACTGACACACCACAAGTCTGTATATCTTATATAATTATCAGAATCTTTAGCAACAGTCCAATCTAGGTTAGTAAGTAAATATCTGACACACATCAAGTCAGTTTCTCTTATATAATTATCAGAATCTTGAGCAGCAGCCCACTCTAGGTTATCAAGTAAATAACTGACACACCACCAGTATGTATCTCTTAAATAATTATCAGAATCTTGAGCAACAGTCCAATCTAGGCTATCAAGTAAATAACTGACACACCACAAGTCTGTATATCTTATATAATTATCAGAATCTTTAGCAACAGTCCAATCTAGGTTAGTAAGTAAATATCTGACACACATCAAGTCAGTATCTCTTATATTACTATCAGAATCTTGAGCAGCAGTCCAATCTATGTTATCATGTAAATAACTGAGATACCACAAGTCAGTATCTCTTATATGATTATCAGAATCTTGAGCAGCAGCACAATCTTGGTTAGTAACTAAATAACTGACACACCACAGGTCATTTTCTCTGATATAACTATCGTAATCTTCAGCAGCAGTCCAATCTAGGTTAGTAAGTAAATAACTGACACACCACAAGTCAGTATCTCTTATAATTATAATTATTAGAATCTTGAGCAGCAGTCTTATCTAGGTTATCATCTAAACAACTGACACACCACAAGTCAGTATCTCTTATATCATTATCAGAATCTTGAGCAGCAGTCCAATCTAGGTTATCAAGTAAATAACTGACACACCACAAGACAGTATCTCTTATATCATTATCAGAATCTTGAGCAGCAGTCCAATCTAGGTTATCAAGTAAATAACTGACACACCATCAGTCAGTTTCTCTTATATAATTATCAGACACTTGAGCAGCAGTCCAATCTAGGCTAGTAAGTAAATAACTGACACACCAAAAGTCAGTATATCTTATAATTATCAGAATCTTGAGCAGCAGTCAAATCTTGGTTATCAAGTAAATAACTGACACACCACAAGTCGTTATCTCTTATAATTATCAGAATCTTGAGCAGCAGGCCAATTTTGGTTAGTAAGTAAATAACTGACACACCACAAGTCAGTATCTCTTATATAATTATCAGAATATTGAGTTGCAGTCCAATCTAGGCTATCATGAAAATAACTGAAACACCACCAGTCAGTATCTCTTATATAATTATAAAAATCTTGAGCAGCAGTTCAATCTAGGTTAGTAAGTAAATAACTGACACACCACAAGTCAGTATCTCTTATATAATTATCAGAATCTTGAGTTGCAGTCCAATCTAGGTTATCATGTAAATACCTGACACACCACAAGTCTGTATCTCTTATATAATTATCAGAATCTTGAGTTGCAGTCCAATCTAGGTTATCAAGTAAATAACTGACACACCACAAGTGAGTATATCTTATATAATTATCAGAATCTTGAGCAGCAGTCCAATCCAGGTCATCATGTAAATGACTGACACACCACAAGTCATTATCGCTTATATAATTATCAGAATCTCGAGCAGCAGTCCAATCTTGGTTATCATGTTAATAACCGACACACCACGAGTCAGGATCTCTTATATAATTATCAGAATCTTGAGCAGCAGTCCAATCTAGGTTAGAAACCAAATAACTGACACATCACAAGTCTTTTTTCTCTGATATAATTATCAGAATCTTGAGCAGCAGTCCAATCTAGATTAGTAAGTGAATAACTGACACATCACAAGTCAGTATCTCTGATATAATTATCAGAATCTTGAGCAGCAGCCCAATCAGGTTATCAATTAATAACAGACACACCACAAGTCAGTATCTCATATATAATTATCAGAATCTAGAGCAGCAGTCCAATCTAGGCTATCGAATACATAACTAACACACCACAAGTCAGTTTCTTATATAATTATAAGACACTTGAGAAGCAGTCCAATTTAGGTTAGTGAGTAAATAACTGACACACCACCAGTCAATATCTCTTATATAATTATCAGACACTTGAGAAACAGTCCAATTTAGGTTAGTAAGTAAATAACTGACACACCACAAGTCAGTTTCTCTTATATAATAATCAGAATCTTGAGCAGCAGCCAAATCTACATTATCATGTAAATAACTGACACACCACCAGTCAGTATCTCTTATATAATTATCAGAATCTTGAGCAGCAGTCCAATCTAGGTTAGTAAGTAAATAACTGATACATCACAAGTCAGTATATCTTCTATAATTATCAGAATCTTTAGTTGCAGTCCAATCTAGGTTGTCATGGAAATAACTGACACACCACAAGTCAGTTTCTCTTATATAATTATCAGAATCTTTACTTGCAGTCCAATCTAGGTTATCATGTAAACAACTGACACACCACAAGTCAGTATCTCTTATATGATTATCAGAATCTTGAGCAGCAGCCCAATCTATATTATGATGTAAAACTAGGTTAGTATCTAATAAGTGACACACCACAAGTCAGTATCTCTTATATAATTATCAGAATCTTTAGTTGCAGTCCAATCTAGTTTATCATGTAAACAACTGACACAGCACAAGTCAGTATCTCTTATATAATTATCAAAATCTTGAGCAGCAGCCCAATCTAGGTTATCAAGTAAATAACTGACACACCACAAGTCAGTATCTCTTACATAATTATCAGACTTGAGCTGCAGTCCAATCTAGGTTATCAAGTAAATAACTGACACACCACAAGTCAGTATCTCTTACATAATTATCAGAATCTTGAGCAGCAGTCCAATCTTGGTTATCAAGTAAATAACTGACACACCACAAGTATGTATATCTTAAATAATTATCAGAATCTTGAGAAGTACTTCAATCTTGGCTATCAAGTAAATAACTGACACATCACAAGTCAGTTTCTGTTATATAATTATCAGAATCTTGAGCAGCAGCCCAATCTAAGTTAGTAAGTAAATATCTGACACACCACGAGTCAGTTTTTGTTATATAATTATCAGAATCTTGAGCAGCAGTCTAATATAGGTTATCAAGTAAATAACTGACACACCACAAGTCAGTTTTTGTTACATAATTATCAGTCTTGAGCTGTAGTCCAATCTAGGTTATCAAGTAAATAACTGACACACCACCAGTCAGTATCTCTTATATAATTATCAGAATCTTTAGCAGCAGTCCAATCAAGGTTATCAAGTGAATAACTGACACATCACCAGCTAGTATATCTTATATAATTATCAGAATCTTGAGAAGCAGCCCAACCTAGGTTATTAAGTAAATAACTGATACACCGCAAGTCAGTATCTCTTATATTATTATAAGAATCTTGAGCAGCAGTCCAATCTATGTTATCATGTAAATAACTGAGATAGCACAAGTCAGTATCTTTTATATGATTATCAGAATATTGAGCAGCAGTACAATCTAGGTTAGTAAGTAAATAGCTGACAAACCACAAGTTAAGTCAGTATCTCTGATATAACTATCAGAATCTTGAGCAGCAGCACAATCTTGGTTAGTAACTAAATAACTGACACACCACACGTCATTTTCTCTGATATAATTATCGGAATCTTCAGCAGCAGTTCAATCAAGGTTAGTAAGTAAATAACTGACACACCACAAGTCAGTATCTCTTATAATTATAATTATCAGAATCTTGAGCAGCAGTCCAATCTAGGTTATCATCTAAACAACTGACACACCACAAGTCAGTATCTCTTATATCATTATCAGAATCTTGAGCAGCAGTCCAATCTAGGTTACACAGTAAATAACTGACACACCACAAGACATTATCTCTTATATCAATATCAGAATCTTGAACAGCAGTCCAATCTAGGTTACCCAGTAAATAACTGACACACCACAAGTCAGTATCTCTTATATCAATATCATAATCTTGAACAGCAGTCCAATCTAGGTTATCAAGTAAACAACTGACACTCAACAAGTCAGTATCTCTTATATAATTATCAGAATCTTGAACAGAAGCCCAATCTAGGTTACCAAGTAAATAACTGACACACCAAAAGTCAGTATCTCTTATGATTACAATTATCAGAATCTTGAGCAGCACTCCAATCTAGGTTATTATGTAAACAACTGACACAACACAAGTCAGTTTCTCTTATATAATTATTAGAATATTGAGAAGCAGTCCAATCTAGGTAAGGAAGTAAATAACTGATACACCAACAGTTAACATCTCTTATATAATTATCAGAATCTTGAGCAGCAGTCCAATCTAGATTAGTAAGTGAATAACTGAGACATCACAAGTCAGTATCTCTTATATAATTCTCAGAATCTTGAGCAGCAGCCCAATCAGGTTATCAATTAATAACTGACACACCACAAGTCAGTATCTCATATATAATTATCAGAATCTTGATTTGCAGTCCAATGTAAGTTATCATGTAAATATCTGTCACAACACAAGTCAGTATCTCTTATATAATTATCAGAATCTTGAGCAGCAGTCCAATCTGACACACCACAAGTCAGTATATCTTCTATAATTATCAGAATCTTTAGTTGCAGTCCAATCTAGTTTATCATGTAAACAACTGACACACCACAAGTCAGTATCTCTTATATAATTATCAGAATCTTGAGCAGCAGCCCAATCTAGGTTAGTAACTAAATAACTGACACACCACAAATCAGTATCTCTTGTATAATTATCAGAATCTTTAGTTGCAGTCCAATCTAGGTTTTCATGTAAACAACTGACACACCACAAGTCAGTATCTCTTGTATAACTATCAGAATTTTGAGAAGCAGTCCAATCTGTTATCATGTAAATAACTGACACACAACAAGTAAGTATCTATTATAATTATCAGAATATTGAGCAGCAGTCCGAACTAAGTTAGTCAGTAAATAACTGACACACAACAAGTCAGTTTCTCTCAATAATATACAGTTATCAGAATCTTGAGCAGCAGCCCAATCTAGGTTATCAAGTAAATAACTGACACACCACACGTCAATTTCTGTTATATAATTATCAGAATCTTGAGCAGCAGCCCAATCTAGGTTAGTAAATAAATATCTGACATGCCACAAGTCACTTTCTGTTATATAATTATCAGAATCTTGAGCAGCAGTCCAATCCAGGTTATCAAGTAAATAACTGACATACCACAAGTCAGTTTCTGTTACATAATTATCAGTCATGAGCTGTAGTCCACTCTAGGTTATCAAGTAAATAACTGACACACCACCAGTATGTATCTCTTAAATAATTATCAGAATCTTGAGCAACAGTCCAATCTAGGCTATCAAGTAAATAACTGACACACCACAAGTCTGTATATCTTATATAATTATCAGAATCTTTAGCAACAGTCCAATCTAGGTTAGTAAGTAAATATCTGACACACATCAAGTCAGTTTCTCTTATATAATTATCAGAATCTTGAGCAGCAGCCCAATCTAGGTTTTCATGTAAAAAACTGACACATCACAAGTCAGTATCTCTTATATTACTATCAGAATCTTGAGCAGCAGTCCAATCTATGTTATCATGTAAATAACTGAGATACCACAAGCCAGTATCTCTTATATGATTATCAGAATCTTGAGCAGCAGCACAATCTTGGTTAGTAACTAAATAACTGACACACCACAGGTCATTTTCTCTGATATAATTATCGTAATCTTCAGCAGCAGTCCAATCTAGGTTAGTAAGTAAATAACTGACACACCACAAGTTAGTATCTCTTATAATTATAATTATTAGAATCTTGAGCAGCAGTCTTATCTAGGTTATCATCTAAACAACTGACACACCACAAGTCAGTATCTCTTATATCATTATCAGAATCTTGAGCAGCAGTCCAATCTAGGTAACCCAGTAAATAACTGACACACCACAAGTCAGTATCTCTTATATCATTATCAGAATCTTGAGCAGCAGTCCAATCTAGGTTATCAAGTAAATAACTGACACACCATCAGTCAGTTTCTCTTATATAATTATCAGACACTTGAGCAGCAGTCCAATCTAGGCTAGTAAGTAAATAACTGACACACCAAAAGTCAGTATATCTTATAATTATCAGAATCTTGAGCAGCAGTCAAATCTTGGTTATCAAGTAAATAACTGACACACCACAAGTCGTTATCTCTTATAATTATCAGAATCTTGAGCAGTAGGCCAATTTTGGTTAGTAAGTAAATAACTGACACACCACAAGTCAGTATCTCTTATATAATTATCAGAATATTGAGTTGCAGTCCAATCTAGGCTATCATGAAAATAACTGAAACACCACCAGTCAGTATCTCTTATATAATTATAAAAATCTTGAGCAGCAGTTCAATCTAGGTTAGTAAGTAAATAACTGACACACCACAAGTCAGTATCTCTTATATAATTATCAGAATCTTGAGTTGCAGTCCAATCTAGGTTATCATGTAAATACCTGACACACCACAAGTCTGTATCTCTTATATAATTATCAGAATCTTGAGTTGCAGTCCAATCTAGGTTATCAAGTAAATAACTGACACACCACAAGTGAGTATATCTTATATAATTATCAGAATCTTGAGCAGCAGTCCAATCCAGGTCATCATGTAAATGACTGACACACCACAAGTCATTATCGCTTATATAATTATCAGAATCTCGAGCAGCAGTCCAATCTTGGTTATCATGTTAATAACCGACACACCACGAGTCAGGATCTCTTATATAATTATCAGAATCTTGAGCAGCAGTCCAATCTAGGTTAGAAACCAAATAACTGACACATCACAAGTCTTTTTTCTCTGATATAATTATCAGAATCTTGAGCAGCAGTCCAATCTAGATTAGTAAGTGAATAACTGACACATCACAAGTCAGTATCTCTGATATAATTATCAGAATCTTGAGCAGCAGCCCAATCAGGTTATCAATTAATAACAGACACACCACAAGTCAGTATCTCATATATAATTATCAGAATCTAGAGCAGCAGTCCAATCTAGGCTATCGAATACATAACTAACACACCACAAGTCAGTTTCTTATATAATTATAAGACACTTGAGAAGCAGTCCAATTTAGGTTAGTGAGTAAATAACTGACACACCACCAGTCAATATCTCTTATATAATTATCAGACACTTGAGAAACAGTCCAATTTAGGTTAGTAAGTAAATAACTGACACACCACAAGTCAGTTTCTCTTATATAATAATCAGAATCTTGAGCAGCAGCCAAATCTACATTATCATGTAAATAACTGACACACCACCAGTCAGTATCTCTTATATAATTATCAGAATCTTGAGCAGCAGTCCAATCTAGGTTAGTAAGTAAATAACTGATACATCACAAGTCAGTATATCTTCTATAATTATCAGAATCTTTAGTTGCAGTCCAATCTAGGTTGTCATGGAAATAACTGACACACCACAAGTCAGTTTCTCTTATATAATTATCAGAATCTTTACTTGCAGTCCAATCTAGGTTATCATGTAAACAACTGACACACCACAAGTCAGTATCTCTTATATGATTATCAGAATCTTGAGCAGCAGCCCAATCTATATTATGATGTAAAACTAGGTTAGTATCTAATAAGTGACACACTACAAGTCAGTATCTCTTATATAATTATCAGAATCTTTAGTTGCAGTCCAATCTAGTTTATCATGTAAACAACTGACACAGCACAAGTCAGTATCTCTTATATAATTATCAAAATCTTGAGCAGCAGCCCAATCTAGGTTATCAAGTAAATAACTGACACACCACAAGTCAGTATCTCTTACATAATTATCAGACTTGAGCTGCAGTCCAATCTAGGTTATCAAGTAAATAACTGACACACCACAAGTCAGTATCTCTTACATAATTATCAGAATCTTGAGCAGCAGTCCAATCTTGGTTATCAAGTAAATAACTGACACACCACAAGTATGTATATCTTAAATAATTATCAGAATCTTGAGAAGTACTTCAATCTTGGCTATCAAGTAAATAACTGACACATCACAAGTCAGTTTCTGTTATATAATTATCAGAATCTTGAGCAGCAGCCCAATCTAAGTTAGTAAGTAAATATCTGACACACCACGAGTCAGTTTTTGTTATATAATTATCAGAATCTTGAGCAGCAGTCTAATATAGGTTATCAAGTAAATAACTGACACACCACAAGTCAGTTTCACTTACATCATTATCAGTCTTGAGCTGCAGTCCAATCTAGGTTATCAAGTAAATAACTGACACACCACAAGTATGTATCTCTTAAATAGTTATCAGAATCTTGAGCAGCAGTCCAATCTAGGTTATCAAGTAAATAACTGACACACCACAAGTATGTATATCTTATATATCTATCAGAAACTTGAGAAGAAGCCCAATCTAGGTTAGTAAGTAAATAACTGACACACCACAAGACAGTTTCTGTTATATAATTATCACAATCTTGAGCAACAGCCCAATCTAGGTTAGTAAGTAAATATCTGACATACATCAAGTCAGTTTCTATTATATCATTATCAGAATCTTGAGCAGCAGCCCAACCTAAGTTTTCATGTAAATAACTGACACACCGCCAGTCAGTATCTCCTATATAATTATCAGAATCTTGAGCAGCAGTCCAATCTATGTTATCACGTAAATAACTGAGATACCACTAGTCAGTATCTTTTATATGATTATCAGAATATTGAGCAGCAGTATAATCTAGGTTAGTAAGTAAATAGCTGACACACCACAAGTTAAGTCAGTATCTCTGATATAACTATCAGAATCTTGAGCAGCAGCACAGAATCTTGAGCAGCAGCACAATCTTGGTTAGTAACAAAATAACTGACACACCACAGGTCATCTTCTCTGATATAATTATTGGAATCTCCAGCAGCAGTTCAATCAAGGATAGTCAGTAAATAACTGACACACCACAAGTCATTATCTCTTATAATTATAATTATCAGAATGTTGAGCAGCAGTCCAATGTAGGTTATCATCTAAACAATTGACACACCACAAGTCAATACTCTTATATCATTATCAGAATCTTCAGCAGCAGTCCAATCTAGGTTATCAAGTAAATAACTGACACTCCACAAGTCAGTATCTCTTATACAATTATAAGAATCTTGAGCAGCAGCCCAATCTAGGTAAGTAAGGTTATAACTGACACACCACAAGTCAGTATATCTTATATAATTATCAGAATCTTGAGCAGCAGTCCAATCTAGGTTATCATCTAAACAATTGACACACCACAAGTCAGTATCTCTTATATCATTATCAGAATCTTGAGCAGCAGTCCAATCTAGGTTATCAAGTAAATAAATGACACTCCATAAGTCAGTATCTCTTATATAATTATAAGAATCTTGAGCAGAAGTCCAATCTAGGTTATCAAGTTAACAGCTGACATACCATAAGTCAGTTTCTCTGATATATTTATCCGAATCTTGAGCATCAGTCCAATTTAGGTTATCAAGTAAATAACTGAAACACCACAAGTCAGTATATCTTAAATATTATAAGAATCTTGAACAGCAGCTCAATTTAGGTTATCAAGTAAAAAACAGACAGACCACAAGTCATTATCACTGATAATAATCAAAATCTTGAGTGACAGTCCAATCTTGGTTAGTAAATCAATTACTAACACACAAGTCAGTTTCTCTTATATAATTATCAGAATTTTGAGCAGCAGCCCAATCTAGATTATCATGTAAATAACTGACACACCACAAGTCAGTATCTCTAATATAATTATCAGAATCTTGATTTGCAGTCCAATCTAGGTTATCATGTAAATATCTGTCACAACACAAGTCAGTATCTCTTATATAATTATCAGAATCTTGAGCAGCAGTCCAATCTGACACACCACAAGTCAGTATATCTTCTATAATTATCAGAATCTTTAGTTGCAGTCCAATCTAGTTTATCATGTAAACAACTGACACACCACAAGTCAGTATCTCTTATATAATTATCAGAATCTTGAGCAGCAGCCCAATCTAGGTTAGTAACTAAATAACTGACACACCACAAGTCAGTATCTCTTGTATAATTATCAGAATCTTTAGTTGCAGTCCAATCTAGGTTTTCATGTAAACAACTGACACACCACAAGTCAGTATCTCTTGTATAACTATCAGAATTTTGAGCAGCAGTCCAATCTGTTATCATGTAAATAACTGACACACAACAAGTAAGTATCTATTATAATTATCAGAATATTGAGCAGCAGTCCGAACTAAGTTAGTCAGTAAATAACTGACACACAACAAGTCATTTTCTCTCAATAATATATAGTTATCAGAATCTTGAGCAGCAGCCCAATCTAGGTTATCAAGTAAATAACTGACACACCACAAGTCAATTTCTGTTATATAATTATCAGAATCTTGAGCAGCAGCCCAATCTAGGTTAGTAAATAAATATCTGACATGCCACAAGTCACTTTCTGTTATATAATTATCAGAATCTTGAGCAGCAGTCGAATCCAGGTTATCAAGTAAATAACTGACATACCACAAGTCAGTTTCTGTTACATAATTATCAGTCATGAGCTGTAGTCCACTCTAGGTTATCAAGTAAATAACTGACACACCACAAGTCTGTATATCTTATATAATTATCAGAATCTTGAATAACAGTCCAATCTAGGCTATCAAGTAAATAACTGACACACCACAAGTCTGTATATCTTATATAATTATCAGAATCTTTAGCAACAGTCCAATCTAGGTTAGTCAGTAAATATCTGACACACATCAAGTCAGTATCTCTTATATAATTATCAGAATCTTGAGCAGCAGTCCAATCTATGTTATCATGTAAAAAACTGACACATCACAAGTCAGTATCTCTTATATTACTATCAGAATCTTGAGCAGCAGTCCAATCTATGTTATCATGTAAATAACTGATATACCACAAGTCAGTATCTCTTATATGATTATCAGAATCTTGAGCAGCAGCACAATCTTGGTTAGTAACTAAATAACTGACACACCACAGATCATTTTCTCTGATATAATTATCGTAATCTTCAGCAGCAGTCCAATCTAGGTTAGTAAGTAAATAACTGACACACCACAAGTCAGTATCTCTTATAATTATAATTATTAGAATCTTGAGCAGCAGTCTTATCTAGGTTATCATCTAAACAACTGACACACCACAAGTCAGTATCTCTTATATCATTATCAGAATCTTGAGCAGCAGTCCAATCTAGGTTACCCAGTAAATAACTGACACACCACAAGTCAGTATCTCTTATATCATTATCAGAATCTTGAGCAGCAGTCCAATCTAGGTTATCAAGTAAATAACTGACATACCATCAGTCAGTTTCTCTTATATAATTATCAGACACTTGAGCAGCAGTCCAATCTAGGCTAGTAAGTAAATAACTGACACACCAAAAGTCAGTATATCTTATAATTATCAGAATCTTGAGCAGCAGTCAAATCTTGGTTATCAAGTAAATAACTGACACACCACAAGTCGTTATCTCTTATAATTATCAGAATCTTGAGCAGCAGGCCAATTTTGGTTAGTAAGTAAATAACTGACACACCACAAGTCAGTATCTCTTATATAATTATCAGAATATTGAGTTGCAGTCCAATCTAGGCTATCATGAAAATAACTGAAACACCACCAGTCAGTATCTCTTATATAATTATAAAAATCTTGAGCAGCAGTTCAATCTAGGTTAGTAAGTAAATAACTGACACACCACAAGTCAGTATCTCTTATATAATTATCAGAATATTGAGTTGCAGTCCAATCTAGGCTATCATGAAAATAACTGAAACACCACCAGTCAGTATCTCTTATATAATTATAAAAATCTTGAGCAGCAGTTCAATCTAGGTTAGTAAGTAAATAACTCACACACCACAAGTCAGTATCTCTTATATAATTATCAGAATCTTGAGTTGCAGTCCAATCTAGGTTATCATGTAAATACCTGACACACCACAAGTCAGTATCTCTTATATAATTATCAGAATCTTGAGTTGCAGTCCAATCTAGGTTATCAAGTAAATAACTAACACACCACAAGTGAGTATATCTTATATAATTATCAGAATCTTGAGTTGCAGTCCAATCTAGGTTATCATGTAAATACCTGACACACCACAAGTCAGTATCTCTTATATAATTATCAGAATCTTGAGTTGCAGTCCAATCTAGGTTATCAAGTAAATAACTAACACACCACAAGTGAGTATATCTTATATAATTATCAGAATCTTGAGCAGCAGTCCAATCCAGGTCATCATGTAAATGACTGACACACCACAAGTCATTATCGCTTATATAATTATCAGAATCTCGAGCAGCAGTCCAATCTTGGTTATCATGTTAATAACTGACACACCACGAGTCAGGATCTCTTATATAATTATCAGAATCTTGAGCAGCAGCCCAATCTAGGTTAGAAACCAAATAACTGACACATCACCAGTCTTTTTCTCTGATATAATTATCAGAATCTTGAGCAGCAGTCCAATCTAGATTAGTAAGTGAATAACTGACACATCACAAGTCAGTATCTCTGACATAATTATCAGAATCTTGAGCAGCAGCCCAATCTAAGTTAGTAAGTAAATATCTGACACACCACGAGTCAGTTTTTGTTATATAATTATCAGAATCTTGAGCAGCAGTCTAATATAGGTTATCAAGTAAATAACTGACACACCACAAGTCAGTTTCTGTTACATAATTATCAGTCTTGAGCTGTAGTCCAATCTAGGTTATCAAGTAAATAACTGACACACCACCAGTCAGTATCTCTTATATAATTATCAGAATCTTTAGCAGCAGTCCAATCAAGGTTATCAAGTGAATAACTGACACATCACCAGCTAGTATATCTTATATAATTATCAGAATCTTGAGAAGCAGCCCAACCTAGGTTATTAAGTAAATAACTGATACACCGCAAGTCAGTTTCTCTTATATTATTATAAGAATCTTGAGCAGCAGTCCAATCTATGTTATCATGTAAATAACTGAGATAGCACAAGTCAGTATCTTTTATATGATTATCAGAATATTGAGCAGCAGTACAATCTAGGTTAGTAAGTAAATAGCTGACAAACCACAAGTTAAGTCAGTATCTCTGATATAACTATCAGAATCTTGAGCAGCAGCACAATCTTGGTTAGTAACTAAATAACTGACACACCACACGTCATTTTCTCTGATATAATTATCGGAATCTTCAGCAGCAGTTCAATCAAGGTTAGTAAGTAAATAACTGACACACCACAAGTCAGTATCTCTTATAATTATAATTATCAGAATCTTGAACAGCAGTCCAATCTAGGTTATCATCTAAACAACTGACACACCACAAGTCAGTATCTCTTATATCATTATCAGAATCTTGAGCAGCAGTCCAATCTAGGTTACACAGTAAATAACTGACACACCACAAGACATTATCTCTTATATCAATATCAGAATCTTGAACAGCAGTCCAATCTAGGTTACCCAGTAAATAACTGACACACCACAAGTCAGTATCTCTTATATCAATATCATAATCTTGAACAGCAGTCCAATCTAGGTTATCAAGTAAACAACTGACACTCAACAAGTCAGTATCTCTTATATAATTATCAGAATCTTGAACAGAAGCCCAATCTAGGTTACCAAGTAAATAACTGACACACCAAAAGTCAGTATCTCTTATGATTACAATTATCAGAATCTTGAGCAGCACTCCAATCTAGGTTATTATGTAAACAACTGACACAACACAAGTCAGTTTCTCTTATATAATTATTAGAATATTGAGAAGCAGTCCAATCTAGGTAAGGAAGTAAATAACTGATACACCAACAGTTAACATCTCTTATATAATTATCAGAATCTTGAGCAGCAGTCCAATCTAGATTAGTAAGTGAATAACTGAGACATCACAAGTCAGTATCTCTTATATAATTCTCAGAATCTTGAGCAGCAGCCCAATCAGGTTATCAATTAATAACTGACACACCACAAGTCAGTATCTCATATATGATTATCAGAATCTTGATTTGCAGTCCAATCTAGGTTATCATGTAAATATCTGTCACAACACAAGTCAGTATCTCTTATATAATTATCAGAATCTTGAGCAGCAGTCCAATCTGACACACCACAAGTCAGTATATCTTCTATAATTATCAGAATCTTTAGTTGCAGTCCAATCTAGTTTATCATGTAAACAACTGACACACCACAAGTCAGTATCTCTTATATAATTTTCAGAATCTTGAGCAGCAGCCCAATCTAGGTTAGTAACTAAATAACTGACACACCACAAGTCAGTATCTCTTGTATAATTATCAGAATCTTTAGTTGCAGTCCAATCTAGGTTTTCATGTAAACAACTGACACACCACAAGTCAGTATCTCTTGTATAACTATCAGAATTTTGAGAAGCAGTCCAATCTGTTATCATGTAAATAACTGACACACAACAAGTAAGTATCTATTATAATTATCAGAATATTGAGCAGCAGTCCGAACTAAGTTAGTCAGTAAATAACTGACACACAACAAGTCAGTTTCTCTCAATAATATACAGTTATCAGAATCTTGAGCAGCAGCCCAATCTAGGTTATCAAGTAAATAACTGACACACCACACGTCAATTTCTGTTATATAATTATCAGAATCTTGAGCAGCAGCCCAATCTAGGTTAGTAAATAAATATCTGACATGCCACAAGTCACTTTCTGTTATATAATTATCAGAATCTTGAGCAGCAGTCCAATCCAGGTTATCAAGTAAATAACTGACATACCACAAGTCAGTTTCTATTACATAATTATCAGTCATGAGCTGTAGTCCACTCTAGGTTATCAAGTAAATAACTGACACACCACCAGTATGTATCTCTTAAATAATTATCAGAATCTTGAGCAACAGTCCAATCTAGGCTATCAAGTAAATAACTGACACACCACAAGTCTGTATATCTTATATAATTATCAGAATCTTTAGCAACAGTCCAATCTAGGTTAGTAAGTAAATATCTGACACACATCAAGTCAGTTTCTCTTATATAATTATCAGAATCTTGAGCAGCAGCCCAATCTAGGTTTTCATGTAAAAAACTGACACATCACAAGTCAGTATCTCTTATATTACTATCAGAATCTTGAGCAGCAGTCCAATCTATGTTATCATGTAAATAACTGAGATACCACAAGTCAGTATCTCTTATATGATTATCAGAATCTTGAGCAGCAGCACAATCTTGGTTAGTAACTAAATAACTGACACACCACAGGTCATTTTCTCTGATATAATTATCGTAATCTTCAGCAGCAGTCCAATCTAGGTTAGTAAGTAAATAACTGACACACCACAAGTTAGTATCTCTTATAATTATAATTATTAGAATCTTGAGCAGCAGTCTTATCTAGGTTATCATCTAAACAACTGACACACCACAAGTCAGTATCTCTTATATCATTATCAGAATCTTGAGCAGCAGTCCAATCTAGGTTACCCAGTAAATAACTGACACACCACAAGTCAGTATCTCTTATATCATTATCAGAATCTTGAGCAGCAGTCCAATCTAGGTTATCAAGTAAATAACTGACACACCATCAGTCAGTTTCTCTTATATAATTATCAGACACTTGAGCAGCAGTCCAATCTAGGCTAGTAAGTAAATAACTGACACACCAAAAGTCAGTATATCTTATAATTATCAGAATCTTGAGCAGCAGTCAAATCTTGGTTATCAAGTAAATAACTGACACACCACAAGTCGTTATCTCTTATAATTATCAGAATCTTGAGCAGCAGGCCAATTTTGGTTAGTAAGTAAATAACTGACACACCACAAGTCAGTATCTCTTATATAATTATCAGAATATTGAGTTGCAGTCCAATCTAGGCTATCATGAAAATAACTGAAACACCACCAGTCAGTATCTCTTATATAATTATAAAAATCTTGAGCAGCAGTTCAATCTAGGTTAGTAAGTAAATAACTGACAAACCACAAGTCAGTATCTCTTATATAATTATCAGAATCTTGAGTTGCAGTCCAATCTAGGTTATCATGTAAATACCTGACACACCACAAGTCAGTATCTCTTATATAATTATCAGAATCTTGAGTTGCAGTATAATCTAGGTTAGTAAGTAAATAGCTGACACGCCACAAGTTAAGTCAGTATCTCTGATATAACTATCAGAATCTTGAGCAGCAGCACAGAATCTTGAGCAGCAGCACAATCATGGTTAGTAACAAAATAACTGACACACCACAGGTCATCTTCTCTGATATAATTATCGGAATCTCCAGCAGCAGTTCAATCAAGGATAGTCAGTAAATAACTGACACACCACAAGTCATTATCTCTTACAATTATAATTATCAGAATGTTGAGCAGCAGTCCAATCTAGGTTATCATCTAAACAACTGACACACCACAAGTCAATACTCTTATATCATTATCAGAATCTTCAGCAGCAGTCCAATCTAGGTTATCAAGTAAATAACTGACACTCCACAAGTCAGTATCTCTTATACAATTATAAGAATCTTGAGCAGCAGCCCAATCTAGGTAAGTAAGGTTATAACTGACACACCACAAGTCAGTATATCTTATATAATTATCAGAATCTTGAGCAGCAGTCCAATCTAGGTTATCATCTAAACAATTGACACACCACAAGTCAGTATCTCTTATATCATTATCAGAATCTTGAGCAGCAGTCCAATCTAGGTTATCAAGTAAATAAATGACACTCCATAAGTCAGTATCTCTTATATAATTATAAGAATCTTGAGCAGAAGTCCAATCTAGGTTATCAAGTTAACAGCTGACATACCATAAGTCAGTTTCTCTGATATATTTATCCGAATCTTGAGCATCAGTCCAATTTAGGTTATCAAGTAAATAACTGAAACACCACAAGTCAGTATATCTTAAATATTATAAGAATCTTGAACAGCAGCTCAATTTAGGTTATCAAGTAAAAAACAGACAGACCACAAGTCATTATCACTGATAATAATCAAAATCTTGAGTGACAGTCCAATCTTGGTTAGAAAATCAATTACTAACACACAAGTCAGTTTCTCTTATATAATTATCAGAATTTTTAGCAGCAGCCCAATCTAGATTATCATGTAAATAACTGACACACCACAAGTCAGTATCTCTAATATAATTATCAGAATCTTGATTTGCAGTCCAATCTAGGTTATCATGTAAATATCTGTCACAACACAAGTCAGTATCTCTTATATAATTATCAGAATCTTGAGCAGCAGTCCAATCTAGGTTAGTAAGTTAATAACTGACACACCTCTTCTATAACTATCAGAATCTTTAGTTGCAGTCCAATCTAGGTAATCATGTAAACAACTGACAAACCACAAGTCAGTATCTCTTATATAATTATCAGAATCTTGAGCAGCAGCCCAATCTAGGTTAGTAACTAAATAACTGACCCACCACAAGTCAGTATATCTTCTATAATTATCAGAATCTTGAGCAGCAGCCCAATCTAGGTTATCAAGTAAATAACTGATACACCACAAGTCAATTTCTGTTATATAATTATCAGAATCTTAAGCAGCAGCCCAATCTAGGTTAGTAAGTAAATATCTGACATGTCATAAGTCAGTTTCTGTTATATAATTATCAGAATCTTGAGCAGCAGTCCAATCCAGGTTATCAAGTAAATAACTGACATACCACAAGTCAGTTTCTGTTACATAATTATCAGTCTTGAGCTGTAGTCCAATCTAGGTTATCAAGTAAATAACTGACACACCACAAGTCTGTATATCTTATATAATTATCAGAATCTTGAGAAACAGTCCAATATAGATTAGTAAGTAAATATCTGACAAACATCAAGTCATTTTCTCTTATATAATTATCAGAATCTTGAGCAGCAGCCCAACCTAGGTTTTCATGTAAATAACTGACACACCACAAGTCAGTATCTCTTATATTATTATCAGAATCTTGAGCAGCAGTCCAATCTATGTTATCATGTAAATAACTGAGATACCACAAGTCAGTATCTCTTATATGATTATCAGAATATTGAGCAGCAGTATAATCTAGGTTAGTAAGTAGATAACTGACAAACCACAAGTTAAGTCAGTATCTCTGATATAACTATCAGAATCTTGAGCAGCAGCCCAATCTAGGTTAGAAACCAAATAAGTGACACACCACAAGTCTTTTTCTCTGATATAATTATCAGAATCTTGAGCAGCAGTCCAATCTAGATTAGTAAGTGAAAAACTGAGATATCACAAGTCAGTATCTCTTATATAATTATCAGAATCTTGAGCAGCAGCCCAATCAGGTTATCAATTAATAACTGACACACCAAAAGTCAGTATCTCTTATATAATTATCAGAATCTAGAGCAGCAGTCCAATCTAGGCTATCGAATACATAACTGACACACCACAAGTCAGTTTAAGACACTTGAGCAGCAGTCCAATCTAGGTTAGTAAGTAAATAACTGACACACCACAAGTATGTATATCTTAAATAATTATCAGAATCTTGAGCAGAAGTTCAATCTCGGCTATCAAGTAAATAACTGACACATCACAAGTCAGTTTCTGTTATATAATTATCAGAATCTTGAGCAACAGCCAAATCTAGGTTAGTAAGAAAATATCTGACACACCACAAGTCAGTTTTTGTTATATAATTATCAGAATCTTGAGCAGGAGTCCAATATAGGTTATCAAGTAAATAACTGACACACCACAAGTCAGTTTCACTTACATAATTATCAGTCTTGAGCTGCAGTCCAATCTAGGTTATCAAGTAAATAACTGACACCCCACAAGTCAGTATCTCTTATATAATTATCAGACACTTGAGAAACAGTCCAATTTAGGTAAGTAAGTAAATAACTGACACACCACAAGTCAGTTTCTCTTATATAATTATCAGAATCTTGAGCAGCAGCCAAATCTACATTATCATGTAAATAACTGACACCCCACAAGTCAGTATCTCTTATATAATTATCAGAATCTTGAGTTGCAGTCCAATCTAGGTTATCATGGAAATAACTGACACACCACAAGTCAGTTTATCTTATATAATTATCAGAATCTTTAGTTGCAGTCCAATCTAGGTTATCATGTAAACAACTGACACACCACAAGTCAGCATCTCTTATATAATTATCAGAATCTTGAGCAGCAGCCCAGTCTATATTATGATGTAAAACTAGGTTAGTAACTAAATAAGTGACACACCACAAGTCAGTATCTCAATATAATTATCAGAATCTTTAGTTGCAGTCCAATCTAGTTTATCATGTAAACAACTGACACACCACAAGTCAGTATCTCTTATATAATTATCAAAATCTTGAGCAGCAGCCCAATCTAGGTTATCAAGTAAATAACTGACACACCACAAGTCTGTATCTCTTACATAATTATCAGAATCTTGAGCAGCAGTCCAAACTAGGTTAGTCAGTAAATAACTGACACATAACAAGTCAGTATCTCTTATATAATGATCAGAATCTTGAGCAGCAGTCCAATCTAGGTTATCATGTAAACAACTGACACAACATAAATCAGTATCTCTTATATAGTTATCAAAATCTTGAGCAGCAGTCCTATCTAAGTTATCAAGAAAACAACTGACACACCACAAGTCAGTTTATCTTATATAATTATCAGACTTCAGCTGAAGTCCAATCTAGGTTATCAAGTAAATAACTGACACACCACAAGTATGTATATCTTAAATAATTATCAGAATCTTGAGCAGAAGTTCAATCTCGGCTATCAAGTAAATCACTGACACATCACAAGTCAGTTCATGTTATATAATTATCAGAATCTTGAGCAGCAGCCAAATCTAGGTTAGTAAGTAAATATCTGACACACCACAAGTCAGTTTTTGTTATATAATTATCAGAATCTTGAGCAGCAGTCCAATATAGGTTATCAAGTAAATAACTGACACACCACAAGTCAGTTTCACTTACATAATTATCAGTCTTGAGCTGCAGTCCAATCTAGGTTATCAAGTAAATAACTGACACCCCACAAGTCAGTATCTCTTATATAATTATCAGAATCTTTAGCAGCAGTCCAATCAAGGTTATCAAGTGAATAACTGACACATCACCAGCTAGTATATCTTATATAATTATCAGAATCTTGAGAAGCAGCCCAACCTAAGTTAGTAAGTAAATAACTGATACACCGCAAGTCAGTATCTCTTATATTATTATCAGAATCTTGAGCAGCAGTCCAATCTATATTATCATGTAAATAACTGAGATACCACAAGTCAGTATCTTTTATATGATTATCAGAATATTGAGCAGCAGTATAATCTAGGTTAGTAAGTAAATAGCTGACAAACCACAAGTTAAGTCAGTATCTCTGATATAACTATCAGAATCTTGAGCAGCAGCACAATCTTGGTAAGTAACTAAATAACTGACACACCACACGTCATTTTCTCTGATATAATTATCGGAATCTTCAGCAGCAGTTCAATCAAGGTTAGTTAGTAAATAACTGACACACCACAAGTCAGTATCTCTTATAATTATAATTATCAGAATCTTGAGCAGCAGTCCAATCTAGGTTATCATCTAAACAACTGACACACCACAAATCAGTATCTCTTATATCATTATCAGAATCTTGAGCAGCAGTCCAATCTAGGTTATCAAGTAAATAACTGACACTCAACAAGTCAGTATCTCTTATATAATTATCAGAATCTTGAACAGAAGCCCAATCTAGGTTATCAAGTAAATAACTGACACACCGAAAGTCAGTATCTCTTATGATTACAATTATCAGACTCTTGAGCAGCACTCCAATCTAGGTTATTATGTAAACAACTGACACAACACAAGTCAGTTTCTCTTATATAATTATTAGAATATTGAGAAGCAGTCCAATCTAGGTAAGTAAGTAAATAACTGATACACCAACAGTTAATACCTCTTATATAATTATCAGAATCTTGAGCAGCAGCCCAATCTAGATTATCAAGTAAATAACTGACACACCACAAGTCCAATATAGGTTATCAAGTAAATAACATACACCCCACAAGTCAGTATCTCTTATATAATTATCAGAATATTGAGTTGCAGTCCAATCTAGGCTATCATGAAAATAACTGACACACCACAAGTCAGTATCTCTTATATAATTATAAGAATCTTGAGCAGCAGTTCAATCTAGGTTAGTAAGTAAAAAACTGACACACCACAAGTCAGTGTATCTTATATAATTATCAGAATCTTGAGCTGCAGTCCAATCTAGGTTATCATGTAAATAGCTGACATACCACAAGTCAGTATCTCTTATATAATTATCAGAATCTTTAGTTGCAGTCCAATCTAGGTTATCATGTAAACAACTGACACACCACAAGTCAGTATCTCTTATATAATTATCAGAATCTTCAGCAGCAGTCCAATCTAGGTTATCAAGTAAATAACTAACACACTAAAAGTCAGTACCTCTTACATAATAATTAGAATCTTACGCAGCAGTCCAATCTAGGTTAGTCAGTAAATAACTGACACACTAAAAGTCAGTATCTCTTATATAATTATCAGAATCTTGAGCAGCAGTCCAGTCTAGGTTATCAAGTAAACAAATGACGCACCACAAGTCAGTATCTCTTATATAATTATCAGAATCTTTAGCAGAAGTCCAATCAAGGTTATCAAGTAAATAACTGACACACCACAAGTCAGTATCTCTGATATAATTATCAGAATCTTGAGCAGCAGTCCAATTTAGGTTACCGAGTGAATAACTGACACACCAAGTCAGTTTCTCTGATTGAATTATTAGAATCTTGAGCACTAGCCAAATCTAAGTTATCAAGAAAATAACTGACACACCACAAGTCAGTTTCTCTAATATACTTATCAGACGAGAGATGTAGTCCAATCTAGGTTATCAAGTAAATTACTGACACACCACAAGTCAGTTTCTCTTATATAATTATCACAATCTTGAGCAGCAGCCAAATCTAGGTTATTAAGTAAATAACTGACACACCACAAGTCGGTTTCTCTTATATAATTATCACAATCTTGAGCAGCAGCCAAATCTATGTTATCATGTAAATAACTGACATACCACAAGTCAGTATCTCTTATATGATTATCAGAATATTGAGCAGCAGTCCATTCTAGGTCAGTAAGTAAATAACTGACACACCACAAGTTAATTCAGTATCTCTTATATAATTATCAGAATCTTGAGCAGCAGTCCAATCTAGGTTAATAAGTAAATAACTGACACACCACAAGACAAGTCAGTATCTCTTATAAAATTATCAGAATCTTGAGCAGCAGTCCAATCTAGGTTAGTAAGTAAATAACTGACACACCACAAGTTAATTCAGTATCTCTTATATAATTATCAGAATCTTGAGCAGCAGTTCAATCTAGGTTAGTAAGTAAATAACTGACACACCACAAGTCAGTATCTCTAATATAATGATCAGAATCTTGAGCAGCAGTTCAATCTAGGTTAGTAAGTAAATAACTGACACACCACCAGTCACTATCTCTAATATAATGATCAGAATCTTGAGCAGCAGTCCAATTTAGGTTATCAAGTTAATAACTGACACACCACAAGTCAGTATCTCTTATAATGAATGATAATTATCAGAATCTTGAGCAGCAGTCCAATCTAGGTAAGTAAGTAAATAACTGACACACCACAAGTCAGTATCTCATATAATTATCAGAATCTTGAGCAGCAGCCCAATCTAGGTTATCAAGTAAAGAACTGACACACCACAAGTCAGTATCTCTTACATAATTATCAGAATCTTGAGCAGCAGTCCAATCTAGGTTAGTCAGTTAATAACTGACACACAACAAGTCAGTATCTCTTATATAATTATCAGAATCTTGAGCAGCAGTCCAATCTAAGTTATTAAGTAAATAACTGACACACCACAAGTCAGTATCTCATATAATTTTCAGAATCTTGAGCAGCAGTCCAATCTAGGTTATCAAGAAAATAACTGACACACCACCAGTCAGTATCTCTTATATAATTATCAGAATCTTGAGCAGCAGTCCAATCTAGGTTAGTAAGTAAATAACTGACACACCACAAGTCAGTTTCTGTTAAAAAATTATCAGAATCTTGAGCAGCAGTCCAATCTAGGTTATCAAGTAAATAACTGACACACTACAAGTCAAGTCAGTATCTCTTATATAATTATCGGAATCTTGTTCAGCAGTCCAATCTAGTTCACCAAGAGTATAACTGACACACCACAAGTCAAGTCAGTATCTCTTATATAATTATCAGAATCTTGAGCAGCAGCCCAATCTATGTTAGTAGGTAAATAACTGACACACCACAAGTCAGTTTCTGTTAAAAAATTATCAGAATCTTGAGCAGCAGTCCAATCTAGGTAAGTGAGTAAATATCTGACACACCACCAGTCAGTATATCTTATATGATTATCAATTATTGAGCAGCAGTCCAATCTAGGTTAGTAAGTAAATAACTGACACACCACAAGTTAAGTCAGTATCTCTTAGATAATTATCAGAATCTTGAGCAGCAGTCAAATCTAGGTTAGTGAGTAAATAACTGACACACCACAAGTCAATTTCTCTTATATAATTATCAGAATCTTGAGCAGCAGCCCAATCTTGGTTAGTAAGTAAATAACTGACACACCACAAGTCAGTATATCTTATATGATTATCAATTATTGAGCAGCAGTCCAATCTAGGTTAGTAAGTAAATAACTGACACACCACAAGTTAAGTCAGTATCTCTTACATAATTATCAGAATCTTGAGCAGCAGTCCAATCTAGGTTAGTAAGTAACTAACTGACACACTACAAGTCAAGTCAGTATCTCTTATATAATTATCAGAATCTTGAGCCACAGTCCAACCTATGTTATCATGTAAATAACTGACAAACAACAAGACAAGTCATATCTCTTACATAATTATCAGAATCTTGAGCAGCAGCCCAATCTAGGTTATCAAGTAATAACTGACACATCACAAGTCCGTATATCTTATATAATTATCAGAATCTTGAGCAGCAGCCCAATCTAGGTGATCAAGTAAATAACTGACACAACACAAGTTAGTAACTCTTATATAATTATTAAAATCTTGAGCTGCAGTCCAATCTAGGTAAGTAAGTAAAAAACTGACAAACCACAAGTCAGTTTCTCTTATATGATTATCAGAATCTTGAGCACCAGCCAAATCTAGGTTATCAAGTAATAACTGACACACCACAAGTCAGTATCTCTTATATAATTATCAGAATCTTGAGCATCAGCCCAATCTAGGTTATCAAGTTAATAACCGACACACCACAAATCAGTATCTCTCAATAATTATCAGAATCTTGAGCAGCAGTCCTATCTAGATTAGTAAGTAAATAACTGACACACTTAAAGTCAGTTTCTCTTTTATAATTATCAGAATCTTGAGTAGCAGTCCAATCTGGATTATTGAGTAAATAACTGACAAAACCACAAGTCAGTATCTCTTATATGATTATCAGAATCTTGAGCAGCAGTCCAATCTAGGTTATCAAGTAAATAACTGACACACCACAAGTCATCATCTTACTTAATTATCAGAATCTTGAGCAGCAGTCCAATCTCGATTATCAAGTAAATAACTGACACACCACAAGTCAGTATCTCTTATATCATAATCAGACACTTGAGCAGCAGTTCAATCTAGGTTATCTAGTAAATAACTGACACACCACAAGTCAGTATCTCTTATAAAGTTATCAGACACTTTAGCAGCAGTTCAATCTGGATTATCAACTAAATAACTGACACACCACAAGTCAATATCTCTTATATAATTTTCAGAATCTTGACCAGCAGTCCAATCTAGGTTATCAAGTAAATAACTGACACACCACAAGTCAGTTTCTCTTATACAATTATCTGACACTTGAGTTGCAGTATAATTTAGGATATCAAGTAAATAACTGACATACCACAAGACATTATCTCTTATATAGTTATCAGACAATTGAGCACAAGTTCAATCTAGGTTCTAGGTTATCAAGTAAATAACTGACACACCACAAGTCAATTTCACTTATATAATCATCAGACACTTAAGCAGCAGTTTAATCTAGATTATCAAGTAAATAACTGACACACCACAAGTCAGTTTCTCTTATATAATTATATAATTATCAGAATCTTGAGCAGCAGTCCAATATAAGTGATCAAGTAAATAACTGACACACCACAAGTCAGTTTCTCTTATATAATTATCTAATTATCAGAATCTTGAGCAGCAGTCCAATCTAGGTTATCAAGTAAATAACTGACACACCACAAGTCAGTTTCTCTTATATAATTATCAGAATCTTGAGCAGCAGTCCAATCTAGGTTATCAAGTAAATAACTGACACACCACAAGTCAGTTTCTCTTATATAATTATCAGAATCTTGAGCAGCAGTCCAATCTAGGTTATCAAGTAAATAACTGACACACCACAAGTCAGTTTCTCTTATATAATTATCAGAATCTTGAGCAGCAGTCCAATCTAGGTTATCATGTAAACAACTGACACAACATAAATCAGTATCTCTTATATAGTTATCAAAATCTTGAGCAGCAGTCCAATCTAAGTTATCAAGAAAATAACTGACACACCAAAAGTCAGTTTATCTTATATAATTATCAGACTTGAGCTGAAGTCCAATCTAGGTTATCAAGTAAATAACTGACACACCACAAGTATGTATATCTTAAATAATTATCAGAATCTTGAGCAGAAGTTCAATCTCGGCTATCAAGTAAATCACTGACACATCACAAGTCAGTTTCTGTTATATAATTATCAGAATCTTGAGCAGCAGCCAAATCTAGGTTAGTAAGTAAATATCTGACACACCACAAGTCAGTTTTTGTTATATAATTATCAGAATCTTGAGCAGCAGTCCAATATAGGTTATCAAGTAAATAACTGACACACCACAAGTCAGTTTCACTTACATAATTATCAGTCTTGAGCTGCAGTCCAATCTAGGTTATCAAGTAAATAACTGACACCCCACAAGTCAGTATCTCTTATATAATTATCAGAATCTTTAGCAGCAGTCCAATCAAGGTTATCAAGTGAATAACTGACACACCACCAGCTAGTATATCTTATATAATTATCAGAATCTTGAGAAGCAGCCCAACCTAAGTTAGTAAGTAAATAACTGATACACCGCAAGTCAGTATCTCTTATATTATTATCAGAATCTTGAGCAGCAGTCCAATCTATATTATCATGTAAATAACTGAGATACCACAAGTCAGTATCTTTTATATGATTATCAGAATATTGAGCAGCAGTATAATCTAGGTTAGTAAGTAAATAGCTGACAAACCACAAGTTAAGTCAGTATCTCTGATATAACTATCATAATCTTGAGCAGCAGTACAATCTTGGTAAGTAACTAAATAACTGACAAACTACACGTCATTTTCTCTGATATAATTATCGGAATCTTCAGCAGCAGTTCAATCAAGGTTAGTTAGTAAATAACTGACACACCACAAGTCAGTATCTCTTATAATTATAATTATCAGAATCTTGAGCAGCAGTCCAATCTAGGTTATCATCTAAACAACTGACACACCACAAATCAGTATCTCTTATGTCATTATCAGAATCTTGAGCAGCAGTCCAATCTAGGTTATCAAGTAAATAACTGACACTCAACAAGTCAGTATCTCTTATATAATTATCAGAATCTTGAACAGAAGCCCAATCTAGGTTATCAAGTAAATAACTGACACACCGAAAGTCAGTATCTCTTATGATTACAATTATCAGACTCTTAAGCAGCACTCCAATCTAGGTTATTATGTAAACAACTGACACAACACAAGTCAGTTTCTCTTATATAATTATTAGAATATTGAGAAGCAGTCCAATCTAGGTAAGTAAGTAAATAACTGATACACCAACAGTTAATACCTCTTATATAATTATCAGAATCTTGAGCAGCAGCCCAATCTAGATTATCAAGTAAATAACTGACACACCACAAGTCCAATATAGGTTATCAAGTAAATAACTTACACCCCACAAGTCAGTATCTCTTATATAATTATCAGAATATTGAGTTGCAGTCCAATCTAGGCTATCATGAAAATAACTGACACACCACAAGTCAGTATCTCTTATATAATTATAAGAATCTTGAGCAGCAGTTCAATCTAGGTTAGTAAGTAAAAAACTGACACACCACAAGTCAGTGTATCTTATATAATTATCAGAATCTTGAGCTGCAGTCCAATCTATGTTATCATGTAAATAGCTGACATACCACAAGTCAGTATCTCTTATATAATTATCAGAATCTTTAGTTGCAGTCCAATCTAGGTTATCATGTAAACAACTGACACACCACAAGTCAGTATCTCTTATATAATTATCAGAATCTTCAGCAGCAGTCCAATCTAGGTTATCAAGTAAATAACTAACACACTAAAAGTCAGTACCTCTTACATAATAATTAGAATCTTACGCAGCAGTCCAATCTAGGTTAGTCAGTAAATAACTGACACACTAAAAGTCAGTATCTCTTATATAATTATCAGAATCTTGAGCAGCAGTCCAATTTAGGTTATCAAGTAAACAAATGACGCACCACAAGTCAGTATCTCTTATATAATTATCAGAATCTTTAGCAGAAGTCCAATCAAGGTTATCAAGTAAATAACTGACACACCACAAGTCAGTATCTCTGATATAATTATCAGAATCTTGAGCAGCAGTCCAATTTAGGTTACCGAGTGAATAACTGACACACCAAGTCAGTTTCTCTGATTGAATTATTAGAATCTTGAGCACTAGCCAAATCTAAGTTATCAAGAAAATAACTGACACACCACAAGTCAGTTTCTCTAATATACTTATCAGACAAGAGATGTAGTCCAATCTAGGTTATCAAGTAAATTACTGACACACCACAAGTCAGTTTCTCTTATATAATTATCAGAATCTTGAGCAGCAGTTCAATCTAGGTTAGTAAGTAAATAACTGACACACCACCAGTCAGTATCTCTAATATAATGATCAGAATCTTGAGCAGCAGTCCAATCTAGGTTATCAAGTTAATAACTGACACAACACAAGTCAGTATCTCTTATAATGAATGATAATTATCAGAATCTTGAGCAGCAGTCCAATCTAGGTAAGTAAGTAAATAACTGACACACCACAAGTCAGTATCTCATATAATTATCAGAATCTTGAGCAGCAGCCCAATCTAGGTTATCAAGTAAAGAACTGACACACCACAAGTCAGTATCTCTTACATAATTATCAGAATCTTGAGCAGCAGTCCAATCTAGGTTAGTAAGTAAATAACTGACACACTACAAGTCAAGTCAGTATCTCTTATATAATTATCGGAATCTTGTTCAGCAGTCCAATCTAGTTCACCAAGAGTATAACTGACACACCACAAGTCAGTTTCTGTTATATAATTATCAGAATCTTGAGCAGCAGCCCAATCTATGTTAGTAGGTAAATAACTGACACACCACAAGTCAGTTTCTGTTAAAAAATTATCAGAATCTTGAGCAGCAGTCCAATCTAGGTAAGTGAGTAAATATCTGACACACCACAAGTCAGTATATCTTATATGATTATCAATTATTGAGCAGCAGTCCAATCTAGGTTAGTAAGTAAATAACTGACACACCACAAGTTAAGTCAGTATCTCTTAGATAATTATCAGAATCTTGAGCAGCAGTCAAATCTAGGTTAGTGAGTAAATAACTGACACACCACAAGTCAATTTCTCTTATATAATTATCAGAATCTTGAGCAGCAGCCCAATCTTGGTTAGTAAGTAAATAACTGACACACCACAAGTCAGTATATCTTATATGATTATCAATTATTGAGCAGCAGTCCAATCTAGGTTAGTAAGTAAATAACTGACACACCACAAGTTAAGTCAGTATCTCTTACATAATTATCAGAATCTTGAGCAGCAGTCCAATCTAGGTTAGTAAGTAACTAACTGACACACTACAAGTCAAGTCAGTATCTCTTATATAATTATCAGAATCTTGAGCCACAGTCCAACCTATGTTATCATGTAAATAACTGACAAACAACAAGACAAGTCATATCTCTTACATAATTATCAGAATCTTGAGCAGCAGCCCAATCTAGGTTATCAAGTAATAACTGACACATCACAAGTCCGTATATCTTATATAATTATCAGAATCTTGAGCAGCAGCCCAATCTAGGTGATCAAGTAAATAACTGACACAACACAAGTTAGGAACTCTTATATAATTATTAAAATCTTGAGCTGCAGTCCAATCTAGGTAAGTAAGTAAAAAACTGACAAACCACAAGTCAGTTTCTCTTATATGATTATCAGAATCTTGAGCAGCAGCCAAATCTAGGTTATCAAGTAATAACTGACACACCACAAGTCAGTATCTCTTATATAATTATCAGAATCTTGAGCATCAGCCCAATCTAGGTTATCAAGTTAATAACCGACACACCACAAATCAGTATCTCTCAATAATTATCAGAATCTTGAGCAGCAGTCCTATCTAGATTAGTAAGTAAATAACTGACACACTTAAAGTCAGTTTCTCTTTTATAATTATCAGAATCTTGAGTAGCAGTCCAATCTGGATTATGGAGTAAATAACTGACAAAACCACAAGTCAGTATCTCTTATATGATTATCAGAATCTTGAGCAGCAGTCCAATCTAGGTTATCAAGTAAATAACTGACACACCACAAGTCATCATCTTATATAATTATCAGAATCTTGAGCAGCAGTCCAATCTGGATTATCAAGTAAATAACTGACACACCACAAGTCAGTATCTCTTATATCATAATCAGACACTTGAGCAGCAGTTCAATCTAGGTTATCTAGTAAATAACTGACACACCACAAGTCAGTATCTCTTATAAAGTTATCAGACACTTTAGCAGCAGTTCAATCTGGATTATCAACTAAATAACTGACACACCACAAGTCAATATCTCTTATATAATTTTCAGAATCTTGACCAGCAGTCCAATCTAGGTTATCAAGTAAATAACTGACACACCACAAGTCAGTTTCTCTTATATAATTATCTGACACTTGAGTTGCAGTATAATTTAGGATATCAAGTAAATAACTGACATACCACAAGACATTATCTCTTATATAGTTATCAGACAATTGAGCACAAGTTCAATCTAGGTTCTAGGTTATCAAGTAAATAACTGACACACCACAAGTCAATTTCACTTATATAATCATCAGACACTTAAGCAGCAGTTTAATCTAGATTATCAAGTAAATAACTGACACACCACAAGTCAGTTTCTCTTATATAATTATATAATTATCAGAATCTTGAGCAGCAGTCCAATATAAGTGATCAAGTAAATAACTGACACACCACAAGTCAGTTTCTCTTATATAATTATATAATTATCAGAATCTTGAGCAGCAGTCCAATCTAGGTTATCAAGTAAATAACTGACACACCACAAGTCAGTTTCTCTTATATAATTATCAGAATCTTGAGCAGCAGTCCAATCTAGGTTATCAAGTAAATAACTGACACACCACAAGTCAGTTTCTCTTATATAATTATCAGAATCTTGAGCAGCAGTCCAATCTCGGCTATCAAGTAAATCACTGACACATCACAAGTCAGTTTCTGTTATATAATTATCAGAATCTTGAGCAGCAGCCAAATCTAGGTTAGTAAGTAAATATCTGACACACCACAAGTCAGTTTTTGTTATATAATTATCAGAATCTTGAGCAGCAGTCCAATATAGGTTATCAAGTAAATAACTGACACACCACAAGTCAGTTTCATTTACATAATTATCAGTCTTGAGCTGCAGTCCAATCTAGGTTATCAAGTAAATAACTGACACCCCACAAGTCAGTATCTCTTATATAATTATCAGAATCTTTAGTAGCAGTCCAATCAAGGTTATCAAGTGAATAACTGACACACCACCAGCTAGTATATCTTATATAATTATCAGAATCTTGAGAAGCAGCCCAACCTAAGTTAGTAAGTAAATAACTGATACACCGCAAGTCAGTATCTCTTATATTATTATCAGAATCTTGAGCAGCAGTCCAATCTATATTATCATGTAAATAACTGAGATACCACAAGTCAGTATCTTTTATATGATTATCAGAATATTGAGCAGCAGTATAATCTAGGTTAGTAAGTAAATAGCTGACAAACCACAAGTTAAGTCAGTATCTCTGATATAACTATCATAATCTTGAGCAGCAGCACAATCTTGGTAAGTAACTAAATAACTGACAAACTACACGTCATTTTCTCTGATATAATTATCGGAATCTTCAGCAGCAGTTCAATCAAGGTTAGTTAGTAAATAACTGACACACCACAAGTCAGTATCTCTTATAATTATAATTATCAGAATCTTGAGCAGCAGTCCAATCTAGGTAAGTAAGTAAATAACTGACACACCACAAGTCAGTATCTCATATAATTATCAGAATCTTGAGCAGCAGCCCAATCTTGGTTATCAAGTAAAGAACTGACACACCACAAGTCAGTATCTCTTACATAATTATCAGAATCTTGAGCAGCAGTCCAATCTAGGTTAGTCAGTTAATAACTGACACACAACAAGTCAGTATCTCTTATATAATTATCAGAATCTTGAGCAGCAGTCCAATCTAAGTTATTAAGTAAATAACTGACACACCACAAGTCAGTATCTCATATAATTTTCAGAATCTTGAGCAGCAGTCCAATCTAGTTCATCAAGAGTATAACTGACACACCACAAGTCAGTTTCTGTTATATAATTATCAGAATCTTGAGCAGCAGCCCAATCTATGTTAGTAGGTAAATAACTGACACACCACAAGTCAGTTTCTGTTAAAAAATTATCAGAATCTTGAGCAGCAGTTCAATCTAGGTAAGTGAGTAAATATCTGACACACCACAAGTCAGTATATCTTATATGATTAGATCAGAATCTTGATTATGATCAGAATCTTGAGCAGCAGTCATATCTAGGTTAGTGAGTAAATAACTGACACACCACAAGTCAATTTCTCCTATATAATTATCAGAATCTTGAGCAGCAGCCCAATCTTGGTTAGTAAGTAAATAACTGACACACCACAAGTCAGTATATCTTATATGATTATCAATTATTGAGCAGCAGTCCAATCTAGGTTAGTAAGTAAATAACTGACACACCACAAGTTAAGTCAGTATCTCTTACATAATTATCAGAATCTTGAGCAGCAGTCCAATCTAGGTTAGTAAGTAACTAACTGACACACTACAAGTCAAGTCAGTATCTCTTATATAATTATCAGAATCTTGAGCCACAGTCCAACCTATGTTATCATGTAAATAACTGACAAACAACAAGACAAGTCATATCTCTTACATAATTATCAGAATCTTGAGCAGCAGCCCAATCTAGGTTATCAAGTAATAACTGACACATCACAAGTCCGTATATTTTATATAATCATCAGAATCTTGAGCAGCAGCCCAATCTAGGTGATCAAGTAAATAACTGACACAACACAAGTTAGTAACTCTTATATAATTATTAAAATCTTGAGCTGCAGTCCAATCTAGGTAAGTAAAAAACTGACAAACCACAAGTCAGTTTCTCTTATATGATTATCAGAATCTTGAGCAGCAGCCAAATCTAGGTTATCAAGTAATAACTGACACACCACAAGTCAGAATCTCTTATATAATTATCAGAATCTTGAGCATCAGCCCAATCTAGGTTATCAAGTTAATAACCGACACACCACAAATCAGTATCTCTCAATAATTATCAGAATCTTGAGCAGCAGTCCTATCTAGATTAGTAAGTAAATAACTGACACACTTAAAGTCAGTTTCTCTTTTATAATTATCAGAATCTTGAGTAGTGGTCCAATCTGGATTATGGAGTAAATAACTGACAAAACCACAAGTCAGTATCTCTTATATGATTATCAGAATCTTGAGCAGCAGTCCAATCTAAGTTATCAAGTAAATAACTGACACACCACAAGTCATCATCTTATATAATTATCAGAATCTTGAGCAGCAGTCCAATCTGGATTATCAAGTAAATAACTGACACACCACAAGTCAGTATCTCTTATATCATAATCAGACACTTGAGCAGCAGTTCAATCTAGGTTATCTAGTAAATAACTGACACACCACAAGTCAGTATCTCTTATAAAGTTATCAGACACTTTAGCAGCAGTTCAATCTGGATTATCAACTAAATAACTGACAGACCACAAGTCAATATCTCTTATATAATTTTCAGAATCTTGACCAGCAGTCCAATCTAGGTTATCAAGTAAATAACTGACACACCACATGTCAGTTTCTCTTATATAATTATCTGACACTTGAGTTGCAGTATAATTTAGGATATCAAGTAAATAACTGACATACCACAAGACATTATCTCTTATATAGTTATCAGACAATTGAGCACAAGTTCAATCTAGGTTCTAGGTTATCAAGTAAATAACTGACACACCACAAGTCAATTTCACTTATATAATCATCAGACACTTAAGCAGCAGTTTAATCTAGATTATCAAGTAAATAACTGACACACCACAAGTCAGTTTCTCTTATATAATTATATAATTATCAGAATCTTGAGCAGCAGTCCAATATAAGTGATCAAGTAAATAACTGACACACCACAAGTCAGTTTCTCTTATATAATTATCAGAATCTTGAGCAGCAGTCCAATCTAGGTTATCAAGAAAATAACTGACACACCACAAGTCAGTTTATCTTATATAATTATCAGACTTGAGCTGAAGTCCAATCTAGGTTAGTAAGTAAATAACTGACACACCACAAGTATGTATATCTTAAATAATTATCAGAATCTTGAGCAGAAGTTCAATCTCGGCTATCAAGTAAATCACTGACACATCACAAGTCAGTTTCTGTTATATAATTATCAGAATCTTGAGCAGCAGCCAAATCTAGGTTAGTAAGTAAATATCTGACACACCACAAGTCAGTTTTTGTTATATAATTATCAGAATCTTGAGCAGCAGTCCAATATAGGTTATCAAGTAAATAACTGACACACCACAAGTCAGTTTCACTTACATAATTATCAGTCTTGAGCTGCAGTCCAATCTAGGTTATCAAGTAAATAACTGACACCCCACAAGTCAGTATCTAGTTTATAATTATCAGAATCTTTAGCAGCAGTCCAATCAAGGTTATCAAGTGAATAACTGACACACCACCAGCTAGTATATCTTATATAATTATCAGAATCTTGAGAAGCAGCCCAACCTAAGTTAGTAAGTAAATAACTGATACACCGCAAGTCAGTATCTCTTATATTATTATCAGAATCTTGAGCAGCAGTCCAATCTATATTATCATGTAAATAACTGAGATACCACAAGTCAGTATCTTTTATATGATTATCAGAATATTGAGCAGCAGTATAATCTAGGTTAGTAAGTAAATAGCTGACAAACCACAAGTTAAGTCAGTATCTCTGATATAACTATCATAATCTTGAGCAGCAGCACAATCTTGGTAAGTAACTAAATAACTGACACACTACACGTCATTTTCTCTGATATAATTATCGGAATCTTCAGCAGCAGTTCAATCAAGGTTAGTTAGTAAATAACTGACACACCACAAGTCAGTATCTCTTATAATTATAATTATCAGAATCTTGAGCAGCAGTCCAATCTAGGTTATCATCTAAACAACTGACACACCACAAATCAGTTTCTCTTATATCATTATCAGAATCTTGAGCAGCAGTCCAATCTAGGTTATCAAGTAAATAACTGACACTCAACAAGTCAGTATCTCTTATATAATTATCAGAATCTTGAACAGAAGCCCAATCTAGGTTATCAAGTAAATAACTGACACACCGAAAGTCAGTATCTCTTATGATTACAATTATCAGACTCTTGAGCAGCACTCCAATCTAGGTTATTATGTAAACAACTGACACAACACAAGTCAGTTTCTCTTATATAATTATTAGAATATTGAGAAGCAGTCCAATCTAGGTAAGTAAGTAAATAACTGATACACCAACAGTTAATACCTCTTATATAATTATCAGAATCTTGAGCAGCAGCCCAATCTAGATTATCAAGTAAATAACTGACATACCACAAGTCCAATATAGGTTATCAAGTAAATAACTTACACCCCACAAGTCAGTATCTCTTATATAATTATCAGAATATTGAGTTGCAGTCCAATCTAGGCTATCATGAAAATAACTGACACACCACAAGTCAGTATCTCTTATATAATTATAAGAATCTTGAGCAGCAGTTCAATCTAGGTTAGTAAGTTAAAAACTGACACACCACAAGTCAGTGTATCTTATATAATTATCAGAATCTTGAGCTGCAGTCCAATCTAGGTTATCATGTAAATAGCTGACATACCACAAGTCAGTATCTCTTATATAATTATCAGAATCTTTAGTTGCAGTCCAATCTAGGTTATCATGTAAACAACTGACACACCACAAGTCAGTATCTCTTATATAATTATCAGAATCTTCAGCAGCAGTCCAATCTAGGTTATCAAGTAAATAACTAACACACTAAAAGTCAGTACCTCTTACATAATAATTAGAATCTTACGCAGCAGTCTAATCTAGGTTAGTCAGTAAATAACTGACACACTAAAAGTCAGTATCTCTTATATAATTATCAGAATCTTGAGCAGCAGTCCAATCTAGGTTATCAAGTAAACAAATGACGCACCACAAGTCAGTATCTCTTATATAATTATCAAAATCTTTAGCAGAAGTCCAATCAAGGTTATCAAGTAAATAACTGGCACACCACAAGTCAGTATCTCTGATATAATTATCAAAATCTTGAGCAGCAGTCCAATTTAGGTTACCGAGTGAATAACTGACACACCAAGTCAGTTTCTCTGATTGAATTATTAGAATCTTGAGCACTAGCCAAATCTAAGTTATCAAGAAAATAACTGACACACCACAAGTCAGTTTCTCTAATATACTTATCAGACGAGAGATGTAGTCCAATCTAGGTTATCAAGTAAATTACTGACACACCACAAGTCAGTTTCTCTTATATAATTATCACAATCTTGAGCAGCAGCCAAATCTAGGTTATTAAGTAAATAACTGACACACCACAAGTCGGTTTCTCTTATATAATTATCACAATCTTGAGCAGCAGCCAAATCTATGTTATCATGTAAATAACTGACATACCACAAGTCAGTATCTCTTATATGATTATCAGAATATTGAGCAGCAGTCCATTCTAGGTCAGTAAGTAAATAACTGACACACCACAAGTTAATTCAGTATCTCTTATATAATTATCAGAATCTTGAGCAGCAGTCCAATCTAGGTTAATAAGTAAATAACTGACACACCACAAGACAAGTCAGTATCTCTTATATAATTATCAGAATCTTGAGCAGCAGTCCAATCTAGGTTAGTAAGTAAATAACTGACACACCACAAGTTAATTCAGTATCTCTTATATAATTATAAGAATCTTGAGCAGCAGTTCAATCTAGGTTAGTAAGTAAATAACTGACACACCACAAGTCAGTATCTCTAATATAATGATCAGAATCTTGAGCAGCAGTTCAATCTAGGTTAGTAAGTAAATAACTGACACACCACCAGTCAGTATCTCTAATATAATGATCAGAATCTTGAGCAGCAGTCCAATCTAGGTTATCAAGTTAATAACTGACACACCACAAGTCAGTATCTCTTATAATGAATGATAATTATCAGAATCTTGAGCAGCAGTCCAATCTAGGTAAGTAAGTAAATAACTGATACACCACAAGTCAGTATCTCATATAATTATCAGAATCTTGAGCAGCAGCCCAATCTAGGTTATCAAGTAAAGAACTGACACACCACAAGTCAGTATCTCTTACATAATTATCAGAATCTTGAGCAGCAGTCCAATCTAGGTTAGTCAGTTAATAACTGACACACAAGTCAGTATCTCTTATATAATTATCAGAATCTTGAGCAGCAGTCCAATCTAGGTTATCAAGTAAATAACTGACACACCACAAGTCAGTATCTCATATAATTTTCAGAATCTTGAGCTGCAGTCCAATCTAGGTTATCAAGTAAATAACTGACACACCACAAGTCAGTATCTCTTACATAATTATCAGAATCTTGAGCAGCAGTCCAATCTAGGTTAGTAAGTAAATAACTGACACACTACAAGTCAAGTCAGTATTTCTTATATAATTATCGGAATCTTGTTCAGCAGTCCAATCTAGTTCACCAAGAGTATAACTGACACACCACAAGTCAGTTTCTGTTATATAATTATCAGAATCTTGAGCAGCAGCCCAATCTATGTTAGTAGGTAAATAACTGACACACCACAAGTCAGTTTCTGTTAAAAAATTATCAGAATCTTGAGCAGCAGTCCAATCTAGGTAAGTGAGTAAATATCTGACACACCACAAGTCAGTATATCTTATATGATTATCAATTATTGAGCAGCAGTCCAATCTAGGTTAGTAAGTAAATAACTGACACACCACAAGTCAGTATATCTTTTATGATTATCAATTATTGAGCAGCAGTCCAATCTAGGTTAGTAAGTAAATAACTGACACATCACAAGTCAGTATATCTTATATGATTATCAATTATTGAGCAGCAGTCCAATCTAGGTTATCAAGTAAATAACTGACACACCACAAGTCAGTATCTCTTATATCATAATCAGACACTTGAGCAGCAGTTCAATCTAGGTTATCTAGTAAATAACTGACACACCACAAGTCAGTATCTCTTATAAAGTTATCAGACACTTTAGCAGCAGTTCAATCTGGATTATCAACTAAATAACTGACACACCACAAGTCAATATCTCTTATATAATTATCAGAATCTTGAGCAGCAGTCCAATCTAGGTTAGTAAGTAACTAACTGACACACTACAAGTCAAGTCAGTATCTCTTATATAATTATCAGAATCTTGAGCCACAGTCCAACCTATGTTATCATGTAAATAACTGACAAACAACAAGACAAGTCATATCTCTTACATAATTATCAGAATCTTGAGCAGCAGCCCAATCTAGGTTATCAAGTAATAACTGACACATCACAAGTCCGTATATCTTATATAATTATCAGAATCTTGAGCAGCAGCCCAATCTAGGTGATCAAGTAAATAACTGACACAACACAAGTTAGTAACTCTTATATAATTATTAAAATCTTGAGCTGCAGTCCAATCTAGGTAAGTAAGTAAAAAACTGACAAACCACAAGTCAGTTTCTCTTATATGATTATCAGAATCTTGAGCAGCAGCCAAATCTAGGTTATCAAGTAATAACTGACACACCACAAGTCAGTATCTCTTATATAATTATCAGAATCTTGAGCATCAGCCCAATCTAGGTTATCAAGTTAATAACCGACACACCATAAATCAGTATCTCTCAATAATTATCAGAATCTTGAGCAGCAGTCCTATCTAGATTAGTAAGTAAATAACTGACACACTTAAAGTCAGTTTCTCTTTTATAATTATCAGAATCTTGAGTAGCAGTCCAATCTGGATTATGGAGTAAATAACTGACAAAACCACAAGTCAGTATCTCTTATATGATTATCAGAATCTTGAGCAGCAGTCCAATCTAGGTTATCAAGTAAATAACTGACACACCACAAGTCATCATCTTATATAATTATCAGAATCTTGAGCAGCAGTCCAATCTAGGTTATCAAGTAAATAACTGACACACTACAAGTCAGTATCTCTTATATCATAATCAGACACTTGAGCAGCAGTTCAATCTAGGTTATCTAGTAAATAACTGACACACCACAAGTCAGTATCTCTTATAAAGTTATCAGACACTTTAGCAGCAGTTCAATCTGGATTATCAACTAAATAACTGACACACCACAAGTCAATATCTCTTATATAATTTTCAGAATCTTGACCAGCAGTCCAATCTAGGTTATCAAGTAAATAACTGACACACCACAAGTCAGTTTCTCTTATATAATTATCTGACACTTTAGTTGCAGTATAATTTAGGATATCAAGTAAATAACTGACATACCACAAGACATTATCTCTTATATAGTTATCAGACAATTGAGCACAAGTTCAATCTATGTTCTAGGTTATCAAGTAAATAACTGACACACCACAAGTCAATTTCACTTATATAATCATCAGACACTTAAGCAGCAGTTTAATCTAGATTATCAAGTAAATAACTGACACACCACAAGTCAGTTTCTCTTATATAATTATATAATTATCAGAATCTTGAGCAGCAGTCCAATATAAGTGATCAAGTAAATAACTGACACACCACAAGTCAGTTTCTCTTATATAATTATATAATTATCAGAATCTTGAGCAGCAGTCCAATCTAGGTTATCAAGTAAATAACTGACACACCACAAGTCAGTTTCTCTTATATAATTATCAGAATCTTGAGCAGCAGTCCAATCTAGGTTATCAAGTAAATAACTGACACACCACAAGTCAGTTTCTCTTATATAATTATCAGAATCTTGAGCAGCAGTCCAATCTAGGTTATCAAGTAAATAACTGACACACCACAAGTCAGTTTCTCTTATATAATTATATAATTATCAGAATCTTGAGCAGCAGTCCAATCTAGGTTATCAAGTAAATAACTGACACACCACAAGTCAGTAACATAATTATCAAAATTTTGAGCAGCAGTCCAATCTAGGTTTTCAAGTAAATAACTGACACACCACAAGCCAGTTTCTCTTATATAATTATCAGACACTTGATGAACAATCCAATCTAGGTTATCAAGTAAATAAATGACCCACCACAAATCAGTATCTCTTGTATTATTGTCAGACACATGAGCAGCAATCAACCCTAATATTTAGACGATAACTGGCACACAAGTAACAAGCACATAAATTTGTCAAACACTTACTTGAGCCTATCTCTGTGATCAAGTTGAAAACTTGCAAGTCTATGTCAATGATAACAGCCCTCAAAATATGATTTCAAATCCCAAATGAAGCTTAAATATGATACATAGAGTAAATAATTTCTTGAACTGATCGACGCTTAACACACCATGCAAACAGTTGGCTAAGATATCACTTACCTTTTCCCCCGTAAAGGTCATCATGACATCTCTGTGCCTTTTCTTCTCCATAAGTTTAGAAAGGTCAAATCCATAGCATGTAGTATTTTCAAATATATATATAAACATAATGTAATGTTGTTATAAGTTGTCTCTATTCAGTTGGTCAAGTCCAGGGGTCGTGAGTTTGATTCCACACACGACTAGTCTCGGTGATGATTGATATTGGACATTGCATCTCATTATCATTCATCTCTCACCACTGTTTCAAGTGGAAAAAGTTATCAGTTACTTGTGGAGATGGGGTGTGCTTTAGTACTGATTAACCTTCCCGGATCCCAAGAAACAGTGGTTAGGTTAACTAATTGTCTGTTAGCCCTCGATGACATAACAAATATGCTAAATATTCAATCAATCAGTTGGTCAATGAGTTGAATAAAATATATACAGTATTGCAAATTTGGCATTATTCATTTGTAATTTAAACTGATAAAGATGTAACAAACTGTTTCCATAAGATGATTTCACATACATTAATACCGACACATGTTAAAAGAAGGTTAGCTCAGCCAGTAGTGGGTCTGACAGTCCAAGGGTATTGAGTTTGAATACCTGTCCGATCACAGTCTCTGTGACGATTGATATAAGACATTGCATCTAATTTTTGTTCATCTCTCACCACTCATTCAAGTAGGAATGTTATCAGTTTGTTGAGAAGATGGGTGTGCTCGAGCACTGGTTAACCTTCCAAGATACAAGGAAAGAGTGATCATCTTTCAGCAAAGTTACCAAGGTGACAACTGACACCACACTAGTAACAAGTCTATATCACTGATAAGAGACTTACAAATATCAAATAGACGTTTCCAAGCTGAAAGCTTGAACGGACCAACGATGAACACACCATGGAAACATTTTATGCTTAACTCATCCTTTCAACAGTGGGGCCAAAAAAACACTTACCTTTTCTAATAATGTCCATTGCAACATCTTGTGACCTCTGTGTTTTCTCTTTACCACAAGCCAAGTCACGTGTCTAGTCAAATCCATAGCATGTAATACTTTTATTTATAAACATTATATAAATTTGTTTCACGACAATGGCAATATTCAGTTGTTCAATGAGGAGAATTAAATATATTGCAGTATCGGACATTTTGGTATCATTCAACTATAATTTTAACTGATGAAAAAATAAAAAACTGTTTCTTTACGGTAATTTTGCAATCATTAGTACCAACAGACGTTAAAAGAAGGTTAACTCAGTCAGTAGCGGGTCCGACAATTACTCCAGGGGTTGCGAGTTCGAATACCCCTCTGACCAGTGTCTGTGATGATTGATATACAACATTGCATCTAATTGCTATTTATCTGTAACCACTGATTCAAGTGGGAAAGTTACCAGTTAGTTACAGATATAGTTGTGCTCGAATACTGGTTAATCTTAAAGGATCCCAGAAAAGTGTGGTCAGTAAACTGATCATCTGTTAGCACTCGATGGCATAAAATGATGCCAGACATTCAAACAAACAAACCATTATTTAAAATCACTAACCTTTTCTAATAACAGCCATTATGATATCGCTGTAGGTTTTCTTTGATCATCAACCTAGTAATGTTTCTTGTGAAGTCCATAGCATGCAGTATTTTCATATATATAAACATTTTATGATATTGTTTTAAGACATTGGCTCTATTCAGTTGGTCATTGAAGAGGATTAATTAAATACAATAGTATTACAGTGTCAGACATTTTGGTATTATTAATTACAATTCAAACTGATGAAAAAATAAAAAAATTGTTTCCTTCTGATGATTTCATGCAAATTAACACCAGCATGTGTATAAAGAATGTTAGCTCAGACGATAGCATAACTTACTTTCAGTCCATGAGGTTGCGACTTCGAATCCCTGTCTAACCACAGTCTCTGTGCTGACTGTTATATGACATTGCGTCTTATTGTCATTCATCTCTCACCACTGATTCAAGTGAAAAAGATATCAGTTACTTGCAGAGATGGGTGTGCTTGAGTACTGGTTAACCTTCCATGATCCCAAGAAAGAGTGGTGAGGTTAACTGATTGTCTGTTAGCACTCGATGGCATAAAAATGTTGCTAACATTCAAACAAAGCATTCTTTGAAATCACATACCTTTTCTAATACTGTCCATCATGACATCTCGTGACATTTCTTTGGTTTTTTCTTTAACACCAACCTAGTCATGTTTCTTGTCAAATCCATAGCATGCAGTATTTTCATATATATATCAACATTATATAATATTGTCTTTAAGTTGGTCAATGAAGTAGATTAAATATAATGCAGTATTGGACATGTTGATATTACTCATATACAACTTAAAATGATGAAAATGTAACAAAATGTTTCCTTACGATGACTTCACGGACATTAATACCAACACATGTTTAAAGAAGGTAATAGCTCAGTTTGTAGCGCCTCTGACTATCAGTCAAGGGGTTGCGAGTTCGAACTCCTGTCCAAACACAGTCTCTGTGATGACTGATATTTAAACATTCTGTCTCATTGTTGTTTATCTTTCACAACTGATTCAAGTGGTAAAGTTAACAGTTAGTTATGAAGATGGGTGTGCTCGAATACTGGTTAACCTTCAAGGATCCCAGAAAATCGTGGTTCAGGTAACTGATCAGCTGTTAGCACTAGATGCCATAAAATGATGCTTAACTTCAAACAAACAAAACATTCTTAAAAATCACAAACCTTTTCTAATAATGGCCATCATGACATCTCTGTGGGTTTTCCTTAACATCAACCTAGTCATGTTTCTTGTCAAATCCATAGCATGCAGTATTTTCATATATATATATCAACATTATATAATATTGTCTTTAAGTTGGACAATGAAGTAGATTAAATATAATGCAGTATAGGACATTTTGGTATTATTCATATACAATTTAAACTGATGAAAAAGTAACAAACTGTTTCCTTACGATTTTTTTTAGGACATTTCTATTAGCTCAGTCGGTAGCGCTACTGACTCAGTCCATGAGGCCTCGAGTTTGAATCCCTATCTAACCAGTCTCTGTGATGATCACTATATGACACTGCATCTCATTGTTATTCTTCTCTCACCACTGATTGAAGTGGGAAATGTATTAATTACTTGTGGAGATGGTGTACTTAAGTACTGGCTAACCTTCCATGATCTTGGAAAACTGTGATTAGATTAAATGATTGTCTGTTAGTCCTCAATGGCATAAAAATGACCAAAAAAACAGGCAAATTAGTAATCAAGGTGATGTGACAGCTGACACTACAAGTCTATGTCACTGATAACAGACTTAACCACAATGTCAGCAAATATCAAATAAATGTTTTCAAGATGAAAGCTGACACAGGGAGGAAATCATTTTTTGAACTGATGGACAATTAGCATGCCATGCTGACATTTATGCTTAACTCGTTCTTTGAATAGCCGGTCTTAGAAATCACTTACATTTTCTAATAATTATCATCGTGAATTGTGATCCTTCTCAGCAAGTTTCATTTAAATGTAAATAATCAGTGGTGCAAAATTGGGCCTACCTAGCAACTGCACTTGTTTGGCATCTCTTGAATGTTTGTTTGCACTGTTTATGTCCACATCTAGTAGTAGCATACAGACAGCTTCCATCTCGGAATATCACGGTTGAGCTCTACAGGTCTTTAGGTATCTAGACATTACCAGACTGAAAGAAATAAACATATTTTATTTATATTTGTTCTCAAAAATATATATAGGTTAAGGGTTTTTCTCTTTGTTCATTTGTGATGGCAGACAAATCATAATTGAAGAAAGGAAAAGATTAAAACATTTATCTGTTTGGGTAAGATGATTTATTTTAGAAAAAAATAAAAATAAACAACAATGACCATGGTTGTGCGTTTGATACCAAACAGCAATGACACACTCAATACTGTGTTTAATTCAAGGCAGAGAACAAAATGTGTTTTTCAATTTTAACATTTTGTGCCACACAGAATGAAGTGTGCTGAAACTACAATACATGGCCAACACAAAGTTGGTTAGGTAAACCGCCATGTGAAAAATTTCAGACAGATTGCGTAGAAATAAACGGTAAACTGGATATGATGAGGAGGTGTTAAAGTAAACAATTCCAAAAAAACTCAGAATAAAAACAAACTGCAACTTTACTTGATGTACACAGGGAACGAAGGCCAAAGGTTTGGTTCAAGAATGGTCAATGACAAAAAAAAGCACTAATCCTATCAGGATTCTGACTCATTAGTCTCTGTCACACCAGTTACATGCGTACATACTGAACACAGAGTGGTCAGTGTACTTTGAGGTCAATATAAATTAATTTGGACATGCAAGTACAGCCAAACCTGTCTTAAGCAGCCAGATAAGGGAAGATCAAAGTGACCTTTTAAGACATGTTGCTTAATACAGATTAATTTGCTCTGAAAGCATAGAAATGGGAAATAGCAAATGTGGGTGTTTAAGACAAGTGGCTGCTTAATAGAGGAGACTGCTAACACAAGTTTGACTATGTTGTTCACTTGGTTCGCCTATGTAATCTGGCCTATAGTTTTACAACACATTTTTTCCTTAAAAATATATGTTCAACAAATAATTGTTTAAAATAAGAATTCAATTTTTTTTTTTTTTTACATAAAGTTAGATCAGTAATGTTTTTAAATATATCTTTTTTTATTAGTTACACAATACAAATTACTGTTTTATCTTATTATCAAAACAATTGATGCATATACGACGTATTCAATTTCAGTCTGATCAAACGCAATAAAGCTTGTTAGGTGCAGGATGTTTCTAGTTTGTGATTAGGTCAAGATGAGCACTTTTTTTCCAGCTAACAGACAACCGGTAACAAACCTGTGATTTTATGGTACCTTTAAATTCCAAATAATGTTAAAAGTGTATTTAATCAAACACTTGGTCAGTATTTTGTCAACAGTTTATGTTTTTTTACTCAAAGAAAACTGTTTTGCTATGACAAGTCTAAATCTTTAATGTTTCAATAATATTTGGACAATACTTCAATATAAAACACATGTGGTAATATCCTTATTATATAATATATTAAATGACACAACAAAGACAGAAGCAGCCACAGCAACAACAGCAATAGTAGTATCAACAGCAGCAGCATTATAAGCAACCATTTCATAAACAGTAGAAGTGATGTATAGATAGAAGCAAAATTAGACAAGCCTGGTTACCTCAGTTGGTAGCACTTCTGATTATCAATCAAGAGGTCTTGAGCTCAAACCCCCAATCTGCCACAGCCTCCTTGATGATAGATATACAACATCTTGTCTCGTTGTAATTTGTCTATTACACTGATGCAAGTGAGAAAGTTATTTGCTACTTACAAAGATGGGTGTACTGACATTAGTACAGGTTAACCTTCCAGGATCCCAGGAAAGAGTGGTTAGGTCAACTGATCATCTTTTAGTCCTAAATAGCATATAAATGACACTTAATAATCAAAGAAAATTATGCTTTGTAATATAAATAATTACCACAATCAGATGGCCTAATAAATGCACATGTTGTCAGTCTAATGAATTTTTACACTTCAATGCACATGCATGTGATGACCACCTCACAGTACTGCATGGAGATGCTGGTTTGTGTTTAGCCCTACATATAGCAATAACATTTTATCTAATCATCTTGTCAAATGAGTTGATTTATACAAGTAGTTCAAACATTTTATCTAATCATCCTGTCAAATGAGTTGATTTATACAAGTAGTTCAAACATATTTTCTAACCAATTACAAGAGAGTGACTTTACTCCATAGATACGAGTTTTCCCGCACCAATCACAGAAGGCCTTTGAAAACAGTGCAGGAAGAGCGAGTGACTTATGTTTAACCCTTTACTCCATAGATATGAGTTTTCCCGCACCAATCACAGAAGGCCTTTGAAAACAGGCAGGAAGAGTTCAGATTACTCGTAACGACCAATCTGAACACTTCCTGCACTGTTTTCCACTCTATCAGTTAATATAAACATAATTCACCCAATAATTTAAAATCCTTCTATATTAGGTGGCCAAAGGTGTCTATATTAGGTGTCCAAAGACGTCTATATGAAGTAAAGGGTTCAAATTTAAGTCTATTTCACTATTTCAGTTCATAGATTACACGTTTATTTGACCTCTGATAAAATATGCAAAAAAAACTTTAAATAAAACGCATTATTTTCAATAATTGCATACGGGTGTTTATTTACAAATAAATGGTCATTTCTTTCCAATAAATACATTCGGAATTAAATGGATAACCATGAGTCTGTTTGGAATGGCGACGGACAGTAATTCATGCACAAATCAATATGTGTGATTCAGAATATTGGCGAAGGAACAATCCAAATATAACCAAGTTTACATTACAGAATGTCAAAAATGTAAACAATAGTTAAAAACTTGGCCCGCTCTTTTAAGATATACACATTTCGATCCAAGTTATTTATTTGAACTCCTTTTTAAAAACAGTCAGGCCATCATTAAAAAATTGTTTGTTTGTAGTGCCCCGACCGACCCGTCAAAATGGTCCCCGACTCAAAATATTTTATAGCTCCTTGAGGGGAAACATTTTTTTTTCGCACTTTTCGTCCGTTCCGTTGAAAAGTGTGCTTTCTGTTTATTTTTTACCTTTCCGCTACTAGCAAGTTCGGTATCCGTCTCAAAATGGCCGCTCCCATGAAGGCGAAATGTAGCCTCAATGAAGTGACATTTTCAGTGTCTGTTAACTTTATGAATAAAACCACCGACACAAGTTCTTGGTAAAAGCTCTCGTCCGCTCGTCCTGATGACTGGTTTTTGTCTTCGGATGAGAGATTTTTACCAGTTACTAGTCCGTCGGACGGGTAAACTTTTTGGCCGAGATTGAAAAATAAACAATCTTAAAACGGTAAAAAAAGTAATGATCCAAAGTCATTACGGCATTTATTCTTTCTATATTTCATTGCTGTAAATATCATTTGTAAATTTGACATTTAACGTTCATCAACGATAGCTTTTTCATGCAATTTCGTGTTGAGCCTTCAAGGACACTTTTCATTACAAACCATTCCGCATAATTTTTTCATAAGGTATCGATACGCGCATGCGCAGCTTTTTAACACCGGTTTAAAAATCGTGCTTTTCCGTCTCCGGAAGATTTACTGTCATTTTGCGTTTTACATGTTACGGAGAATTATGAATTAACTTTTTAGCTCGCCAGGACAAAGTCCAATGAGAGCTACTGTCATGACCCGGGCGTCGTCCGACAACTCTTGTTTTGTTTACACCAAGCTGTTTGTATTCGGAACAAAAGTGATATATAAACCAAACCTAATGTTTATTGCATGATCATAACATTTAAAGCTAGTGGTGTACTTACTGTAAATGAAGTAATAAAACTATTTAAGGTAAGGTAAGGTAAGGTTATCACAACGTGCTTCAAAATAGACACTATTTTACTATAAACTAGTAGAACAATCTAAGTTTCCCACTGTTTTCAGCAAAGACACTTATAAATAAATGTGACAGTATGTGTGATAGAAGTTTTGAATTTAAAAAATAAAAAAGCTACATGAAGCATATTACAATTTCAGTTTCAAACGTGATAAAAGATATTTTCTTTAATATTTGATTTCCTGCATTTTTTAAAGTGTCTTGTGTGCAGTTGTCTGTGTCTAACCTGAACCACCAGATCCATAATCACTATGGTTGTCTGGGAAATGGCCGAAATGGTGATGCGAAGACCACCACGCATGCAGATATGTTAGAAAGCAGGTTAGCATAGTGCAGAGGAGTGTTAATAGCCAATAGGTACATATCACAGATACATGATAACAACACAGTTACAATATACTAATACTAAATTTACGTGCACTCACAATTAAAAAAAAAAAGTTTGGGTCGGGCACTACAAACAATTTTTTAATGATGGCCTCACTAACTGGTCTATAGGAATAGTTTTTGCAATACTATAAACAAATTTAATTACAATCATTTTTGTTGTTGTTAGAAATGATCGATTTTGGGAGTTTAATGAGGCTTTAACGAATTTACTTAAAGTATATTAGAGAATTATCGATATAAAAAATTGTGTTGAATAAATTTTTAAAAAAATATATATTATGTTAAAGACATTTATTTTGTATTTTTATCCTGAATATATGCAACATCTTAAATGACACAAAAAAGGCAGGAACAGCCATAGCAACAGTAGCATCAGTAGTATTATAAGCAACCATTTCAGCAACAGTAGCAGTAAAGCTGAAGCAGATTTTGGTGTGGCCCCATTAGCTCAGTAGCACACCTGACTATCAGTCTAGAGGTCGCAAGTTCGGATCCCCACTCTGCCACACCCTCCATGATTGATATATGACATTGCGTCTCACTGTCATTCATCTCTCACTGCTGATTCAAGTGGAAAAGTTTTATCAGTTACTTGCTGAGATGGGTATGCTTAAGTTATCAGTTAATTGCTGAGATGGGTATGCTTGAGTACTGGTTAACCTACCAGGATCCGAGAGACAAGTGGTTAGTTTAACTGATTGTTTGTTAGTCCTCAATGGCATAAATTGACAAAACAAAGAAAGAAGTGGAATTATGTTTTAGGTATACTGATAATTACCTCATTCAAACAGGCATGTTGTCAGTCTAACAATTTTCACACTGCAAGGTGCATGCATGTCATGATAATCTCACAGTACCCTACTGCCCTGTGGAGACACTGGTTGGTGTTTACAGTCCTGCATATTTACTGGACTGAAAACAAATTACAAAAATAGCAGTTTATTTAATTATCTAGTCAAATAAATTGATATCTGCAAAAGTTTTGTTTAAATTTTCTGCGGTGCAATTGTTCAAACTTCCAACAAAGCAGCACAGTAGTGTAGTTGACAGTGTTGGCCACTCAGCCCAGAGGTTGTGATTACTATTTCTATTATTATTATTATTATGATTACCGTTGTCATCATAATTTGCTGTCGCAGTTTTTGTGTTATTGTCATCATAATATTTTTTCTCAAAAATGTGCTGGGTGGGGTTATTGGGGGTTTGGGCAGTAATAAGTTTTGTTTTTTAAAAAAAATTGGGTTCGGGGGTGGGGGGGAGGGGTGCAGGGTGTTAGATGGAGGAGGAGCAGAGTACCTAAAATAAAATTTAAAAAAGAAAACAAAAAAATTGCTTTGTAGGAAGGGTTGATAAAGTTAAATAAGTTGAAAAAATTGGACAGAGTATTTCATTTATATATAATATAATTATTTCTAAAAAAATTGGTTGGGGAGGTAATAAGGTGTTTCCCATAAGTAATTACTTCTGTACTGTGACGTATGTCAAAAGTTATCACTCTAGATATATTTACAACTGTTCATATAAATACCAAATGACAGTTTTGGGCTTCAAAGTGAATAAAATACTAAACCCAAAAGTTATGTTCTATAATAATATACATTAGACATTAATGAAAATAGAATCAACATATGGCTGAAATTAAATATAATACAACATACATAAGAAGCATAATACAAAAGTAATGTCTATATAGACCCTATACATCTTGTGCCCGAACTTTAACATAGAGTTATAAGCCCAATTCTACTTCCCATTCTGTTATTTCGCCTTCAACTTAAATAATATATTGACGCCCCTTTTATAGTACAAAATGCCACAACGTATTTATAAGCAACCCTTATGCCAACCTGCACTCACATAAGGTAAAAGCAGTTCCAATCACCGAGTTCCATGCATGCAACTGCAAGCCATGGCAACTTGTGAACAATTACAAAAAAAATAACGCAGACCTGCGGGACGCAGACGACGGTGCGTGTACGAAAACTCTCCTATTCATAGAGAAAAGCCGAGTTAAAATGTAGCCTTGTTTTGAAAAAGTCTCAATAACAGAAGCATATGATACAGCTGTCATATTTCCAAAAATTATATAAAATTTACCAGTAATTTGAATCTCTACAATTCAAACAAAAACGGCAGAGAAATCAAGCAAACATGTCGGAGAAACAGTGAAAACAGTATATTTCTACAATGAAATTCATCTAATATTGGCGCATTTGCTAGTTGAAACGAATTATTTTCAATATATAAAAAATAATAGAATTAGTTCTTTCCAAAATTATGATTGCTTTTGTTTTAATGCAAAAAAATGAGTTTTGTGTTCGATTTCTAGCCTATAAAATCTAAATTATTCAAACTTTGGTTTATTTTCCACGAGAATTAATTAGAATAAGGTATATAAGTAATATTACCTCATCTGTTTCCAACTTAGTTTCGATTGCAGCATATTCTTTATTTCTGCAAAACGATTCCGCGTCTATTCACTCTAATCAGTCTTCCGCAGTCGTCTGCCAGTCGCCGTCTGCTGCTGGCGAAAGCCCGGATGTGCGCGTGAATTTCACACAGGTGCGACACTATCACAGTTGTTAAATGGCGATCTGTTACTTAAGTTACGAGTATTTAAATGTGCCAGCAAAACAGTTTAAAAGTTGTCTCTTTTCTGATATTGTAATACAAGTTAAATACGACAATAGTAAAGTCAATTTATCTTTTAGGCTACTTCCACATTAAAGCCCTTCATCCCAGGTGCATCAAGATCACCGTCATTGAACGGTGACCTTAAATTATGGTGGTGCATTCGGTAGAATGTTGGCTTCTCAAGTTAGAACCTGAGATTGCACGTTCGACCCGATTACTTCTGAAAAAAAAACGCTTTCAGTACCATTTCTATACAGGAAACGGACTCGAAAGCGATTCATTTAAGCTCTGAGCTCTATTTACAATATGAGTAAAATCAGTAATAAACTTGAATAACGGGTACCTGTTTTACTCCAGTGACAGGAGTTGCACAAGTGACCTCTAAGCAATAGTACCAGTTGTTTCTCTATAATATACAAAACAAAATGTTTCAACGGTAATTCTGCTTTAATTGAAACAGTTTTTAATTCATTTAAATCCGAATTTTATATAAAAAAAGCATTGTAATTTACTTGGTTACGGGCAAGTGTGTGCTATACCATATTATCCGTTCCGTACTTATGTACTCTAGATCACCAAAACAATTTACCAAACGAGGATGTGTTGTTCTATAAATACTAGGTTCCATTGATCAATATTTATTTGTCGAACGACATATTTACATCATATCAAATTTAGATAATTTCTTATCCCATTTGTTTGTAATATTTTTTTTATTTTTCGGGGATATTTAATGATTCAAATGTGAATAAGTCGCTAATTAAAACAAAATAAAGGCGCAATGCGCACACCATCCAATATCCTCAAATATAACAATATTTTGTAAAATATAAACTTCGTCAATAATAGGGCCTACTACAACAGCAACTGGGCGTGGCTATTCCTTAAAAGGAAATAATCTTAAAATTACATTTGAAGCTTTGCAAAGTATTTCTCGTGTGTGGTTTTTCAGTTATATGCCGGGCAATTACTGAAATAAAAACATATAGGTATATGATATACACACGATGACTAACCGAAACTACTCCTCGTTGCAAAATATGTTGCCAACCCCCTCTGTAGGAGCCACACCGGACATGGATAAGATTCTTTCTTTTTAGTTTATCTGAGAATTGAAAAATCGAATGCAGCGGAACTTTAAAGATATTTGAATAATTGTTAATACCATGCGTTTTTATCTTACTCGACTATTTATGTCTGAAATCTGAAAACTTATTGCATAAACCAAGGAATTGTGTGTATATATATATATATACACACAAGTCCTTGCATAAACATATGGCACCAAATTTGTATCACTTCGTTTCGTTTCCAACACGTGTTTGTGTCCATTGACTACAGTAAAAACACAGAAAATTGCCAGTATGCTCAAGTATATATTACATCTAACATATATATGGACTCCTATATACAATACTTTCTTTCTAAAACTTAAAAATATACTATTTTCCTAAAATTACTGACAACGGATATCTGTTGACTTAAGGCACAGGGTTCTGTGTGCCATCTCTCGCTTGATCCCGCTGCTGCGTTCAAGCCTGGTTAATCAGTTGCATTTGCTCGATGACGATCCTATAAATATATACTGAATGCAAAAAGAAACTACACACTTTTGTGTTTCTATTTTCTGTGTCAATGTTTATGTGCTTTTATCAAAATTTCACATGTCAAGTACATGCCTACTGGATTATACCGTACACTCATGTAAGGTCAATTTGACCCAATTAGTGTCGAATATTTCGGCCGGACGTTGTTATGCAATTTTCGCACGTCAATCTCGTGCATCGCTATACTGAAAACCGGTTTATCACTGACCAACTTCCTATATACATTGTTGATGTAAAAAACACTTTCTTTTCTAACTCACACTGCTTTCAACATGCCTAGGCTGTCTTAAAACCAGAGAATTGAATATCTTCGATTGCTTGCTTCTGGCGTCAGCGTCACTGGCGTCGCTAGACAGATGAATTGCAGCAAGCGTACTATCATTAACCTGCAGAAGCGTTATAATGTAACTGGTACCATTTTGGACCGCCTTAGAGTCGGTAGGCCCAAAGTAACGACGGTTGGACAAGATCGGCATATGACGTTAACACAGACGTCGGCGCTTCAAGACGGCGAAAAGTACGGCGATTGAATACGGCATATGATCGCAAACCGTATTGAGACTTTTACGTACTGGCCCGGTACCAATCAGACCAATGCGACCATACGTTGGACAGGTTCTAAATAGAGCAAATCGTCACCGCCGGCTGCTCTGGGCGCGACGTCATCGTCACTGGGCGTGTGCTCAGTGGTCAAGAGTGGTGTTTTCAGACGAGAGCAGGTTTAACGTAAGTTTTGCAGACGGTATGTTACGCCTGTTCGAAGACGCGGGGAGCGTTACGATGACAACTGCGTGATCGATTCGGGGTAGCTGGGTTAATGGTCTGGGGTGGCATTATGGGGGGTATAAAGACCGACCTAATTGTTGTTCAAGGAAATATGAATGCCGATCGCTGTATCGATCAGGTTCTGCAACCAGTAGATTTTCTGCAGAGAAAAGGCGTCGGCGTCTTTCAGTAGCCTGCATTTAGCCCCGACATGAACCATATTGAGCATATTTGGGCATCGCTTGGGCGAAATGTGAGGATAAATCACGAAATTAACAATGTCCGTGATCTTACAGCGGCCTTAATCCATGAATGGAACGCTATCCCGAATGACGTCATCAGGTGTTACACCAGGTTCATGCGGTCTAGAGTTTTCACCCTGCAGCATAGGAGAGGTGGTCAAAACCGCTATTAACGACTTTGAAGCTATGGTTATAAAAACATTTCATCAAGAATAATATCACATGAAAATTGGTAACTTTGTGATTTTCAATTACGTCCCACATACGACTTAGCTTATTAAAACATGTTTTCCAGAAGTTCCAATAACAAAATAGTCTTTGCAAACGTTAAGTCAATGTCTAACAAACAATTTGATACCAAAAGTTCGTACTGAATTTTTTTGAAAATAGGTAAAAAAATAATATGTAAAAGTGTGTAGTTTCTTTTGGCATTCAGTATATATGTGGTGTGGGTGAAGTTGGGTGACACAGATTGAATGTGAACGGGGATGGGTGAACGTACACCTGATATTGCCCCATTACGAGTAAGGCATACAGCATTAAGATTATATATTTTCACTGATAACTAGCCTTGCTGGCGTGTAAATCTTGTAGTCGTAAAATCAGTATATGATTGGTTTTCAACTTAACTTGTTGGTCAAAATCGTTCGGATTATTGTTGAGCAGTGTGTGTGGTCTGGTGGTTACAACCACGGCTATGTGTGGTGTTGTACCACCGTGTGTAGTAAAGGCGTGGTCTGGTGGTGGGGAGAGAGGTTACAACCACGGCTATGTGTGGTGTTGTGCCACCGTGTGTAGTGAAGGGCGTGGTCTGATGGTGGAGCATCAGAGGTTACAACCACGGCTATGTGTGGTGTTGTGAATAATATTGAACATTTTCCCATCGTGATTTATTACAGGAAAGATATATATATATAAATCCATATATTAAGAAAAGATAGATAGGACGCCGCCGATGCATGCAGTTCTAATATATGTTTTGGTATACTCGGTATATGTAGAACACGTAATTAGTAAACTGAAATGATATATAAGTATTAATGCCATTTAGATACAACTTAACTAGCTTTTGATGTAATACTATACGTTGGGCAGCAGATATTAACTCTTCAATATTGGTGGTAACTAATGCTAGGTTAAGGGTGAGTTACAATTTGATACCGAAAGACGACAGGATAATGTCCGGCTTGTTTTAGATTAAATTTCAAAATTCTCGTGACGATATGTGAAATGTACCTTTAAATTTTTCATCTTCCCTTAAGATCTAAAAAAAGTATTTAAAACCAGTCAACAGAATCCGGTATTGCAATAGCAAGCATATAGCCCGTATCACATTTTAGCAGAAACATGCCAATATGAGCTGTTGGGATGAAATTGAACTGCAGACTCAACAGGTGTACGTTTTGTGGCAGCATATAACAGACATACAGCAGCACATAACAAACATACAGCATCACATAATAAACATACAGCAGCATATAACAAACATGCAGCAGCAAATAACCAAACTACAACATCACATAACAAAACTACAGCAGCATATAATAAAACTACAGCATCACATAAAAACACACAGCAGCAGATAGCAAAACTCCAGTAGCATATAATAAAACTACAACATCACATAACAAACATACAGCAGCAAATAACAAAAATAAAGCATCACATAACAAACATACAGTAGCATATAACAAAACTACAGCATCACATAAAAAACACACAGCAGCATATAACAAACATAGAGCAGCATATAAGAAACATACAGCAGAGCAGAATATACAAAACTGCAGCATCACGAAACAAACACACTGCAGCATAACAAAACATATAGCAGCATATAACAAACATACAGCAGCATATAACAAAACTACAGCATCACATAACAAACATAGAGCAGCATATTACAAACATACAGCAGCATGTAACTTAACTACAGTATCACATAGAAAACATACAGCAGCATATAACAAACATACAGCAGCATATAACAAAACTACAGCAGCACATAACAAACATACATCAGCATGTAGCAAACATAAAGAAGCATATAACAAAACTACAGCAGCATTTAACAAAAATACAGCATCACATAACAAACATATAGCATCATATAACAAACACACAGCAGGATACAACAAAACATACAGCAGCATATAACAAAACTACAGCATCACATAACAAACATACACCAGCATATAACAAAACATACAGTAGCATAAAACTACAGCAGCATATAAAAAACATACAGCATCACATAACAAACATACATCATCATATAACAAACACACAGCAGCATACAACAAAACATACAGCAGCATAAAACAAATCTACAGCATCACGTAACAAGCATACATCAGCATATAACAAAACTACAGCAGCATATAACACACATAAATCACATAACAAACATACAGCAGCATATAACTAAACATACAGCAGCATACAACAAAACTACAGCATCATATAACACAAATACATCATCATATAACAAAACATACAGTAGCATATAACAAAACTACAGCAGCATATAATAAAACTACAGCAGCATTTATAAAACAACAACATCACATAATGAACATACAGCAGCATATAAAAAAACTACAGCATCACATAACAAACAAATATCAGCATATAACAAAACTACAGCTTCACATAACAAATATACAGCAGCATATAACAAAACTACAGCAGCATATAACAAACACACATCAGCATATAACAAAAACTACAGCAGCATAAAACAAAACCGAAGAATCACATAACAAAACTACAGCAGCATATAACAAACACACAGCTGCATATAACAAAACTAAAGAATCACATAACAAACATACAGCATCACATAATAAACATACAGCAGCATACAACAAAACATACAGCAGCATATAACAAAATTGAAGAATTACATAACAAACATACAGCATCACATAATAAACATACAGCAGCATATAACAAACATAAGCAGCATATAATTAAACTATGGCATTGCATATCAATGTAAAGTTTCATATTATAAAACTACAGCATCACATAACAAACACACAGCAGCATATAATGAAACTGCAGTATCACATAACAAACACACAACAGCATATACTGACACTGCAGCAGCACATATCAAATGCATAGCAGCATATAATAAAAATGCAGCAGTACAAAACAATGTATATTATCATATAATAAAACTACAGCATCACATAACAATGTACAGTATGATATAATAAAACTACAGCATCACATAACAATGTACAGTATTATATAATAAAACTACAGCATCCCATAACAATGTATATTATCATATATTAAAACTACAGCATCACATAACTATGTATAGTTCCATGTAATAAAACTACAACATCACATAACAATGGTACAGCAGCATATTATGAAAGTACAGCATCACATAACAATGTATAGTTCCATGTAATAAAACTACAACACCACGTAACAATGGTACAGCATCATAGAATGAAAGTACAGCACCACATAACAATGTATAGTTCCATGTAATAAAACTACAACACCACATAACAATGGTACAGCATCATAGAATGAAAGTACAGCACCACATAACAATGTATAGTTCCATGTAGTAAAACTACAACACCACATAACAATAGTACAGCATCATAGAATGAAAGTACAGCACCACATAACAATGTATAGTTCCATGTAGTAAAACTACAACACCACATAACAATAGTACAGCATCATAGAATGAAAGTACAGCACCACATAACAATGTATAGTTCCATGTAGTAAAACTACAACACCACATAACAATGGTACAGCATCATAGAATGAAAGTACAGCACCACATAACAATGTATAGTTCCATGTAATAAAACTACAACATCACATAACAATGGTACAGCATCATAGAATGAAAGTACAGCACCACATAACAATGTATAGTTCCATGTAATAAAACTACAACACCACATTACAATGGTACAGCATCATAGAAAGAAAGTACAGCACCACATAACAATGTATAGTTCCATGTAATAAAACTACAACATCACATAACAACCATACAGCAGCATATAATGAAAGTGCATCAGAATGTAAAACACAGCAATTTTTTTTTTTCGTGGGGTGTGGGGGGTTAGGTTTAATGCCATTTTCAACACATTTCAGATTATATATGGCAAATCCAGTTTTACTGGTGGAGGAAGACCTCCAACTGAGTCAGACTGAATAGAACCACCGTCCTTCCGCAAGTAACTGGAAACTTTCTCACATAAAGTTTTTGGAGCGAGCGGGACTCAAACCTATGACTTTAACGGTGAGAGGTAAATGATCTTGAGACGGCGCCTTAGACCACTCGGCAACAGAGGACCCTTATAAAAAACAACAACAAACATAACATATATAGCATCACATGACAAGTTGTTGTAGTTGTATGGTGTTTAGCGTCGCTTTCAACAATTTTTAGTCATATCGCGACGGTGTCTACTTAAGACAGTATTCTAAGCGCTGTCACACTGGAGTATCATGCCACAGACACATGGTATGATACCCCACCCAGTCACATTATACTGACACCGGGCCGACCAGACCTAGAACTCTCCTCTAAATGCTGAGCGTCAAGTGAGGAAGCTTCAAGTACCATTTTTAAAGTCTTTGGTATGACCCTGCCGGGGATTGAACCCACGACCTTCCGCATGCGAGGCGGACGTTCTACCACTAGACCACGTCACGGTCTTCACATGACAAAGCATCATGAATTATAACAAAAGTACTGCATGAGAAAACAAGAAAAGGGTCTGAATCACTATACTTGAAACAAATCAACAGAGGAAATGGGCTATGGGTATGACAGTCCAAATTTAATCCAGTTTATACAAACCTGTTAGGGGACCACCATGTAATGCTAGAGTTAAAATAGCTATGTCAGGCCTTAAACTTTCAAAGAAGTTTCTCAATATGACACTATAGAAAACAGTGACTCATGTGGTGGATCTAAATTTGACCCCAGGGATTCAACTTTAACAAAAGTTTGAGGGGACCTCTGGGACATGCAATGCTACATAAACTTTCAGAGAAAATGCTTTTCTTAAAATGGGGGTGCGGACCATGAAATAAAACATGAACATTAACCATCATGTCAGCAACAATCATTCAAATAGGTTATTTCAGTTATAAGAACAGTTTTTGTTATTTTCTTAATATAGATTTAGTAAAATTGAATCCACCCCAAGGGCCAAATGGTGAAACTCAGGAACATGCAAATCAAGAGATTTATAAATTACCCATAGGCCTCAATAATAGTGCTAACCATTTGCTTCCCTGTTCTGCCTATAATAACAAGAATATTTTTAAAGTTTATGATGAATTTGGCTATATTGGCCCCACCCCTAATGCCCCCAGGGCCAAACGGTTAAACCATTAAAAGAATGACAATATTTATAAAAGACCCATATGTCTTAATAATCTTGTTACCATTTGCTTTCCAGTGTACAATAACAGTGTTAAAGGTTACCATGATGTTGGTTATTTTGGTCCAACCCCTAGGCTCCCAGGGACAAACGGTGAGACCCAGAGACATGAAATTCACAATCTTTATAAAGGACCCATAGGCCTTGTTAAATATATTTACAATTTGTTTCCCAGCAACTCCAATAATATTTTTAAATTTTTAAAATGAATTTGGCTGTTTTGGCTCGATCCCTATGAAATTCACAAATTTGATTCACCTTCAACTACAAAAGCTACATGCAAAATTTCATTATAATTGGGCTAACACTTTTTGAGAAGTAAAAAATTTAAATTATATATGGATGCAAGACAAAGGACAAAAAGCGATTGCAGAAGGCCACACAAGACTTTGTCTCAGGTAACCTAACAATGAAATTAAAGGACTGTAAAGCCTGTCTTAGTTTACTATCAAATTAGGATCATGCCATGTTTTCCCCCGAAATAATAGTCAAACCTGTTAAGCATAAACCTCTATTAAGCAGCCACATCTGTTATTTCCCATGTACATGCTTTCAGAACGAATTAACCTTCATTAAACAACAACCTGTCTTAAAAGGTCATACTTGCTATTTCCCTTGACTGGCTGCTTAAGACAGGTTTGACAGTTTAGTGAAAAAAAAAAATTGATGCATCATTTAAAACTGTATCCTCAGTATTGATGTTTCTGTCAGTTGCCTCTTACAGCTGTTGGATTAGTTGGATCCCAACATCGTAAATATTTTTTCATGGGATAGATTTCTGGCTTGTTTTACTAACACATTACTTAAATATTTATTGGTTATTTATCTATCATATAATAAAAATCAATAAAACCATGTGCAGTTTTACTGGAATCAGTCGAAAATCACCTGGTTCTTAGATTTAAGTTTTTGAATATCTAAGTATGTTGGTGAAACAGGAGGCTTGTTGCTTGCGAAAGTACGGCAAATCTGCTCAGTGGTTCATAATATAATATATTCCTCGTTCGATACAACTGACCGATATATACATATAACATAAGTAGAAAGGGACATACCCGGTATTCTCATAAAACACTATTTATTAAAACTTCTAAATAAATAATGGAAGGTAAATAACAACAGAATACAATGTTCATAATATAATTGTTTTATTTTTCATTACTATGATAAAATTGTGTCAACAAAGATCTGATATCCACTGGATGATCGTAAAAAGAAACATAACAAATGTATTGAGCTTATTCCACTTAATTATTTTTCACTGACCTATTGTAAAAATGTAGTAATTTCATACTTAATTTACAATTTACATATTTTGAAACAAATGAACATATTTTTGCATCATACAATTATCTGAGTAACATGTATATTTACAATTCATAATTAAAACTTAAAGTGAAAGTTGACTTCAGATAAAATGTATGCATACCTGAATTTCCAAGCATCATTTTTTTCTAAATTCACAATTCCAACATGACAAATGCCCTCAAAATATTCCAAACACATCAATAATGACATTCAAATAAAAAATTGAGCATTTAAATAAGAAAATTCATTTTGAAATAAACAGAAACAAAGATAATTTTAATTATCACATTAAGTGACTACCCCACAGAAGCATTTCCTGTTTTCAGTAGATGTGCTACGCCTCAAGATTAGACCCGATGTATTAACTTGACAATGACTTTCCAATGATTTATTGAAATGATTCACTAGTTTATTCCATTTAATTACATTAAACACAATTTTCAACATATATGTTTATATCAGGTTTTATTGGAGGATGAAGACCTCAGAATGAATCTGAGTTGAACCACCTTCCTTCCACAAGTAACTGCCAAACTTCCTCACTTAAACCATTTGGACCGAACTGGACTCAAACCCCTGATATCAGCGGTGAGAGAGAAGTGGTCATGAGAAAATAATGTCTTAGACCACTAGGCTTGGGAGGACACACATAAATTGAATGAAGTCTATAAATTATTTTCTAAAGTATAAAACAAACACATTTAACCACTAAACACAAAAATCTATAACAACTAAGGTTAATTTCAATAAAACAAATCCTCTGGTGTGATTGAAAGAAATAGTATGTAAAACAACTTAACTACATATTTTTATTAAACAGCTATTTTATTAATCTAAACAATAACACCTACTTAAATCTTCCCTTAGGTCCTCACAATAAAATTAGTTTTTCTTTTTACAAAATCAAACTTATTTACAGCACATATAATTCCATATTGGATTACACTGTTAAATTGGACCAGTATATCATTAAAATACAACTATAGTATGAATGGATGCTGGGTTAACCTAACCTATTGTTCCATCCTATGAAACTGGTAAGACTAATTAAAGTAAAAATATGCAAAAATACATATAGGCAAAACATATCATCATTTTAACCCAGTATGTTTAAATCTCATATTGATCATTCTATTGATTATTATACAATACATTTTGAAAATAAAGAAAAAACATTAAACATTAATTATGTCATTCTGCTAAGAGTTGAACAGTCAGTTTGCTTATCAAAGCATGAAAAAATTAACAAATGATAAAACACAACGATACAATTATTTCACCAACACATAAATAGATACAGAATCAAAAACAAATATTAATCAACACATAAAAATGCCAAAAGAATGAGAGACCAGTGCTAATATTTAAAAAATAATTTTCACAAGAGATTGTCTTGGGTAACCATATAGTCATTTCTAATTAAAGCTTAAATAAAAAAATACTGTTCAAAATCAGATACTAGGTGACTGATTAGCACTGACTTCTCTCACATGTATAACATATATTGAATTAATCTTTAACTTTCAGATAAACCACAGGAATCAATTAATATTTAACAAGTATAAATCAATAAAGATCCTTACCCAGAAAGAAATTGATTACAAATTCATGAAAACAGATTCAACTTGAATTATTACTCCAACTTATACCAACCCAGGAGTCATGAGTTTGAATCCCTGCTCTACCAGTTTCCATGATGATTGATAAATAACATTGCATCTCACTTATTTGTTTCTCACTGCTGAATCAAGTGGGAAAGTTATCAGATACCTGCAGAGATGCTTGTGCTTTCTTGGATCCCAGGAAATAGTGATTAGTTCACTGATTGTCTGTTAGCCCTCAATGGCATAAAAATGATGCCAGTAGTCAAACAAGCTAATATCTTACCTATCTATATTTTCACAGTTTAACATGTTAACATTACATATACATTAAATATAAAAACCTTTATAACAATAACTTTACAATAAGTTTTTCAAAATGTCAGTGTGTATGTAACCTACTAGGGGATAAACGTATATAAGCGGTCCTGTTAGCTCAGTCCGTAGAGCCATCGCCATGTAAGTGAAAGGTTCTGGGTTCGGGTCCCAGACTGGCTACATATTTTTCTCATCCTGTTTCACTGGCACTCAACCGGGGACTGTGACTTATATATATTCCGAGAAACATTCACCACATTAGACAAATTCCTGACATTGCTCAACTTCAAGATTATCCTGAAAACTGTTCACGTGCAAACATTCATTCATGTCCTTGCCGAGAAAAAGTTTGTACAATGTATATAGTTATGTTTTATGAAGCGTTATTCTGTCAACAACAAAAATGTCCTTCTACGTGTAATGTCTGTTGTGGTTCAACTGGAACCCATTGCATGTGGTGGAAAAATAAGAAACGCATCATCCTGTTAGAAGAGATCACCTGGAGAGAGAAAAAACATCATCAAAAGTCATAAGCTTAAATTTCAATTGATTTTTGTTTAGTAAATTTGCATATCGCAATAATGCATAGAAAATTTGTACATTTATATCAGACAATTCAGATTATCCACCACACACAAACATTATATTATATTTTTATGAACGCAGGATATATGCCAACAATCTTGATGTAAGATTGCAATTAATCCATTACAACTGCTGAATTATCTCAATTTATATAGAAATTTTCACTGGAGCAGGTATGGGTTTTTTAAGTGCAGCAGGTATATTACATTGTAACATGTATATTGCATTACATCATGCATACTGCATTGTAACTCGTATATTTTATTAAAACAGGTATATTACATTGTAACATGTATATTGCATTACATCATGCATACTGCGTTGTAACTTGTATATTCTATTAAAACAGGTATATTACATTGTTACTTGTATATTACATTTTAATATGTATATTGCATTATAATGTGTATACTGCATTGTTACATGTATGTTGTATTGTAACTTGTATATTGCATTTAATATGTATATTGCATTATAATATGTATACTGCACTGTAGCATGTATACTGCATTGTTACATGTATGTTGAATTGTAACTTGTATATTGCATTACGATATGTATACTGCACTGTAGCATGTAAATTGCATTGTTATATGTATGTTGCATTATAACATGAATACTAGTATTACATAGCAACATGTACGTTGCATTGTAGCATATATACTGCATTGTAAGATGCATATTGCATTGTAGTGAGGTATGATTAAGTGTTTCCTCCAAGTCATGCCCACTGATTTGGTTTGAGATAACATGCAGTATGGTTCATGTAATATAACTTTTTTCTACTCACCGCTGAGTATGTTGCAAGTATTTCATATCTTTGTCTGAAAATGTAGTAGACAGGTCCAACTTGACACCTAATTGGTAGTTTCGCCAACTGGTGCAGAGACCATATTTACGTCTAAAGATGTGATCTGGACTTCGCGGCTGTATTCCTGTAATATAACATATATGTATTATTTTTTTAATTTCGCTCACTAAACATTTATCATGTAATATGTTTGTGAAGGTTTGGTTCTATGTAAATTCAACAAGAATCTATTATCTGAATGGCAGTTTAAACACATTTTGTTTGTGTATTTGTGGTGTTCATCAAAAACAGGATAAAAATAGTCTTTAAAATATTGTATAACATGTAAATATGAAATATATCCTAACAACAGTCAGTGAATACACAATATAGTCTTAATTTCCATCTGTATTTCAATAAGACTGCGACTAAAATGAAAACCTTCCTCATTTGCCATTCAGCATTAATTAATAGTTCTATGTATGATCAGTGTCATTACACCCCTGTGAGACCCTGCAGTAACATATGAGAATGGACACTCACTGTCTCAAACAATTGATATATATTATGTATTCAAAAGGCTGTGCTTTATTTTTTTTTTCTTACCTGAAATTATGTGGCATTTTGTCACTGGTGGGTTACAATGCTAGTCTTGCATCAGTTAGTTGATGAGGACACCAGCTTCATGTTATCTTTCATCTTTTAATTCCCCAGTTACATGGTTGTACCTGTGGCGTCTTGTCCTAGAACATAAAACATTTATTCTGAAACCTGTTACAGGATATTTAATACTTGTTAACATGCATGCATTAATCACCAAAACATCACAATATAACTAACTGTTTACCATGTATGCAGGAGGTTGTAGATTTGATAGCCAGCGCAATATTTTTTTTGTTTTTCACACACAGAAGAGTAGCTAAGGTTACACAGAACATTGCCAGTGTATTGAGAGTGACGGTGATATGAAGCCCCTGTCTATGGCACTATATTTTAGTTGAATATTGGTTAAAGAACAAGCATAAAGCGGACTGCCTCAATAAGAAAACATCATGTTATATAATCAAATATGAAGTAGTTTATAAATTACAAGTGTACAATGTTTTAGAGCTTCTTACAGACAACTATTTCACTTCCATGTAATATGTTATCGGGGGTTTGTTTTTCTTCAATTTGATGAGGACAAGTCTCACTTCATCTCTGTCTGTGGGCGATGGTAATATTGACATGTTGACCTGTCAGTATATTTGGTAAAATATATATACATTTAGAGATGCATTATATACATTTATACCTGTATAAAATGTTGCTAGTTCAAATTGATTTCTTTCTTCATTATGGTAAACAAGTTTGAATCCCCGCCCAGCAAGTCTCCATTATGATTGATATACGACATTGTGTCTCATTATCATTCGTCTCTCACCACTGACTCAAGTGGGAAAGTTATCAGTTACTTGCGGAGACGAGGTGTGCACGAGTACTGGTTAATCCCAGGAAACAGTGGTTAGGTTAACTGATCATCTGTTAGGCCTCGATGGCATAAAAATGACGCTAAATATTCAATCAATCAATGGCATAAAATGACGCTAAATATTTAATCAATCAATCATTAGGGTAAACAAAGCAGAATATTTTACTTTTTTATAAATTTTGTTGTTTTTCATTCTTCACCTGTGACACATGTAGAAAACTTATGTCAGTGATGCTGGCTTCTGTTGTCTGTTTTCTTTACCAATGACATCATCTGAAACAAAAATGACACAGAGACTGCTTTTAAACATAATATAACTTGGTGACACAGAACACCCTAGAGAATAATAGAAACAGTTTATTTACATCTTTGTAGACTTGGTTTCCTTTATTTTCATCTGTGATAACGATTAATTGAATTTTGGTTAGGTTGAAACAAATAAGTTTCCATGTTTAACACACGAATCAGTCAGAAAGCATTGTAATATCTATACTCACCTGTTTTAATTATTTTGTGAGCAGCGGATCCTAGAAGACTAGAGGACATGACATTATGGCTGGCTGGATGACTGGCTGGTCGGGTCTGTTGCCACGGGCACCTGGATGGCTGGCTGGTCGGGTCTGTTGCTGCGGGCACCTGGATGGCTGGCTGGTTGGGTCTGTTGCTACGGGCACCTCAATGGCTGACTGGTCGAGTCTTTTGCCGCGGCCACCTGGATGGCTAGCTGATTGGGTCTTTCATCTTCATGAAGAATGGGAGATGAAATGCCTGGATTGTATGGCTTTAATTGTCATGTCCTTTCCTAGACATGATATATACATTATATTGTATAAAGTAAGACGCATTGTACAGAATAACAATACTTTACATGTTTACATACTTATCCGGACAAAACCTACAGCAAATGTTCTTTAACAGTATCAACCAGTTATCCTTAGAAATGTTCCAGACCTGGTTATACTAGATATTAAAAAGTATCCCACCTTCCTCGATTCATGTTCAGTATTAAATCATATGAATTAAACACCCAGTGTGTTTTTAACTACAAGAATACACATGAAACATAATCAGAGGGTATATTTTTATACATTTTATACCAACCTCTATTGAATTTTTGGTGAGCAGCGGATCCTAGATGACATGAAATTGAAAGGCAGGCTGTCTGGTGGACTAAGGTACCATCAGGTCTGGTCTGTGGACTAAGGTACCGACTTCTTTTTCATCTATGGCAGCATCTGTAATCAACAATGTAATCAACAATGGCATTTTGGACCGTTAATATAAATATAGTAACAAACTACACAATGTTCTTCATATTTTTCATTCTTCGCATTTGCGTAGAATTAACAAGGCAGCTTACGCTGTTGGTAAACAAGAAAACAAAACAAAAATTAACGTATGAAATTTAAGTACTTACACCATGGCAGCGTCTTTCTTGTGATAGCATCTGGAATTGAAAATAGCTGCAAAGATGGTTACCAAAGATAACAGCGAGAACTGTTAGAAAAATGACAGCAAAAACCACAATGAAAAAATGTTACATGTGTCTGTGATGCTGGCTCTTGTCGACTTGGTTTCTTTACCTATGACAACATCTGGAATAAAAGACACAGAGAATGTTTTAAAACCTAATAGAACTTAACACAGTGCAGCATAGAGAATAATAGAAACAGTTTATCTACATCTTTGTTTGCAAACGTTTTCTTTATTTTTCATCTGTCACAACGGTTATTTTAATTAGGGTCGAGTTAAAACAAATAAGTAGGTTCTATATATATATATATAAATATTTGCACTCTTGGCAGTGTCTTTCTTGTGATGGCATCCAGACTGAAAATATCTGCAAAGAACAGAAAACATTTAATATTTATACTGACCTGCTTTAATTATTTTGTGTGCAACGGATCCTAGATGACTAGCGGACATGATATCGGTGGCTGGCTTGTCTGGTCTGTTGCTTCACGTGATCATTCATCTTCATGAAGAATGGTAGAGATGGAAGTGACCTGGATTGTTTGGCTTCATTTATCATGTCCATTCCTAGATATGATATATTATACAAAATAAGATATGAAATTACAGTTACAGGCCCGATTTCTTGTACCAGATTCTAAATTACGAGTAGCCCACCAGTGTGAGTATAACTATAAGAACGTGCATAAAGAAATATCGGAAGGAATCATAATATCTTTTTACAACACATTTTATACTGACCTCTATCAATTTTTTGATAAGCAGCGGATCCTAGATGACATTGATAAGCTTGCAGGTCTGGTCTGGTCTGGTCTGGTCTCTGGTCTGGTCTGTTAACATCGGTACCGACATCTTTGTGACAACATCTGGAATCAACAATATCACCTTGGATGGTTGATAAAAATAAAATACACAATGTATTATACAGAAGACAAAAAAGAGGGAAAAAAAACCAACAAATTACACATTCTCTTGTAGACTTCTTTCTTCAACTCGGATTGAACCTGGAATTGAACATAAAAGCAAAGACATTTAGCAAATATAAATAATTCCACTTACATGGTTGTTGATGGTTGTCGTTATCTTTATTCCTGACTGGTAACACATGTACAACTGAAGTTAACGACAAACCTGATTATCAAAGATGAATACAAAACCATAAAGATGAAAATACAGTCTTACATGTTTGTGGTGCTGGTTCTCATTGTCTGTTGTTTTCATCTGTGATCTAGAATAAAGACACAAAGATATTTGTTAATACAACACAATGCAGAGTTGAGAATAATAGAACATTTTATTTTCATCTTTGTTTGGAGACTGTTTTCTTTATTTTTCATCTGACGTTTCCAATTAATAAATAGGTGATAACTTGAATTTGGTCCTGGTTATACTAAACAATTGGCTTTAACATTTAATGTTTGAATGAGACAGACAGCATCGTAATATTTATACTGACCTGCATTAATTGTTGTGTGAGCAACGGATCCTAGAAGACTAGAAGACACGATATTGATGGCAGGCTGGTCTGGTCTGCAGACGAGGGCATCTTCATGGAGGATTTCACAAGGGTTGTGTGGCTTCATTTCTCAGGTTCATCCCTAAATATACGATATAAACATTATATTGTAAAAATAAAATTTTACACATCTGTACAAACTTAAGCATAGATGCATTTTACAGAAAAACATGTTTGCATAATAATCTAAGTAAAATTACTATCTGATTCTTTGAATGTTTTGCTTCTTGTTAAAGCCATTGAAGAATAATCAGTTAATTTAAGCACTTCTTTCTGGATATTTGAAAGTTAACCTATATCGCTTTTCCACCTGATTCAGCGATGAGACAAATAACAATGACACGTAATGTTGGATACCAATCATCACCTAGGCATGACAAACAGAGATTCATTATCGTAACCCCTGGATTAAAAGTCAGACCAAACCACCAAACTGATTCCTCTGCTTGTTGTACCAGATGCTTAAATACTAGTAACTAACCTTCCTTGATGCGGGGTTGTGTCGCTTCATTTCTCATGTTCAACTCATGTCCATCCCTAAATATACAATTAAAAAATTATATTGTAGAAATAACATTTAACATATTTGTACAAACTTATATGTAAACGCATTATACAGAATAGCAACAGTTAACGAGTCTGCAGTACGGTGTAACTACTGTTTGATTCTTTCAATATTTTACTTGTTCATGCCATCGAGGACTTACAGTCGATCAATTAACCTAAGCATTCCCTACTGGATACTTGAAGATTAACCAGTACTAGAGCACAATTGTCTATTTCCCACTTGAATCAGCCATGAGAAACAAATAACAATGACATGCAATGTCAAGGTACCAATAATCACATAGACTGGATAAAAAGGATTCAAAATCGTGACCCTGGATTGATAGTCAGACTGTGTTCCGGGTCTTATTTTTCTGCATGTTGTACCAGATACTATAATACATACTGCTCACCTGACCTTCCTTGATACAGGGTATGACTTCATTTCTCATGTCCATCTCATGTCCATCCCTAAATATGATATAAACATACATGTATATACATTATACAGGATAACAACATTTAACAAGTAAAACTGCTGTTGGTTTTATTTTTTGAATATTAATTATCAATTTTATGCCACCGAGGGATTACAGATGACCAATTAACCTAACCACTATTTTCTGGATACTTACAGATTAACCTGTACTCAAGCACACATGTTGCTTTCCCACTTGAATCAGTGGTGAGAGACGAATAATAATGACATCCAATGTCAGATATCAAGGAGACTGAATTAATATCCTTAGATTGAAAGTCTGATCTCTAATCATGTATTTCACATTAGAACGCTCATTTAGCCCATATAACGAGATCCTAATATATAATTATTCACAAAACATTGATTATACTGACCTCTAGTGATGATTTTATGAGCAGCGGATCCTAGTTGACATATCTATGGCTGGCTGGTCTGGTGTTTTGATGATGGCATGGACTCCTTTACTCATTCGAAACAATATCTACAATCAACAATAGCAGCTTGGATGGTTTATAAACATATGATAACATCAATACAGAAGAGAATAAACAATTACACAACAGAACGTCCTTCTTTTTTGATTGATCTCGTCTTCTTCATTCTTCTTCTGCGTCACATGTAGAAAAAAAGGCGCACGCGAAGATTAAAAATAAAAACACATCATAATTAAAATAGAAAGGAAGTTGTACTTACATCTGTGAGCTGGTGAACATATTCTATCTTCACCTGTGGAGGCATCTGCAATCGAAAACAGCAGCAAAGATGATTAGTACACATAAAATGAAACAATTTCTCAATGCATAATAAAAAATGAAAGGAAACATCCTATATGATTTGATTGATTTCATCTCCATTCTTTTCCGCAACACGTGTAGAAAAAAAAGGCGCACGCGAGGTTTAAAAATAAAAACACAATAATCATTAATATTAGAAAGAAAGTTGTACTTACATCGGTGGTGCTGGTAGACGTCTTCTTTCTTCACCTGCGGAGGCATCTGCAATCGAAAACAGCAGCAAAGAAGATTAGTACACATTAAAATAAACAATTTCTCAATGAATAATAGAAAATGAAATAAAACATCCTATATGATTTGATTGATTTGATCTTCATTCTTCTTCTGTGACACGTGTGGAAAAAAAGGCGCACGCAAGGATTAAAAATTAAACCCAATCGTAATTAATATAAGAAAGAAAGTTGTACTTACATCTGTGGTGCTGGTGGATGTCTTCTTTCTTCACCTGTGGAGGCATCTGCAAACGAAAATAGCAGCAAAGATGATTAGTACACAAAAAAAGAAACAATTTCTCAATACATAATAGAAAATGAAAGAAAACATCCTATATGAGTTGATTGATTTCATCTTCTTCATTCTTCTTCTGCAACAAGTGTAGAAAAAAAGGCGCACGCGAGGATTAAAAATAAAAACACAATCGTAATTAATATAAGAAAGAAAGTTGTACTTACATCGGTGGTGCTGGTGGACGTCTTCTTTCTTCACCTGTGGAGGCATCTGCAATCGAAAACAGCAGCAAAAATGATTAGTACACATAAAATGAAACAATTTCTCAATGCATAATAGAAAATGAAAGAAAACATCCTATATGAGTTGATTGATTTCATCTTCTTCATTCTTCTTCTGCGACACGTGTAGAAAAACAGGCGCACGCGAGGATTAAAAATAAAAACACAATCGATTATTAATATTAGAAAGAAAGTTGTACTTACATCGTTGGTGCTGGTGGACCTCTTCTTTCTTCACCTGTGGAGGCATCTGCAATCAAACAGCAGCAAAAATGATTAGTACACATAAAATGAAACAATTTCTCAATGCATAATAGAAAATGAAAGAAAACATCCTATATGAGTTGATTGATTTCATCTTCTTCATTCTTCTTCTGCAACACGTGTAGAAAAAAAGGCGCACGCGAGGATTAAAAATAAAAACACAATCGTAATTAATATTAGAAAGAAAGTTGTACTTACATCGGTGGTGCTGGTAGACGTCTTCTTTCTTCACCTGCGGAGGCATCTGCAATCGAAAACAGCAGCAAAGAAGTTTAGTACACATAAAATGAAACAATTTCTCAATGTTTAATAGAAAATGAAAGAAAACATCCTATATGATTTGATTGATTTCATCTACTTCATTCTTCTTCTGCGACACGTGTAGAAAAAAAGGCGCACGCGAGGATTAAAAATAAAAACACAATCTTAATCAATATAAGAAAGAAAGTTGTACTTACATCTGTGGTGCTGGTGGACATCTTCTTTCTTCACCTGTGGAGGCATCTGCAATCAAACAGCAGCAAAAATGATTAGTACACATAAAATGAAACAATTTCTCAATGCATAATAGCAAATGAAAGAAAACATCCTATATGAGTTGATTGATTTCATCTTCTTCATTCTTCTTCTGCGACACATGTAGAAACAAAGGCGCACACGAGGATTAAAAATAAAAACACAATCGTAATTAATATTAGAAAGAAAGTTGTACTTACATCGGTGGTGCTGGTAGACGTCTTCTTTCTTCACCTGCGGAGGCATCTGCAATCGAAAACAGCAGCAAAGAAGATTAGTACACATAAAAATAAACAATTTCTCAATGTTTAATAGAAAATGAAAGAAAACATCCTATATGATTTGATTGATTTCATCTTTTTCATTCTTCTTCTGCGACACGTGTAGAAAAAAAGGCGCACGCGAGGATTAAAAATAAAAACACAATCTTAATTAATATAAGAAAGAAAGTTGTACTTACATCTGTGGTGCTGGTGGACATCTTCTTTCTTCACCTGTGGAGGCATCTGCAATCAAACAGCAGCAAAAATGATTAGTACACATAAAATGAAACAATTTCTCAATGCATAATAGCAAATGAAAGAAAACATCCTATATGAGTTGATTGATTTCATCTTCTTCATTCTTCTTCTGCGACACATGTAGAAACAAAGGCGCACACGAGGATTAAAAATAAAAACACAATCGTAATTAATATTAGAAAGAAAGTTGTACTTACATCGGTGGTGCTGGTAGACGTCTTCTTTCTTCACCTGCGGAGGCATCTGCAATCGAAAACAGCAGCAAAGAAAATTAGTACACATAAAAATAAACAATTTCTCAATGTTTAATAGAAAATGAAAGAAAACATCCTATATGATTTGATTGATTTCATCTTTTTCATTCTTCTTCTGCGACACGTGTAGAAAAAAAGGCGCACGCGAGGATTAAAAATAAAAACACAATCTTAATTAATATAAGAAAGAAAGTTGTACTTACATCTGTGGTGCTGGTGGACATCTTCTTTCTTCACCTGTGGAGGCATCTGCAATCGAAAACAGCAGCAAAAATGATTAGTACACATAAAATAAAACAATTTCTCAGTGCATAATAGAAAATGAAAGAAAACATCCTATATGAGTTGATTGATTTCATCTTCTTCATTCTTCTTCTGCGACACGTGTGGAAAAAAGCACACGCGAGGATTAAAAATAAAAACACAATCATAATTAATATTAGAAAGAAAGTTGTACTTACATCAGTGGTGCTGGTGGATGTCTTCTTTCTTCACCTGTGGAGGCATCTGCAATCGAAAACAGCAGCAAAAATGATTAGTACACATAAAATGAAACAATTTCTCAATGCATAATAGAAAATGAAAGAAAACATCCTATATGATTTGATTGATTTCCTCTTCTTCATTCTTCTTCTGCAACACATGTAGAAAAAAAAAACCGAACGCGAGGATCAAAAATAAAAACACAATCGTAATTAATATAACAAAGAAAGTTGTACTTACATCTGTGGTGCTGGATGACGTCTTCTTTCTTCACCTGTGGAGGCATCTGCAATCAAAAACAGCAGCAAAGAAGATTAGTACACATAAAAAGAAACAATTTCTCAATGCATAATAGAAAATGAAAGGAAACATCCTATATGATTTGATTGATTTCATCTTCTTCATTCTTCTTCTGCGACACACGTAGAAAAAAGAGGCGCACGCGAGGATTAAAAATAAAAACACAATCATAATTAATATAAGAAAAAAAGTTGTACTTACATCGGTGGTGTTGGTGGACTTCTTCTTTCTTCACCTGTGGAGGCATCTGTAATCGAAAACAGCAGCAAAGACGATTAGTACACATAAAAGAAACAATTTCTTAATGCATAATAGAAAATGAAAGAAAACATCCTATATGATTTGATTGATTTCATCTTCTTCATTCTTCTTCTGCAACACATGTAGAAAAAAAAAAACGAATGCGAGGATCAAAAATAAAAACACAATCGTAATTAATATAACAAAGAAAGTTGTACTTACATCTGTTGTGCTGGAGGACGTCTTCTTTCTTCACCTGTGGAGGCATCTGCAATCATAAACAGCAGCAAAGAAGATTAGTACACATAAAAAGAAACAATTTCTCAATGCATAATAGAAAATGAAAGGAAACATCCTATATGATTTGATTGATTTCATCTTCTTCATTCTTCTTCTGCGACACACGTAGAAAAAAGAGGCGCACGCGAGGATTAAAAATAAAAACACAATCATAATTAATATAAGAAAAAAAGTTGTACTTACATCGGTGGTGTTGGTGGACGTCTTCTTTCTTCACCTGTGGAGGCATCTGCAATCGAAAAACAGCAGCAAAGACGATTAGTACACATAAAAGAAACAATTTCTTAATGCATAATAGACATCCTATATGATTTGATTGATTTCATCTTCATTCTTCTTCGCGACACATGTAGAAAAACAAGAGGGTCAACAGGACCCTATATCGCTCACCTGAGTGACATTGAGTCACCCAACTTAAGTATTTTATATTATACATGTACACTTAAAATTCCAGAAAAACAAGATGGGCAAGAATTTTGATTTGTTTTGAAGATGTAACAGATGTGTAGAAGAGTTCAACTTGGTATAGGTTCACCCATGGTAAATGTCAGTGAAATCACATTGAAATCAAGGTCAGTAGATTCTGACAAGAAGGCTCTTGAAGTTTTACTATAGCTGCCCATATAGTAAACTAGCACATCACTGTGGCGGTCATGTTTTTTAACAAATCACAACGGCTCAATAAACTTGGTAAAGGGTCACCCAAGGAACATTCCTGTGAAATTGTTTTAAAATTGATCCCGTGGTTTCTGACAAGAAGATTTTTTAAGTTTTTACTATAGCTTATATAGTAAACTAACCCCATCCCTGACCGCCATGTTTTTTGACGTATCACTACGGTTTGAACAAACTTGGTAGGGGTTCCTCCAAAGAAATTTCTGTGAAATTATTTTAAAATCGAGCCAGTAGTTTCTAACAAGAAGATTTTTTAAGTTTTTACTAATTGAACTTGCCAACCCCCTGGCGACCATGTTTTTTGACAAATCAAGATGGCTTGAACAACTTGGTAGAGGGTCACCCAAAGACCGTCTCTGTGAAATTATTTTAAAATCGAGCCAGTACTTTCTGACAAGAAGATTTTTTAAGTTTTTACTATAGCTTATATAGTAAACTTACCCCACCCCCTGGCCGCCATGTTTTTTGACAAATCGAGACGACTTGAACAAACTTGGTAGAGGGTCACCCAAGGAACATTTCTGTGAAATTATTTTAAAATCGAGCTAATAGTTTCTGACAAGAAAATTTTTTAAGCTTTTATTATAGCTTATATAGTAAACTTACCCCACCCCCCTGACCGCCATATTTTTTGACGAATCAAAATGGCTTTAACAAACTTAGTAGAGGGTCACACAGGGAACATTTCTGTGAAATTATTTTAAAATTGAGCAAGTAGTTTCTAACATGATGATTTTTTTAAGTTTATACTATAGCTTTTAAAGTAAACTAACCCCACCCCCTGGCTGCCATGTTTCTTTCGAATCAAGATGACTTGAAACAAAATTGGAAGAGGGTCACCCAAGGACCATTTCTGTGAAATTATTTTAAATCGAGCCAGTAGTTACTGACAAGAAGATTTTTTTAAGTTTATACTTTATCTTATATAGTAAACTAACCCCAACCCTGGCTGGCATGTTTTTTGACGAATCAATATGGGTTGAACAAACTTGGTAGAGGGTCACTTAAGGAACATTTCTGTGAAATTATTTTAGAATTGAGCAAGTAGTTTCTAAAATGAAGATTTTTTAAGTTTTGACTATAGCTTATATTGTTAACTAACCCCACCCCCTGGCTGCCATGTGTTTTAACGAATCAAGATGGGTTGAACAAACTTGATAGAGGGTCACCCAAGGAACATTCCTGTGAAATTATTTTGAAATCGAGCCAGTAGTTTCTGACAAGAAGATTTTTTAAGTTTTTTACTATAGCTTATATAGTTAACTAACCCCACCCCCTGGCCACCATGTCTGTTGACGAATCAAGATGGTTGAACAAACTTGGTAGAGGGTCACCCAAGGAACATATCTGTGAAATTATTTTAAAATTGAGCCAGTAGTTTCTGACAAGAAGATTTTTTAAGTTTATACTATAGCTTATAAAGTAAACTAACCCTACCCCCTGGTTGCCATGTTTTTTGACGAATCAAGATGGGTTGAACAAACTTTGTAGAGGGTCACCCAAGGAACATTTCTGTGAAATTATTTTAAAATTGAGCCAGTAGTTTCTGACAAGAAGATTTTTTCAGTTTTTACTATAGCTTATATAGTAAACTAACCCCACCCCCTGGTCGCCATGTTTGTTGACGAATCAAAATGGGTTGAACAAACTTTGTAGAGGGTCACCCAAGGAACATTTCTTTTAAATTATTTTAAAATTGAGCCAGTAGTTTCTAACAAGAAGATTTTTTAAGTTTTTACTATAGCTTATATAGTTAACTAACCCCACCCCCTGGCCGCCATGTTTTTTAACGAATCAAGATGGGTTGAACAAACTTGGTAGAGGGTCACCAAGGAACATTCCTGTGAAATTATTTTGAAATCGAGCCAGTAGTTTCTGACAAGAAGATTTTTTAAATTTTACTATAGCTTATATAGTCAACTAACCCCATCCCCTGGCCGCCATGTTTGTTGACGAATCAAAATGGGTTGAACAAACTTGGTAGAGGGTCACCCAGGGAACATATCTGTGAAATTATTTTAAAATTGAGCTAGTAGTTTCTGACAAGAAGATTTTTTAAGTTTATACTATAGCTTATAAAGTAAACTAACCCCACCCCCTGGTTGCCATGTTTTTGACGAATCAAGATGGGTTGAACAAACTTTGTAGATGGTCACCCAAGGAACATTTCTGTGAAATTATTATAAAATTGAGCCAGTAGTTTCTGACAAGAAGATTTTTTAAGTTTTTCTATAGCTTATATAGTAAACTAACCCCACCCCATGGCCGCCATGTTGTTGAAGAATCAAAATGAGTTGAACAAACTTGATAGAGGGTCACCCAAGGAACATTTCTTTTAAATTATTTTAAAATTGAGCCAGTAGTTTCTAACAAGAAGATTTTTAAAGTTTTGACTATAGCTTATATAGTTAACTAACCCACCCCCCTGGCCGCCATGTTTTTGAACGAATCAAGATGGGTTGAACAAACTGGGTAGAGGGTCACCCAAGGAAAATTCCTGTGAAATTATTTTAAAATCGAGCCAGTAGTTTCTGACAAGAAGATTTTTTTCAGTTTTTACTATAGCTTATATAGTAAACTAACCCCACCCCCTGGCCGCCATGTTTGTTGACGAATCAAGATAGGCTGAACAAACTTGGTAGAGGGTCACCCAAGGAACATATCTGTGAAATTATTTTAAAATTGAGCCAGTAGTTTCTGACAAGAAGATTTTTAAGTTTATACTATAGCTTATAAAGTAAACTAACCCCACCCCCTGGCCGCTATGTTTTCTTTCGAATCAAGATGACTTGAACAAAATTGGAAGAGGGTCACCCAAGGACTGTTTCTGTGAAATTATTATAAAATTGAGCCAGTAGTTTCTAACAAGAAGATTTTTAAGTTTATACTTTATCTTATATAGTAAACTAACCCCAACCCCTGGCTGGCATATTTTTTTAAGGAATCATGATGGGTTGAACAAACTTGGTAGAGGGTCACCCAAGGAACATTTCTTTGAAATTATTTTAAAATTGAGCAAGTGGTTTCTAACAAGAAGATTTTTAAGTTTTTACTATAGCTTATATAGTTAACTAACCCCACCCCCTGGCCATGTTTTTTAACGAATCAAGATGGGTGAACAAACTTGGTAGAAGGTCACCCAAGGAACATTTCTGTGAAATTATTATAAAATTGAGCCAGTAGTTTCTGACAAGAAGATTTTTTAAGTTTTTACTATAGCTTATATAGTAAACTAACCCACCCCCTGGCCGCCATGTTTGTTGAAGAATCAAAATGAGTTGAACAAACTTGGTAGAGGGTCACCCAAGGAACATTTCTTTGAAATTATTTTAAAATTGAGCCAGTAGTTTCTAACAAGAAGATTTTTAAAGTTTTGACTATAGCTTATATAGTTAACTAACCCCACCCCCCTGGCCGCCATGTTTTTGAACGAATCAAGATGGGTTGAACAAACTTGGTAGAGGGTCACCAAGGAACATTCCTGTGAAATTATTTTAAATCGAGCCAGTAGTTTCTGACAAGAAGATTTTTTAAGTTTTACTATAGCTTATATAGTAAACTAACCCCACCCCCTGGCCGCCATGTTTGTTGACGAATCAAGATAGGCTGAACAAACTTTGTAGAGGTCACCCAAGGAACATATCTGTGAAATTATTTTAAAATTGAGCCAATAGTTTCTGGCAAGAAGATTTTTTAAGTTTATACTATAGCTTATAAAGTAAACTAACCCCCCCCTGGCCGCTATGTTTTCTTTCGAATCAAGATGACTTGAACAAAATTGGAAGAGGGTCACCCAAGGACTGTTTCTGTGAAATTATTATAAAATTGAGCCAGTAGTTTCTAACAGAAGATTTTTTAAGTTTATCTTTATCTTATATAGTAAACTAACCCCAACCCCTGGCTGGCATATTTTTTGAAGAATCAAGATGGGTTGAACAACTTGGTAGAGGGTCACCCAAGGAACATTCCTGTGAAATTATTTTAAAATCGAGCCAGTAGTTTCTGACAAGAAGATTTTTTAAGTTTTTACTACAGCTTATAAAGTAAACTAACCCCACCCCTGGCCGCCATATTTGTTGACGAATCAAGATGGGTTGAACAAACTTGGTAGAGGGTCACCCAAGGAACATATCTTTGAAATTATTCTAAAATTGAGCCAGTAGTTTCTAACAAGAAGATTTTTAAGTTTATACTATAGCTTATAGAGTAAACTAACCCACCCCTGGTTGCCTTGTTTTTTGACGAATCAAGATGGGTTGAACAAACATTGTAGAGAGTCACCCAAGGAACATTCCTGTGAAATTATTTTAAAATCGAGCCAGTAGTTTCTGACAAGAAGATTTTTAAATTTTTACTATAGCTTATATAGTAAACTAACCCCATCCCCTGGCCGCCATGTTTGTTGACGAATCAAAATGGGTTGAACAAACTTGGTAGAGGGTCACCCAAGGAACATATCTGTGAAATTATTTTAAAATTGAGCTAGTTGTTTCTGACAAGAAGATTTTTTAAGTTTATACTATAGCTTATAAAGTAAACTAACCCACCCCCTGGTTGCCATGTTTTGACGAATCAAGATGGTTTGAAAAAACTTTGTAGATGGTCACCCAAGGAACATTTCTGTGAAATGTGAAATTATTTTAAAATTGAGCCAGTAGTTTCTGACAAGAATTTTTTAAGTTTTTACTATAGCTTATATAGTAAACTAACCCCACCCCCTGGCCGCCATTTTGTTGAAGAATCAAAATGAGTTGAACAAACTTGGTAGAGGGTCACCCAAGGAACATTTCTTTGAAATTATTTTAAAATTGAGCAAGTAGTTTCTAACAAGAAGATTTTTTAAGTTTTGACTATAGCTTATATAGTTAACTAACCCCACCCCCTGGCCGCCATGTTTTTTAACGAATCAAGATGGGTTGAACAAACTTGGTAGAGGGTCACCCAAGGAACATTCCTGTGAAATTATTTTAAAATCGAGCCAGTAGTTTCTGACAAGAAGATTTTTTAAGTTTTTACTATAGCTTATATAGTAAACTAACCCACCCCCTGGCCGCCATGTTTGTTGACGAATCAAGATAGGCTGAACAAACTTGGTAGAGGTCACCCAAGGAACATATCTGTGAAATTATTTAAAATTGAGCCAGTAGTTTCTGACAAGAAGATTTTTTAAGTTTATACTATAGCTTATAAAGTAAACTAACTCCACCCCCTGGCCGACATGTTTTCTTTCGAATCAAGATGACTTGAACAAAATTGGAAGAGGGTCACCCAAGGACCGTTTCTGTGAAATTATAATAAAATTGAGCCAGTAGTTTCTAACAAGAAGATTTTTTAAGTTTTTACTATAGCTTATATAGTTAACTAACCCCACCCCTGGCCACCATGTTTTTTAACGAATCAAGATGACTTGAACAAACTTGGTAGAGGGTCACCCAAGGACCATTTCTATGATATTATTTTAAAATCAAGCCAGTAGTTTTGACAAGAAGATTTTTTAAGTTCTTACTTATTAGCTTATATAATAAACTAACCCCAACCCCTGGCCGCCATGTTTTTTAACGAATCAAGATGGGTTGAACAAACTTGGTAGAGGGTTACCCAAGGAACATTTCTGTGAAATTATTTTAAAATCAAGCCAGCAGTTTCTGACAAGAAGATTTTTAAGTTTTTACTATAGCTTATAAACTAACGCCACCCCCTGGCCGCCATGTTTTTTAACGAATCAAGATGACTTGAACAAACTTGGTAGAAGGTCACCCAAGGACCATTTCTGTGATGTTACTTCAAAATCGAGCCAGTAGCTTTTGACAAGATGATTTTTTTAAGTTTTTACTAATTAACTGATATAATAAACTAACCCCACCCCCTGGCCGCCATGTTTTTTGACGAATCAAGATGGGTTGAACAAACTTGGTAGAGGGTCACCCAAGGATCATTTCTGTGAAATTATTTTAAAATCAAGCCAGTAGTTTCTGACAAGAAGCTTTTTTAATTTTATTATATCTTATATAGTAAACTAACCCCACCCCTGGCCGCCATGTTCTTTGACGAATCAATATAGCTTGAACAAACTTGGTAGAGGGTCACCCAAGAAACATTTCTGTGAAATTATTTTAAAATCGAGCTAGTAGTTTCTGACAAGAAGATTTTTTAAGTTTTTACTAATTAAACTTACCCCACCCCCTCGCGTTTTTTTTTTTGGAAGAATCAAGATGGCTTGAACAAACTTAGTAGATGGTCACCCAAGGAACATTTCTGTAAAGTTATATTAAAATTGGCCCTGTGGTTTCAGAGGAGTTGTTAGAAGCTAAAAGTTAACGGTGGACGACAGATGACGGACAACAGACGACAGATGACAGACGACGGACACCAGGCGTCACAAAAGCTCACCTGAGCCGAAGGCGCACATGAGGATTAAAAATAAAAACACAATCTCAATCAATATAAGAAAGAAAGTTGTACTTACATCTGTGGCGCTGGTGGACGTCTTCTTTCTTCACCTGTGGAGGCATCTGCAATCGAAAACAGCAGCATCATTGAAAATGAGAGAAAACACCCTATATGATTTGATTAATTTCATCTTCTTCATTCTTCTTCTGTGACACATAAAGAAAAAAAAGGCGCACGCGAGGATTAAAATTAAAAACACAATCGTAATTAATATAAGAAAGAAAGTTGTACTTATATCTGTGGTGCTGGTGGACGTCTTCTTTCTTCACCTATGGAGGCATCTGCAATCGAAAAAGCAGCAAAGAAGATTAGTACACATAAAAAAGAAACAATTTCTCAATGCATATTAGAAAATGAAATAAAACATCCTATATGATTTGATTGATTTCATCTTCTTCATTCTTCTTCTGCGACACGTGTAGAAAAAAAGGCGCACGCGAGGATTAAAAATAAAAACACAATCATTATAATATAAGAAAGAAAGTTGTACTTACATCTGTGGTGCTGGTGGATATCTTCTGTCTTCACCTGTGGAGGCATCTGCAATCGAAAACAGCAGCAAAGACGATTAGTACACATAAAATGAAACAATTTCTTAATGCATAATAGAAAATGAAAGAAAACATCCTATATGAGTTGATTGATTTCATCTTCTTCATTCTTCTCCGCGACACATGTAGAAAAATAAAGCGCACACGAGGATTAAAATAAAAACACAATTGTAATTAATATAAGAAAGAAAGTTGTACTTACATCGGTGGTGCTGGTGGACGTCTACTTTCTTCACCTGTGGAGGCATCTGCAATCGAAAACAGCAGCAAAAATGATTAGTACACATAAAATGAAACAATTTCTCAATGCATAATAGAAAATGAAAGCAAACATCCTATATGAGTTGATTGATTTCATCTTCTTCGTTCTTCTTCTGCGACACGTGTGGAAAAAAAGCGCACGAAACGATTAAAGATAAAAACAGTCGTAATTAATATTAGAAAGAAAGTTGTACTTACATCGGTGGTCCTGGTGGATTTCTTCTTTCTTCACCTGTGGAGGCATCTGCAATTGAAAACAGCAGCAAAAATGATTAGTACACATAAAATGAAACAATCTCTCAATGCATAATAGAAAATGAAAGAAAACATCCTATATGATTGATTGATTTCATCTTCTTCATTCTTCTTCTGCAACACATGTAGAAAAAAAAAACCGAACGCGAGGATCAAAAATAAAAACACAATCGTAATTAATATAACAAAGAAAGTTGTACTTACATCTGTGGCACTGGAGGACATCATCTTTCTTCACCGTTGGAGGCATTTGCTATCGAAAACAGCAGCAAAGATGATAAGTACATATAAAAAGGAACAATTAAGCAATAGAAAATGAAATCAAAAGGTCCTGAGAGGTGCCATTTGTTTGTTTGTTTGAATATTTAGAGTCATTGCTATGCCATCTAGTGACACACCTATCTTTTTTTTTCCATATTAAATATTGTTTCCATAAAATATGGTATAAAAAAGGAATTTTTTTAATGGGCATCTTTTCATATTTCAAAGTAAATCCAATGATAAGTTGTTGATTTAATGTTTGATTCTGTAATGAAAAATATTTTCATTAGGTATGTGTGTATTTCGAAATAAATATAAAATTCACAAAGTAGACATTTATAATTAAATCTTAAAACATCTCTAATAAACGGGACAGCAGTAACCTATGCGCCGACTTTTAGGATCCGATTTTTGAAGGCGTCAACATTTAGATTGAGTTTCAAGGTAAGTGACAGTGACATCCCATATTTTTTTGCTTCAAGCAAAGTCTACGATTTAATTACATAAGAAAATTGATATTTACTCACATCTGAGATGTTACTGTCATCGACTTTTGTCTTCTTCTGTGATCACATCTGTAATTGAAAGAAAGCAACAGAGAAGATTAGCAGAAATAAAGCAGTCACACAACTAAAAGAAAACCATTTACTTACATCTTTGTGATGAATTTCGTCATCTGATTTAAATTCTTAATCTGTAAGGCATGTAGAAATTAAAAACAAAAAAAAT
>CM055896.1:72980459-73010459 GCA_029582155.1 Panopea generosa
GCAATTTAAGTTATCAATGGATCCAGATGTTACAGACAAATGTTAAACCTAAAGTCTCAGAGGCTGTTTGTTCGATACCAAGTTCAACCTGATAAATCTAAAAAAAACAATGCTTTGTACTGGTTCTACAAAGGATCCAGATGTTGACACTATTTTTCAAATTTCATCACCATGGCAAAGAAATACTAGTCAGACCTGGATATTAAAACAATGTGCATAATGTCATCATTGTCCTATATCATGTCAGGTTTTGTGACTTTAACACAAGTACTTTTTAAGTTCTTGTCGAGTCCTGATTTTGTGGACAGACGCCTAGACTGAGAGTAAACCTCAAGTCCCCTCCTGTGAAAATTTCATAGCTAGTGGATTAATAAAATTAGTTGGCCACCCACACCAGAGGTTGCAGTACGATTCCCAGTTTGACCCGATGCCTCTTTAAAAAAAACAACAACTCAGTACTGGTTCTCCTATCCCAGGAGGTGGACTCAAAAAACCAACTCAGTACTGGTTCTCCTATCCCAGGAGGTGGACTAAAAAAACCAACTTAGTACTGGTTCTCCTATCCCAGGAGGTGGACTAAAAAAACCAACTCAGTACTGGTTCTCCTATCCCAGGAGGCGGACTCAAAAAACCAACTCAGTACTGTTTCTCCTATCCCAGGAGGTGGACTCAAAAAACCAACTCAGTACTGTTTCTCCTATCCCAGGAGGTGGACTAAAAAAACCAACTCAGTTCTGGTTCTCCTATCCCAGGAGGTGGACTAAAAAAACCAACTCAGTACTGGTTCTCCTATCCCAGGAGGTGGACTCAAAAAAACAACTCAGTACTGGTTCTCCTATCCCAGGAGGCGGACTAGAAAAACCAACTCAGTTCTGGTTCTCCTATCCCAGGAGGTGGACTCAAAAAACCAACTCAGTACTGGTTCTCCTATCCCAGGAGGTGGACTAAAAAAAACAACTCAGTTCTGGTTCTCCTATCCCAGGAGGTGGACTCAAAAACCAACTCAGTACTGGTTCTCCTATCCCAGGAGGTGGACTCAAAAAACCAACTCAGTACTGGTTCTCCTATCCCAGGAGGTGGACTCAAAAAACCAACTCAGTACTGGTTCTCCTATCCCAGGAGGTGGACTAAACAAACCAACTCAGTACTGGTTCTCCTATCCCAGGAGGTGGACTAAACAAACCAACTCAGTACTGGTTCTCCTATCCCAGGAGGCGGACTCAAAAAACAACTCAGTACTGGTTCTCCTATCCCAGGAGGTGGACTCAAAAAACCAACTCAGTACTGGTTCTCCTATCCCAGGAGGTGGACTAAACAAACCAACTCAGTACTGGTTCTCCTATCCCAGGAGGCGGACTCAAAAAAACAACTCAGTACTGGTTCTCCTATCCCAGGAGGTGGACTAAAAAAAACCAACTCAGTTCTGGTTCTCCTATCCCAGGAGGTGGACTCAAAAAACCAACTCAGTACTGGTTCTCCTATCCCAGGAGGTGGACTCAAAAACCAACTCAGTACTGGTTCTCCTATCCCAGGAGGTGGACTAAAAAAACCAACTCAGTACTGGTTCTCCTATCCCAGGAGGTGGACTAAAAAAACCAACTCAGTACTGGTTCTCCTATCCCAGGAGGTGGACTCAAAAAACCAACTCAGTACTGGTTCTCCTATCCCAGGAGGTGGACTAAAAAAACCAACTCAGTACTGGTTCTCCTATCCCAGGAGGTGGACTCAAAAACGGTTTAAATAAGCTTTAAGCTTTCTTTTCAATCAAGTTAAATAATGTAGATAGAAACTATTGATTTGACATGGCTCATTACAACAAATAAGGAACATAAAAAGCCAATGGTTAATTTAAAGCCAACAAACATTATGGACAGGTAATTGAAACAAAATTTGTTAATAACTGTAATACCTTAAAATTCATATCAACCGTTGGATCTGCTGTCCTTTTCTTCTCTGTATCTGTTTACTGCTCTTGCGATGATGGCAGATTTGGAGATTCAACTGAATAACCTTTGCCTGCAATGGAAAAACACATGACAAAATATATATCATTTAATAATAATTATGATTATAATGATAACTATAATGATAATGATGATAAAAATTACTTCATTTAACTAGAATATTACTCAGTTGGACAAAGTCTAATCTTCCCTGTGGTCCTAAACAACAAATTTTAAACAAGAACATGTGTTCAACATTAAACATTTAATGAATGATATTGTATGAAATTTATGTAATGTTTCTGTTAATTTGAAGAAATTTATAAATACTAATTCAAACTACCATTTTGATAACATATATATTTGTTTTCATTTTATTTTTATGCAAACAAGATTACCCTAATATTCAAGTTTGTCTTTCATTCTCTATTAAAGTTTCAGTGTATAGATGTTCTCTTTTTTGTCCATATATGTTGCAGAATGAATGAATGAAATGGATTTATGGCATATCAACACATTTTAAGTTGTTCTATGCCAACAGGAAGGAAGATTCAAGTTGTGTCTCTCAACATGTACAAAAACAACAAATCACATATTAAAAAATCAAATGAACAAATGAATATGCAGAATGAACCTAGAACCTGATACCTACAAATTCTATTGTATTACTCAAATTATTGCAAAGTATTATGACATGCATTAGCCAAAGTGATCCTCAGAATTCTTGCCATCAATCATATTGCTCTCTGGATCCACACAGGGGTTGGTAATTTAACCACAATAATGAACATTACAGAACAAATTATCAAATGAACATGACACCCAGCCATAGGATTCCTACCCCTCTGAAGAGATTACCCGGAACCACATGAGTCATGATGTTGCAGAACACCTGCAAAACATGTCCCTGAATTCTTGCTTCACATCCTAAACCAGTAAATAGCTGATTCTTTCACATTCTGTAAATATAGTTTATACCGATACATTTTAGCTGGATTGAGCTCAAAATTTATTAAGCCAACATGAATATGAACTGCTCTGGAGTCCGCTTCCTTGAAAGAACCAGAACTGAGTGGCGTTTTACTTTCAATGACATCTTGAAATGACGGTGGTATTTCTTTCAAGAATCCGTGTTGTTTATTGGTCTTTTTGAAATATAGAGGTTTAAGAAAGTCACGCGATTCCCATCATTAAGAAATTATATTATGTGATGTAATCAGTTGCCTGTGAATTATGAATGATTATTTACCAAATAATTAATCCACCGTGAGCTATTTTATCAACATTTAGTCAGGAGATGCAATTTCCTATACTTCTATAAAAGTCCTTGCCATCATTAATGATATAGTAATATTATTTTTGATATTCCCGATGGTCAGGCATGAATTGTGTATATGAAACGTGTTGCTCATCGGGTTTGGTGTAAAACCAGACACATAGTAATTAATAAGTCACTCTTAGTCACACGTAGATCTGAAACAGTTTCAGCTATAATAACAACACCAACGTCCATATATACACTATTAAATTGATTAGCTATTTTTCTCCCCTCAAACAATATATAAGATATATATCTAGATAACAACGCATATTTACTTATTTGATAATTTTATCCTAAAGAGCAATGAAGATAAAGTATACAATAGTTGGGACTTCAACCTGTTCTGCCCTTGAACACTTTTATTGATTGCATTCGGATACAAGTGTGTGACGTTAGTAGTTGTGTGTGTGTTTATGAAAGCTTGTATTCTTGAATGATCTTTGTTTCATTTTCATCCTCGCTTTTTATAACAGGGGAGAAAAATATTTATTCAAGAATAAAACAACAAACATTGGATCGACAATAACATTAATTATGCCACCACTTGTTTCACATTGCCTTATATTTTTACACTATTTTTTATCAAAATTTACTGCGTTTTTGGATTAGCTGTCAAAACAAACTGACGACTTTCCTACGGACCTGTAACATTGAAAACTCCATGTTTGTCCCACTTGTGATTGTAATAAAAAATCTCAAATATTCCCCTCAATTGAGGATCCTCAAATCTGAGTTGAGAAATTTTGTGAAACAAAAAACTTGTGAAATCTCATTTGAGTAAGGAAATATTTGATTAAGTGAAACCAGGGCTATTGGACAAGAAGTTAACTAGTTTAGTTTAAACTTATTTATTTTATTTTGTCACGCTCGAAGTCTCCAGGTTAGAACCAGAGTACTAAACATATGCGGAAAAGTGTGTTAGTCAAGGACACCACACATAACCGTGGCAGAGGATCGAACTCACGACCCTTTGATCATGGGCTCAGTGCTCTACCACTGGACCACACAATAGGATAACTGATTGTCTGTTATCCTTCAATGACACCAAACATTCAAACAAATAAAATAATGAAATATCTGACAAGATTGGGTTACGCGTTCTGCGAGACACATATGTGAATAAGCGTCAATCTGTCCTTGTCTGTGTTGCCAGGATAACAATGGTGGTGCTTCCATAAACTGTGCATGTGAAATTTACGAATATGGGTTGCTGCACATCACTTGTTGCGCAGCCAGCACTGAAAGAAAGAAATACTGTAAGTTTTATGTATTTAAAAGCAAAATGTATTTAAAAGCAAAGTTATGAAAGAGACCATTTAAAGCATCAAGTGTTTAGAGGGAGTATATCAGAAAAAAGCCCCATATAAATGCCTTAAAAAATGGAATTATTTTTAAAATGGGTTAATATCATTAATAGATACAACCGAAATGGTTTAGTATGCCAAATCTTCCAAAATGTGACAAAATCATTATTTAAATTGGAGTGGCGGTCGGTACACTTAAAACCAAATCCCCATGTTAAAAATAGACAGCATTTAAAAACTGCCTAGACCATCGCATTATCATTTGGACTCTTTCTAAGATGAAACAATTTTTACTATGTGTAAACCTGTATAACAGATCAAAATGAAATCATGTGACTCATTTTAATAGGTCGCAAAATATGCTGCAATTTTAAGCAGGAAATCTATTTTAGTCTAACCTAGGCGAGTTGTCCCAAGTTGGGAAATCCCTTTTCAATATATTGTTTTGGCAAGTTTAAATAGATATCCTTTGGCAATACGGGGTCAGTGAGTATATATATGCATGATATATTGGGAAAAAATGTTAATAGCCAATTTTACAATTTGGAAAATCCTGATACATTCCTTTTAACCCTTTACTTCATATAGATGCCTTTGGACACCTCTAATATAGACGCCTTTGGACACCTCTTATATAGAAGGCTTTTGAAAACAGTGTAGGACCAGTTCTGATTGCTCGTAACAAGCAATTAGAACAGATCTTACACTGTTTTCTGCTCTATCAAAATAAATAGGTAAAATGTATCTATTTATGGAAATTGACTATGTGTGGCTTTGAGTTGGAAAAGTCCACTTATAATATATATGAAGTAAAGGGTAAAGTAAAAATTGCACTTTATACCAACTTTGTCAATATAGGTTTATCAGTATACCACATCTATTAAATAGTGTTGCCATTATTATTCTTTGTATTTGTGATCATCTTGGGTCTCTTTTACTTTGTTGTACTTGCTGGTGTTGCCATAAAATGTTGTATGTTTTGATGATGTATAAACAAAGGCATTGTTAATGAATGCAAGTATTTGCTGCATTTTGTAACACAACCTTTGTTCCAATACTTAATGTGTTATTACTTTGTTGAAACAAACTACATGAAATTCCAGATATAAAACAACTTATATTACTTTGTCTTTTAGTCAACACTCACCTGTGGGATTGTTATATGTGCAGATATATGGGGCATTGGCAGTGGAAATATTACCAAGGATACTGATCTACATGTGCAGAGGAATATATACATATTGTAAACTTGGCATTCTCTGATGATTTCCTACAAGAAAGGACATGAACAACCATTATTGTGACAATAAAAAAAGTAAGTAAATATATCATTATATAAAATAAGATCAGGAATAACAGGGGCAGATATAGAGGACAGGGAGCACACTTAAAGTTGGCAATGCAGCATAGTTAAATTTGACCGTAAAGCTGATGTAAGAACTAGCATAACGACCAATAGACCCGACATTACAACGACTATTACTCCATGCACTCACCACGTGACACTGTTTGTCCAAGTAAATACAATGTAGTGTTTACTTAAACATCGTTAGCTTATCTAAGGAAAATGTCAACGTAGCAACCACTATTGATCTTTGATCGGATTATCAAATTGTTATACAAGTCAGACCTGGTTAGCCCAGTCGGTAGCGCAACTATCAATTCAGGGATTGTGAGTTTGAATCCTCGTCTGGCCACAGTCTCTGTGATAATTGATATGCAATCTCATTGCCGTTAATCTCCCACCCTTGATTAAAGTAGGAAAATAATCTGCTAGATTTCATAAAAATTGTTTTTAATAGAACATTATGTGGTGTTGAAAATGACGTTAAATCCAAATGAAACAAATGGGAAACAGATTCTAAAAAAAAAGTTATAGACTTACTTCTGCATCCATTTCATAATGTACTCTTGTTATTGTGATTAATGGTTTATGTATTAAAATGATGTACATTTTTTAATTACATACTGTTTAAACTAAATCAAATAAACATACATTTAATATGGGATACCCAGTCTGCAAGTCAAATACTGTTACGGTATATGTACATCTGTCTGAAGTTGACTCCGAGATTAACAATTAACACGATTTCTGTTGAATGTTGATCAACGATTGCGTAATTCAGTCTACATTTCATTGTCAATCTATGACTGTCATCATAGAGCCAAATGAATGCAGTTTACTTGTTACGTAGTTAAATTAGTTCAAACATATTTTAATTAAAGTTCTGTCAACATTACATCTGGCCCTTCCCTTATATTTAAAACATAAACATTAACTACTGTTTCTTCATAGACATCATACATGTCATACAGTACATATACGAGGTTGGATCAGAAAGTTTATAGAATTTAGCCATAACTTACTTTTATAATTATACAATGCACAATAGTGTTATTGTATTTAAAATAAATGTAAACGGTACATATTTTGAAAATTTAAGCATGATACGTCAACTATTAAGAAATAAGCCGCCATTCAAAGCAATTAGATATGTCGGGGCAAAATGAAAACATTGTATTCAACAAAAACCGACGTCAAAATTTTAAACAGGTGCTTCGGTATCAAATTTACTGAGTCACTCTTTTCAAAATACTCTCCTCTGTGGTCTATACATTTTAGCCACCATTTACACTATTTAGTGAATATGTTAACGAAATCTGAAGATGGTATACCTAACACAAAATTCTGTGAAACTTGCTTTAATTCCAGTATGTTTTCAAATCAACTTCCTATTTGCTCATTTTAAATGACTGTTTCCCGGCCATCTCAAAAACATTAATTTTGTGACATTTAAACACTATAGCCATTGAAACATTAGATTCATTGTACATACTTTTGTTTATCTGTTCGAGCAGGTGTATTACTTAACATGGAGCAGAACATTACGGAACTGCGGTATTACGCATGCTAAGCCATTCTCAAGTGCCCCAATGTCATTTGGTTCAAACAAAATGGAATATGTAACATCATAATATTGACGTCATTTTGAGATGCGCATAATATGTGCCATTTTTTCGAAGGCATAAACAAGCATATGATACAGCAAACATTGATATTTTTTCTTTAAAAATAAAACCTGTTACGGCAATGTTACACTTGTTTGAACAGTAGAGGTAGGAGAAAAGCAAAAACTGCCCTGACTACGTGAATCGATGTTTCCATAGTTACTATAGAATATAAACTAATGATGAAAAATTATCAAATTTTTGCAAAATTGCTTAAAATATATAGTGGCACAGGCTCCCTGAAAATCATAAGAATACAATGATAAAAAAAAAAAAAATTGTGGCAAAAGTCTCCGAACTTTCTAATCCCCCCTCGTACAAATGTATTTGCAAAATTTATGGAAATTTTTTTTTCAATAAAATGATCATTTATCTAAAATAGTTGTTGATCTATTATTTGCTATGAACATCGAAGCATACCATTGTAATTGTATCAAAAAATTTCAGTACTTTATCACAGTATTAATATTACAAATTGAGTATCTTATTTTACTTGTTATAAATAATCTAAAAATGAAATGAAAAAATGAAATGAATCTTAAAGTGACATGAAATTCTTGGAAAGCCAAGTAAAGTGTGAGGACTTTTTTCAACTCGGGTCTAACGTGATTAAAAAACTACCGTTGGGCACTAGCAATAAAAATATATTATTCATAAAAATGTATTAAATAAATAAAATAATCAAAATAACATTTAAGTTACTTTGGATTTGATAAAAGATAGACAACGATTAGGATGGACCGAAGTCATTTGTATGGTGAAGATGCAACAACAAAACACCAATTTAGTTGTAATGGGCATTTTAATTTAAAATACCTGGAATTATATTACCTAATTCCTGAAGAGAAACATTAAATACCAATACATATATATACACAAATCAAAACATATTTAGGCATAAAAAACTGCCAGATAAAAAATAATGAAAATAAAAAAATAAGAGAGGACATATGTTCTGAAATACCTCAACTAAGTAAAACTTAAGGCATATAATATATATATATATATATATATATATATATATATATATATATATATATATATATATATATATAAAAAAATTTTTTTTCAAGAAATAGGGTGGTGGTGGGTAAAATTAAAATGCCGCTTCAGTCTTCCTCTAGCTTACGGTTAGATATTGTAAAAAGACTTAAACCTCACTCTATTGATCAATGAGTAAGAGTTCTTTGCCCGGGTACCAGTATATATAAATAAAAGCCGAATAAAATTTTGTAATCTACCGGCCGCAACGGACCATCAACCTCTTACATAAAAACCTTTGTCTTTCATATAAACTTCATATTATATTGTTATATTATCAATGGCTTTGACTATTTAATTCATTATATATCGAGAGCTCAGGGCAAAACTATTGTAAATAATTGACACACAACAAGTCATTATCTCTTACATAATTATCAGACACTTGAACAGCAGTTCAATCTAGGTTATCAAGTAAATAACTGACACACCACGAGTCAGTATCTCATATAATTATCAGAATCTTGAGCAACAGTCCAGTCTAGGTTATCAAGAAAATAACTGATACACCACGAGTCAGAATCTCTTATATAAATACCAGGATCTTGAGTAGCAGTCCAATCTATGTTATCAAGTAAATAACTGACACAACACAAGTCTGTATCTCTTATATAATTATCAGAATCTTGAGAAGCAGTAAAATCTTGGTTATCAAGTAAACAATTGACATACCACAAGTCAGCATCTCCTTTATAATTATCTGACACTTGAGCAGTAGTGCAATCTAGGTTATCAAATAAATAAATGACACACCTAACGTCACTATCACTTACACAATTATCAGAATCATGAGTAGTCAAACAATGTAGGTTATCAAGTAAATAACTGACACACCACAAGTCAGTATCTCTTATATAATTATCAGAATCTTGAGCAGAAGTCCAATCTCGATTATCAACTAAATAACTGACACACCACAAGTCAGTATATCTTATATAATTATCAGAAGCTAAAATAGGAGTCCAATCTAGGTTATAAAGTAAATAACTGACACACAACAAGTCAGTATCTCTTATATAATTACCAGAATATTGAGCAACAGTCCAATCTTGATAATCAAGTAAATAACTAACACACCACAAGTCAGAGCAACAGTCCAATCTGGATTATCAAATAAATAAGTGACACCACCAGTCAGTATCTCTTATTTAATTATCAGAATCTTGAGTTGCAGTCCAATCTAGGTTATCATGTAAATAACGGACACACCACCGGACAGTACCTCTTATATAATTATCAGAATCCTGAGCAGTAGTCCAATCTATGTTATCAAGTAAATAACTGACACAACAAGTCAGTATCTCTTCTATAATTATCAGAATCTTGAGCAGCAGTCCAATCTAGGTTATCAAGTGAATAACTGACACACCACAAGTCAGTTTCTCTTATATAATTATCAGAATCTTAAACAGCAGTCCAATCTAGGTTATCAAGTAAATAACTGACACACCACAAGTCAGTATATCTTATATAATTATCAGACACTTGAGCAGCTGCCCAATCCGGGTTACCATGTAAATAACTGACACACCACAAGCCAGTATCTCATATAATTATAAGATTCTTGAGAAGAAGTCCAATCTAGGTTATCAAGTAAATAACTGACACAACACAAGTCAGTATATCTTATATAATTATCAGACACTTGAGCAGCTGCCCAATCCAGGTTACCATGTAAATAACTGACACACCACAAGCCAGTATCTCATATAATCATCAGAATTTTGAGCAGCAGTCCAATCTAGGTTATCAAATACATAACTGAAACACCACAAGTCAGTTTTTCTTATATAATTATCAGAATCTTGAACAGCAGTCCAATCTAGATTATCAAGTAAATAGCTGACACACTACCAGTCAGTTTCTCTTATATAATTATCAGAATCTTGATCAGAAGTCCAATCTAGGTTATCATGTCAATTACTGACACACCACAAGTCAGTATCTCTTATATAATTATCAAAATATTGAGCAGAAGCCCAATCTAGGTTAGTAAGTAAATAATTGGCACACCACAAGTCAGTATCTCTTATATAATTATCAGAATCTTGAGCACCAGTCCAATTTAGATTAGTAATAAATAACTGACACACCACAAGTCAGTTTCTCTTATATCATTATCAGAATCTTAAGCAGCAGTCCAATCTATGTTATCAAGTAAATAGCTGACACACCACAAGTCAGTTTCTCTGATATAATTATCAGAATCTTGAGCAGTAGGTCCAATCTAGGTTATTATGTCAATTACTGACACACCACCAGTTAGTATCTCTTATATAATTATCAGAATCTTGAGCAGCAGTCCAATCTAGATTAGTAAATAAATAACTGACACACCACAAGTCAGTTTCTCTTATATAATTATCAGAATCTTGAGCAGCAGTCCAATTTAGGTTATCAAGTAAATAACTGACACAACACAAGTCAGTATATCTTTTATAATTATCAGAATCTTCAGCAGCAGTCCAATGTAGGAAAGCAAGTTAAAAAACTGACACACCTCAAGTCAGTATCTCTTATATAATTATCAGAATCTTGAGCAGAAGTCCAATCTAGGTTATAAAGTAAATAACTGACACACCACAAGTCAGTATCTCTTATATAATTATCAGAATCTAGAGCAGCAGTCCAATCTAGGTTATCAAATACATAATTGACACACCAGAAGTCAGTATCTCTTATATAAATATCAGTATCTGGAGCAGCAGTCCAATCTATGTTATCAAGTGAATAACTGACACACCACAAGTCAGTATCTCTTATATAATTATCAGAATCTTGAGCAGCAGTCCAATCTAGGTTTCCATGTAAATAACTGACACACCACAAGTCAGTATCTCTTATATAATTATCAGATACTTGAGCAGCAGCCCAATCTAGGTTATCAAGTAAATAACTGACACAACACGAGTCAGTATATCTTAAATAATTACCAGTTTCTTGAACAGCAGCCCAATCTAGGTTATCAAGTAAATAACTGATATACCACAAGTCAGTATCTCTTATATAACTATCAGAATCATGAGCAACAGTCCAATCCAGGTAAGTAAGTAAATAACTGACACTCCACAAGTCAGTATCTCTTATATAATTATCAGAATCTTGAGCAGCAGCCCAATCTAGGTTAGTAACTAAATAACTGACACACCACAAGTCAGTTTATCTTATATAATTATCAGAATCTTTAGTTGCAGTCCAATCTAAGTTATCATGTAAATAACTGACATACCACTAGTCCGTATCTCTTATATAATTATCAGAATCTTGAGCAGCAGTCCAACCATGGTTATCATGTAAACCACTGACACACCACAAGCCAGTATCTCTTATATAATTATCAGAATCTTGAGCAGCAGCCCAATCTAGGTTATCAAGTAAATAATTGACTCACCACAAGTCAGTTCCTCTTACATAATTATCCGAATCTTGAGCAGCAGTCCAATCTATGTTAACAAGTGAATAACTGACACACCACAAGTCAGTATCTCTTATATAATTATCAGAATCTTGAGCAGCAGTCCAATCTAGGTTTCCATGTAAATAACTGACACACCACAAGTCAGTATATCTTATATAATTATCAGAATCTTGAGCAGCAGTCCAATATAGGTAAGTTAGTAAATAACTGACACACCACAAGTCAAGTCAGTATTAATTATATAATTATCAGACACTTGAGCACCAGCCCAATCTAGGTTATCAAGTAAATAACTGACACACCACCAGTCAGTATCTCTTATATAATTATCAGAATCTTGAGCAGCAGTCTAATCTAGATTATCATGTTAATGATTGACACACACCACAATTCAGTTTCTCTTATATAATTATCAGAATCTTGAGTCGTAGTCCAATCTAGGTTAGTAAGTAAATAACTGACACACCACAAGTCAGTTTCTCTTATATAATTATCAGAATCTTGAGCAACAGCCCAATCTAGGTTATCATATAAATAACTGACACACCACAAGTCAGTATCTCTTATATAATTATCAGAATCTTGAGCAGAAGTCCAATCTAGGTTATAAAGTAAATAACTGACACACCACAAGTCAGTATCTCTTATATAATTATCAGAATCTAGAGCAGCAGTCCAATCTAGGTTATCAAATACATAATTGACACACCAGAAGTCAGTATCTCTTATATAAATATCAGTATCTGGAGCAGCAGTCCAATCTATGTTATCAAGTGAATAACTGACACACCACAAGTCAGTATCTCTTATATAATTATCAGAATCTTGAGCAGCAGTCCAATCTAGGTTTCCATGTAAATAACTGACACACCACAAGTCAGTATCTCTTATATAATTATCAGATACTTGAGCAGCAGCCCAATCTAGGTTATCAAGTAAATAACTGACACACCACGAGTCAGTATATCTTAAATAATTACCAGTTTCTTGAACAGCAGCCCAATCTAGGTTATCAAGTAAATAAATGACATACCACAAGTCAGTATCTCTTATATAACTATCAGAATCATGAGCAACAGTCCAATCCAGGTAAGTAAGTAAATAACTGACACTCCACAAGTCAGTATCTCTTATATAATTATCAGAATCTTGAGCAGCAGCCCAATCTAGGTTAGTAACTAAATAACTGACACACCACAAGTCAGTTTATCTTATATAATTATCAGAATCTTTAGTTGCAGTCCAATCTAAGTTATCATGTAAATAACTGACATACCACTAGTCCGTATCTCTTATATAATTATCAGAATCTTGAGCAGCAGTCCAACCATGGTTATCATGTAAACCACTGACACACCACAAGCCAGTATCTCTTATATAATTATCAGAATCTTGAGCAGCAGCCCAATCTAGGTTATCAAGTAAATAATTGACTCACCACAAGTCAGTTCCTCTTACATAATTATCCGAATCTTGAGCAGCAGTCCAATCTATGTTAACAAGTGAATAACTGACACACCACAAGTCAGTATCTCTTATATAATTATCAGAATCTTGAGCAGCAGTCCAATCTAGGTTTCCATGTAAATAACTGACACACCACAAGTCAGTATATCTTATATAATTATCAGAATCTTGAGCAGCAGTCCAATATAGGTAAGTTAGTAAATAACTGACACACCACAAGTCAAGTCAGTATTAATTATATAATTATCAGACACTTGAGCACCAGCCCAATCTAGGTTATCAAGTAAATAACTGACACACCACCAGTCAGTATCTCTTATATAATTATCAGAATCTTGAGCAGCAGTCTAATCTAGATTATCATGTTAATGATTGACACACACCACAATTCAGTTTCTCTTATATAATTATCAGAATCTTGAGTCGTAGTCCAATCTAGGTTAGTAAGTAAATAACTGACACACCACAAGTCAGTTTCTCTTATATAATTATCAGAATCTTGAGCAACAGCCCAATCTAGGTTATCATATAAATAACTGACACACCACAAGTCAGTATCTCTTATATAATTATCAGAATCTTGTGCAGCAGCCCAATCTAGGATAGTCATTAAATAACTGACACTCCACAAGTCAGTATATCTTATATCATTCTCAGAATCTTGAGCAGCAGCCCAATCTACGTTAGTCAGTAAATACCTGACACACCACAAGTCATTATCTCTTATATAATTATCAGAATCTTGAGCAGCATCCCAATCTAGGTTATCAAATAAATAACTGACACACCACAAGTCAATATCTCTTATAATTATCAAAATCGTGAACATCAATCCAATCTAGGTTAATAAGTAAATAACTGACACACCACAAGTCAGTATCTCTTATATAATTATCAGAATCTTGAGCAGCAGTCCAATCTAGATTATCAAATAAATAACTGACACACCACAAGTCAATATCTCTTATAATTATCAGAATCGTGAACATCAATCCAATCTAGGTTAGTAAGTAAATAACTGACACACCACAAGTCAGTTTTTCTAATATAATTATCAGAATATTGAGCAACAGCCAAACTTAAATGATCATGTCAATAACTGACACACCACAAGTTAGTATCTCTTATATAATTATCAGAATCTTAAGTAGCAATCCAATCCAGGTTATCATGTAAATAACTGACACACCACAAGTCAGTATATCTAATATAATTATCAGCATCTTGAGCAGCAGCCCAATCTAGGTTAGTAAGTAAATAACTGACACACCACCAATGAGTATCTCTTTTATAATTACCAGACACTTGAGCAGCAGCCCAATCTAGGTTGTTGAGTAAATAACTGACACATCATAAGTCAGTATATCTTATATAATTATCAGAATCTTGAGCAGCAGTCCAATCTAGGTTAGTAGGTAAATAACTAACACACCACAAGTCAGTATATCTTATATAATTATCAGAATCTTGAGCAGCAGTCCAATCTAGATTATCATGTAAATAACTGACACACCACAAGACAGTATCTCTTATATAATTATCAGAATCTTGAGCAGCAGCCCAATCTAGGTTAGTAACTAAATAACTTACACACCACAAGTCAGTATATCTTATATAATTATCAGAATCTTTAGTTGCAGTCCAATCTAGGTTATCATGTAAACAACTGACACACCACAAGTCAGTATCTCTTACATAATTATCAGAATCTTGAGCAGCAGTCCAATCTAGGTTATCAAGTAAATAACTGGCACACCACCAGTCAGTATCTCTTATATAATTATCAGAATCTTGAGCAGCAGTCCAATCTAGGTTAGTCAGTAAATAACTGACACACCACAAGTTAGTATCTCTTATATAATTATCAGAATCTTGAGCAGCAGTCCAATCTAGGTTATCAAGTGAATAACAGACACACCACAAGTCAGAATCTCTTATATAATTATCAGAATCTTGAATAGCAGCCCAATCTAGGTAGTAAGTAAATAACTGACACAACACAAGTCAGTATATCTTATATAATTATCAGAATCTTGAGCAGCAGTCCAATCTACGTTATCATGTAAATAACTGACACACCACAAGTCAGTATCTCTTATATAATTATCAGAATCTTGAGCAGCAGTCCAATCTACGTTATCATGTAAATAACTGACATACCATCAGTCAGTCTCTCTTATATGACTATCAGAATCTTGAGCAACAGTCCAACCTAGGTTAGAGAGTAAATAACTGACACACCACAAGTCAAGTCAGTATCTCTTATATAATTTTCAGACACTTGAGAAGCAGCCCAATTTAGGTCATCAAGTAAATAACTGACACACCACAAGTCAGTATCTCTTATATAATTATCAGAATCTTGAGCACCAGTCCAATCTAGGTGATCAAGTAAATAACTGACACACCGCAAGTCAGTATCTCTTATATAATTATCAAACACTTGGGCAGCCCAATCTAGTGATCAAGTAAATAACTGACACACCACAAGTCAGTTTCTCTTATATAATTATCAGAATCTTGAGCAGCAATCCAATCTTGATTAGTAAGTAAATAACTGACACACCACAAGTCATTTTCTCTTATATAATTATCAGAATCTTGAGCACCAGTCCACTCTAAGTTTGTAAGTATATAACTGATACACCACAAGTTAGTTTCTCTTATATGATTATCAGAATCATGAGCATCAGTCCAATCTAGGCTATCAAGTAAATAACTGACATACCACAAGTCAGTATCTCTTACATAATTATCAGAATCTTGAGCAGCAGTCCAATCTAGGTTATGAAGTAAATAACTGACACACCTCAAGTCAGTTTCTCTTATATAATTATCAGAATATTGAGCAGCAGTCCAATCTAGTTTATCATGTGAAAAAATGACACACCACAAATCAGTATCTCTTATATAATTATCAGTATCTAGAGCAGCAGTCCAATCCAGGTTATCAAATACATAACTGACACACAAAAAGTCAGTATCTCTTATATAATTATCAGACACTTGAGCAGCAGCCCTATCTAGATTAGCAAGTCAATAACTGACACACCACAAGTCAGTTTCTCTTATATAATTATCAGAATTTTAAGCAGCAGTCCAATCTAGGTTATCAGGTTAATAGCTGACACACCACAAGTCCGTTTCTCTGATATAATTATCAGAATCTTGAGCAGCAGTCCAATCTAGGTTATTATGTCAATTACTGACACACCACCAGTTAGCATCTCTTATATAATTATCAGAATGTTGAGCAGCAGTCCAATCTAGATTAGTAAAAAAATAACTGACACACCACAAGTCAGTTTCTCTTATATAATTATCAGAATCTTGAGCAGCAGTCCAATCTAGGTTCTCATGTTAACAAATGACACACCACAAGTCAGTATCTCTTATATCATTATCAGAATCTATAGCAGCAGTCCTATCCGGGTTATCAAATACATAACTGACACACCACAAGTCAGTATCTCTTATAATTATCAGACTCTTGAGCAGCAGTCCAATCTTGGTTAGTAAGTAAATAACTGACACACCACAAGTCATTTTCTCTTATATAATTATCAGAATCTTGAGCAGCAGTCCACTCTAATTTTGTAAGAAAATAACTGATACAGCACAAGTCAGTTTCTCTGATAATTATCAGAATCTTAAGCAGCAGTGCAATCTTGGTAAGTAAGTAAATATCTGACACACTACAAGTCATTTTCTCTTATATAATTATCAGAATCTTGAGCACCAGTCCACTCTAAGTTTGTAAGTAAATAACTGACACACCACAAGTCAGTTTCTCTTATATAATTATCAGAATCTTGAGCAGCAGTCCAATCTAGTTTATCATGTGAACAAATGACACACCACAAATCAGTATCTCTTATATAATTATCAGAATCTAGAGCGGCAGTCCAATCCATGTTATCAAATACATAACTGACACACCACAAGTCAGTATCTCTTATACAATTATCAGACACTTGAGCAGCAGCCCAATCTAGGTTAGCAAGTCAATAACTGACACAACACAAGTCAGTATATCTTAAATAATTATCAGAATCTTGAGCAGCAGCCCAATCTAGGCTATCAAGTATATAACTGACACACCATCAATCAGTTTCTATTATATAATTATCAGAATCTTGAATAGCAGTCCAATCTAGGTTATCAAGTAAATAACTGACACACCACAAGTTGGTATCTCTTATATAATTATCATAATATTGAGCAGCAGTCCAATGAAGGTAATCATGTAAATAAATGACACACCACCAGTCAGTATCGCTTATATAATTATCAGACACTTGAACAGCAGCCCAATCTAGGTTAGCAAGTAAATAACTGACACACCACAAGTCAGTATATCTTATATAATAATCAGAATCTTGAATAGCAGTCCAAGTTAGGTTATCAAGTAAATAACTGACACACCACAAGTCAGTATCTCTTGTATAATTATCATAATATTGAGCAGCAGTCCAATGAAGGTAATCATGTAAATAAATGACACACCACCAGTCAGTATCTCTTATATAATTATCAGACACTTGAGCAGCTGCTCAATCTATGTTAGCAAGTAAATAACTGACACACCACAAGTCAGTATCTCTTATATAATTATCAGAATCTTGAGCAGCAGCCCAATCTAGATTATCAATAAAATAACTGACACACCACAAGTCAGATTATCTTATATAATTATCAGAATCTTGAGCAGCAGTCCAATCTAGGTTAGTAAGTAAATAACTGACACTCCACAAGTCAGTACAGACACACCACAAGTCAGTATCTCTTATATAATTATCAGAATCTTGAGCAGCAGTCCAATCTAGGGTAGTAAGTAAATAACTGACATACCACAAGTCAGTATATCTTATATAATTATCAGAATCTTGAGCAGCAGTCCAATATAGTTGATCATGTAAATTACTGACACAACACAAGTCAGTATATCTTATATAATTATCAGAATCTTGAGCAGCAGCCCAATATAGGTTAGTCAGTAAATAAATGACACACCACAAGTCAGTATCCCTTATATAATTATCAGAATCTTGAGCAGCAGCCCAATCTAAGTTATCAAGTAAATAACTGACACACCAGAAGTCAGTATCTCTTATATAATTATCAGAATCTTGAGCAGCAGTCCAATCTAGGTTAGTAAGTAAATAACTGAAACACCACAAGTCAGAATTTCTCATAATTATCAAAATCTTGAGCAGCAGTCGAATATATAGGTTAGTAAGTAAATAACTTACACACCAAAAGTCATTATCTCTGATAATTATAATTATCAGAATCTTGAGCAGCAATCTAATCTAGATTATCATGTTAATAAATGGCAAACACCACAAGTCAGTTTCTCTGATATAATCATCATAATCTTGAGCAGCAGTCCAATCTAGGTTATCAAGTAAATAACTGACACACCACAAGTCAGTATCTCTTATAATTATAATTATCAGAATCTTGAGCAGTTGTCAAATCTAGGTTATCAAGTAAATAACTGACACACCACAAGTCAGTATCTCATATATAATTATCGGAATCTTGAGCAGCAGTCCAATCTAGGTTATCAAGTAAATAACTGACACACCACAAGTCAGTATCTCTTATATAATTATCAGAATCTTTAGTTGCATTCCAATCTAGTTTATCATGTAAACAACTGACACACCAGAAGTCAGTATCTCTTATATAATTATCAGAATCTTGAGCAGCAGTCCAATCTAGGTTAGTAAGTAAATAACTGAAACACCACAAGTCAGAATTTCTCATAATTATCAAAATCTTGAGCAGCAGTCGAATATATAGGTTAGTAAGTAAATAACTTACACACCAAAAGTCATTATCTCTGATAATTATAATTATCAGAATCTTGAGCAGCAATCTAATCTAGATTATCATGTTAATAAATGGCAAACACCACAAGTCAGTTTCTCTGATATAATCATCATAATCTTGAGCAGCAGTCCAATCTAGGTTATCAAGTAAATAACTGACACACCACAAGTCAGTATCTCTTATAATTATAATTATCAGAATCTTGAGCAGTTGTCAAATCTAGGTTATCAAGTAAATAACTGACACACCACAAGTCAGTATCTCATATATAATTATCAGAATCTTGAGCAGCAGTCCAATCTAGGTTATCAAGTAAATAACTGACACACCACAAGTCAGTATCTCTTATATAATTATCAGAATCTTTAGTTGCATTCCAATCTAGTTTATCATGTAAACAACTGACACACCACAAGTCAGTATCTCTTATATAATTATCAAAATCTTGAGTAGCAGTCCAATCTAGGTGATCAAGTAAATAACTGACACACCACAAGTCAGTTTCTCTTATATAATTATCAGACTTGAGCCCTAGTCCAATTTAGGTTATCAAGTAAATAACTGACACACCACAAGTCAGTATCTCTTATATAATTATCAGAATCTTTAGTTGCATTCCAATCTAGTTTATCATGTAAACAACTGACACACCACAAGTCAGTATCTCTTATATAATTATCAAAATCTTGAGTAGCAGTCCAATTTAGGTTATCAAGTCAATAACTGACACACCACAAGTCAGTATATCTTATATAATTATCAAAATCTTGAGTAGCAGTCCAATCTAGGTGATCAAGTAAATAACTGACACACCACAAGTCAGTATCTCTTATAATTATAATTATCAGAATCTTGAGCAGTTGTCAAATCTAGGTTATCAAGTAAATAACTGACACACCACAAGTCAGTATCTCATATATAATTATCGGAATCTTGAGCAGCAGTCCAATCTAGGTTATCAAGTAAATAACTGACACACCACAAGTCAGTATCTCTTATATAATTATCAGAATCTTTAGTTGCATTCCAATCTAGTTTATCATGTAAACAACTGACACACCACAAGTCAGTATCTCTTATATAATTATCAAAATCTTGAGTAGCAGCCCAATCTAGGTGATCAAGTAAATAACTGACACACCACAAGTCAGTTTCTCTTATATAATTATCAGAATCTTTAGTTGCATTCCAATCTAGTTGATCATGTAAACAACTGACACACCACAAGTCAGTATCTCTTATATAATTATCAAAATCTTGAGTAGCAGTCCAATTTAGGTTATCAAGTCAATAACTGACACACCACAAGTCAGTATATCTTATATAATTATCAGAATCTTGAGCAGCAGCCCAATCAAGGTTATCATGTAAATAAATGAAACACAAGTCATTATCTCATTTGTAGTTATAAGAATCTAGAGGAGTAGTCCATTCTAGGTTATCATGTAAATAAGTGACACACCACAAGTCAGTTTCTCTTATATAATTATCAGAATCTTCAGCAGCAGTCCAATCTAGGTTATCTTATACATAACTGACACACCAGAAGTCAGTATCTCTTATATAATTATCAGAATCTTGAGTAGCAGCCCAATCTAGGTTATCAAGTAAATAACTGACACACCACAAGTCAGTTTCTCTTATATAATTATCGGACACTTGAGAAGCAGCACAATCTAAGTTATCATGTAAATAACTGACACACCACCAATATGTATCTCTTATATCATTATCAGAATCTGGAACAGCAGTCCAATCTAGGTAATCAAATACATAACTGACACACCACAAGTCAGTTTCTCTTATATAATTATCAGAATCTTGAGCAACATTCCAATTTAGGTTATCAAGTAAATAGCTGACATAGCACAAGTCAGTTTCTCTTCTATAATTATCAGAATCTTGAGCAGAAGTCCAATATAGGTTATCATGTCAATTACTGACACACCACAAGTCAGTATCTCTTATATAATTATCAGAATCTTGAGCAGCAGTCCAATCTAGATTATCAAGTAAATAACTGACACACCACAAGTCATTTTCTCTTATATAATTATCAGAATCTAGAGCAGCAGCCCAATCTAGGTTATCAAGTGAATAACCGACACACCACAAGTCAGTCTCTCTTATATAATTATGAGAATCTTGAGTAGCAGTTCAATCTAGGTTAATAAGCAAATAACTGACAAACCACAAGTCAGTATATCTTATATAATTATCAGAATCTTGAGCAGCAGTCCAATCTAGATTATCAAATAAATAACTGACTCACCACAAGTCAGTATCTCTTATAATTATTAGAATCTTGAGCATCCGTCCAATCTAGGTTATTAAGTAAATAACTGACACACCACAAACTGCTTTTTCTTATATAATTATCAGAATATTGAGCAACAGCCCAACCTAGATTATAATGTAAATAACTGGCAAACCACAAGTCAGTATCTCTTATATAATTATCAGAATCTTGAGTTGCAGTCCAATCTAGGTTATCAAGTTAATAACTGACACACCACAAGTCACTATATCTTATATAATTATCAGAATCTTGAGCAGCAGTCCAATCTAGGTTAGTAAGTAAATAAATGACACACCACAAGTCAGTATATCTTATATAATTATCAGAATCTTGAGCAGCAGTCCAATCAAGGTTAATAAGTAAATAACTGACACACCACAAATCAGTATCTCTGATATAATTATCAGACACTTAAGCAGCAGCTGAATCTAGGTTATCAAGTAAATAACTGACACACCACAAGTCAGTTTCTCTTATATAATTACCAGACAATTGAGCAGCAGCCCAATCTTGGTTGGTAAGTAAATAACTGAAACACCATCAGTCAGTGTCTCATATATAATTATCAGACACTTGAGCAGCAGACCAATCTAGGTCAGTCAGTTAATAACTGACACACCACAAGTCACTATCTCTTATATAATTACAGAATCTTGAGCAGCAGTCACATCTAGGTTAGTAAGTAAACAACTGACACACCACAAGTCAGTATCTCTTATAATTATAATTATCAGAATACTGAACAGAAGTCCAATCTAGGTTATTATGTAAATAACTAAAACAGCACAAGTCATTTTCTCTTATATAATTATCAGAATCTTGAGCAGCAGACCAATCTAGGTTATCAAGTAAATAACTGACACACCACAAGTCAGTATCTCTTACATAATTATCAGAATCTTGAGCAGCAGTCCAATCAAGCTTAGTAGGTAAATAACTGACACACCAGGAGTCATAATTTCTTATATAATTATCAGAAACTTGAGCAGCATACCAATCTAGGTTATCAAGTAAATAACTGACACAGCACAAGTCAGTATCTCTTATAATTATAATTATCAGAATACTGAACAGAAGTCCAGTCTAGGTTATCAAATAAATAACTGACAAACCACAAGTCAGTATCTCTTATACAATTATCGGAATCTTGAGCAGCAGTCCAATCTAGGTTATCAAGTAAATAACTGACACACAACAAGTCAGATTCTCTTATATAATTATCGGACACTTGAGAAGCAGCCCAATCTAGGTTATCATGTAAATAAATGAAACACCACAAGTCAGTATCTCATTTTTAATTATCAAAATCTTGAGCAGTAGTCCAATCTAGGTTATCATGTAAATAACTGACACACCACAAGTATGTATCTCTCATATAATTATCAAAATCTGGAGCAGCAGTCCAATCTAGGTTATCAAATACATAACTGACACACCACAAGTCAGTATCTCTTAAATAATCAGAATCTTAAGCAGCAGCCCAATCTAGGTAAGTAAGTAAATAACTGACACACCACAAGTCAGTTTCTGTTATATAATGATCAGAATTTTGAACAGCAGCCCAATCTAGGTTAGTAAGTAAATATCTGACACACAACAAGTCAGTTTCTCTTATATAATTATCAGAATCTTGAGCAGCAGCCTAATCTAGGTTAGTAAGTGAATAACTGAATCACCACAAGTCAGTATATATTAAATGATTATCAGAATCTTGAGCAGCAGTCCAATCTATGTTATCAAGTAAATAACTGACACACCACAAGTCAGTATCTCTTATATAATTATCAGAATCTTGAGCAGCAGTCCAATCTAGGTTATCAAGTATATAGTTGACATAAAACAAGTCGGTTTCTCCTATATTATTATCAGAATCTTGAGCAGCATTCCAATCCAAATTATAAAGTAAATAGCTGACAAACCACTAGTCAGTTTCTCTGATATAATTATCAGAATCTTGAGCAGCAGTTCATTCTAGTTTAATAGGTAATAACTGACACACCACAAGTCAGTATCTCTTATATAATTATCAGAATATTGAGCAGCAGCCCAATCCAGGTTATCAAGTAAGTAACTGACACACCACAAGTCAGTATCTCTTACATAATTATCAGAATCTTGAGCAGCAGTCAACTCTAAGTTTGTAGGTAAATAACTGACAAACCACAAGTCAGTATCTCTTATATAATCATCAGAATCTTGAGCAGCAGTCCAATCTAGATTAGTAAGTAAATGACAGACACACCACAAGTCAGTTTCTCTGATATAATTATCAGAATCTTGAGCAGTAGTCCAATCTATGTTAGTAAGTGAATAACTGACACACCACAAGTCAGTATCTCTAATATAGTTATCAGAATTTTTAACAGCAGACCAATCTAGGTTATCCAGTAAATAACTGACACACCACCAGTCAGTTTCTCTTCAATAATTATCAGAATCTTGAGCAGCAGTCCAATCTATGTTAGTAAGTGAATAACTGAAACACCACAAGTCAGTATCTCTAATATAGTTATCAGAATTTTTAACAGCAGTCCAATCTAGGTTATCCAGTAAATAACTGACACACCACAAGTCAGTATCTCGTATCATAATAATTATCAGAATCTTGAGCATCAGCCCAATCTTGGTTAGTAACTAAATAACTGACACACCACAAGTCAGTATCTCTTATATAATTATCAGAATCTTGAGCAGCAGCCCAATCTAGGTTAGTAACTAAATAAATGACAAACCACAAGTCAGTATCTCTTATATAATTATCAGACACTTGAGCAGCAGCCTAATCTATGTTATCATGTAAATAACTGACATACCACAAGTCAGATTCTCTTATATAATTATCAGAATCTTGAGCAGCAGTCCAATCTTGGTTAGTAACTAAATAACTGACACACCACAAGTCAGTATCTCTCATATAATTATCAGAATCTTGAACAGCAGCCCAATCTAGGTTAGTAACTAAATAACTGACACACCACAAGTCAGTATCTCTTATATAATTATCAGAATCTTCAGCAGCAGTCCAATCTATGTTATGTAAATAACTGACATACCACAAGTCAGTATCTCTTATATAATTATAAGAATCTTGAGCAGCTGTCCAATCTGGATTATCAAGTAAATATATGAAAAACCACAAGTCAGTATCTCTTATATAATTATCAGACACTTGAGCAGCAGCCCAATCTAGGTTATCATGTAAATAACTGACACACCACAAGTCAGTATCTCTAATATAATTATCAGAATCTTGAGCAGCAGTCTAATCTAGGTTAGTAAGTAAATAACTGACACACCACAAGTCTGTTTCTCTTATACAATTATCAGAATCTTGAGCAACAGCCCAACCTAGATTATCATGTACATAACTGACACACCACAAGTCAGTATCTCTTATATAATTATCAGAATCTTGAGCAGCACTCCAATCTATGTTAATAAGGAAATAACTGACAAACCACAAGTCAGTTTCTCTTATAATTATCAGAATCTTGAGCACCAGTCCAATCTAGGTTAGTAAGTAAATAACTGACACACCACAAGTCAGTTTCTCTTCTATTATTATAAAAATATTGAGCAACAGCCTAACATAGATTATCATGTAAATAACTGACACACCACAAGTCAGTATCTCTTATATAATTATCAGAATCTTGAGTTGCAGTCCAATCTAGGTTATCAAGTAAATAACTGACACACCACAAGTCAGTATCCCTTATATAATTATCAGAATCTTGAGTTGCAGCCCAAACTAGGTTATCAAATAAATAACTGACACACCACAAGTCAGTATCTCCTATATTATTATCAGAATTTTTAGCAGCCGCCCAATTTAGGTGATCATGTAAATAAATGACACACCACAAATCAGTATCTCTTATATAATTATCAGAATCTTGAGTTGCAGTCCAATCTAGGTTAGTAAATAAATAACTGACACACCACAAGTCAGTATCTTATATAATTATCAGAATCTTGAGAAGCAGTCTAATCTAGATTATCAAGTAAATAGCTGACAAACCACAAGTCAGTATCCCTTATATAATTATAAGAATCTTGAGCAGCAGCCCAGTCTAGACTATCAAGTAAATAACTGACACACCACAAGTCAGTATCTCTTATATAATTATCAGACACTTGAGCAGCAGCCCAATCCAGGTTAGGCAGTAAATAACTGACACACCACAAGTCAGTTTCTCTTATATAATTATCAGAATCTTGAGCAGCAGCCAAATCTAGATTATCAAGTAAATAACAGACACACCATAAGTCAGTCTGTCTTATACAATTATCAGAATCTTGAGCAGCAGTCCAATCTATGTTAGTAAGTAAATAACTGACACACCACAAGTCAGTATCTCTTATAATAATAATGATCAGAATATTGAGCAGCAGTCCAATCTATGTTAGTAAGTAAATAAATGACACACCACAAGTCAGTATCCCTTATATAATTATCAGAATCTTGAGCAGCAGCCCCATATAGATTATCAAGTTAATAACTGACATACCACAAGTCAGTATCTCTTATAATTATCAGAATCTTGAGCAGCAGTCCAATTTAGGTTAGTAAGTAAATAACTGAAACACAAGTCAGTATCTCTTATATAATTATCAGAATCTTGAGCAACAGTCCAATCTATATTATGATGTAAAAAAACTGACAAACACCACAAGTCAGCTTCTCTTATATAATTATTAGAATCTTGAACAGCAGTCCAATCCAGGTTATCAAATACATAACTGACACACCACAAGTCAGTATCTCTTATAATTATCAGAATCTTGAGCAATAGCCCAATCTAGGTTAGTAACTAAATAACTGACACACCACAAGTCAGTATCTCTTATATAATTATCAGAATCTTCAGCAGCAGTCCAATCTATGTTATGTAAATAACTGACATACCACAAGTCAGTATCTCTTATATAATTATAAGAATCTTGAGCAGCTGTCCAATCTGGATTATCAAGTAAATATATGAAAAACCACCAGTCAGTATCTCTTATATAATTATCAGACACTTGAGCAGCAGCCCAATCTAGGTTATCATGTAAATAACTCACACATCACCAGTCAGTATCTCTAATATAATTATCAGACTCTTGAGCAGCAGTCTAATCTAGGTTAGTAAGTAAATAACTGACACACCACAAGTCAGTTTCTCTTATATAATTATCAGAATCTTGAGCAACAGCCCAACCTAGATTATCATGTACATAACTGACACACCACAAGTCAGTATCTCTTATATAATTATCAGAATCTTGAGCAGCACCCCAATCTAGGTTAGTAAGTAAATAACTGACACACCACAAGTCAGTATATCTTATATAATTATCAGAATCTTGAGCAGCACTCCAATCTATGTTAATAAGGAAATAACTGACAAACCACAAGTCAGTATCTCTTATATAATTATAAGAATCTTGAGCAGCTGTCCAATCTGGATTATCAAGTAAATATATGACAAACCACCAGTCAGTATCTCTTATATAATTATCAGACACTTGAGCAGCAGCCCAATCTAGGTTATCATGTAAATAACTGACACACCACCAGTCAGTATCTCTTATAATTATCAGAATCTTGAGCATCAGTCCAATCTAGGTTAATAAGTAAATAACTGACACACCACAAGTCAGTTTCTCTTCTATAATTATAAAAATATTGAGCAACAGCCTAACATAGATTTTCATGTAAATAACTGACACACCACAAGTCAGTATCTCTTATATAATTATCAGAATCTTGAGTTGCAGTCCAATCTAGGTTATCAAGTAAATAACTGACACACCACAAGTCAGTATCCCTTATATAATTATCAGAATCTTGAGTTGCAGCCCAATCTAGGTTATCATGTAAATAACTGACACACCACAAGTCAGTATCTCTTATATAATTATCAGAATCTTGAGCAGCAGCCCAATCAGGGTAAGTCAGTAAATAACTGACAGACCAAAATTCAGTATCTCTTATATAATTATCAGAATATTGAGCAGGAGCCCAATCTAGGTAAGTAAGTAAATAACTGACACACCACAAGTCAGTATATCTTATATAATTATCAGAATCTTGAGCAGCATTCTAACAAAGGTTATCATGTAAATAACTGACACACCACCAGTCAGTATCTCTTATATAATTATCAGAATCTTGAGTTGCAGTCCAAACAAGGTTATCAAATAAATAACTGAAACACCACAAATCAGTATCTCCTATATTATTATCAGAATTTTGAGCAGCAGCCCAATCTAGGTTATCATGTAAATAACTGACACACCACAAGTCAGTATCTCTTATATAATTATCAAAATCTTGAGCAGCAGCCCAATCTAGATCATCAAGTAAATAACTGACACACCACAAGTCAGTATCCCTTATATAATTATCAGAATCTTGAGCAGCAGCCCAATCTAGATTATCAAGTAAATAACTGACACACCACAAGTCAGTATCTCTTATATAATTACCAGACACTTGAGCAGCAGCCCAATCTAGGATGGTAACTAAATAACTGACACACCATAAGTCAGTATATCTTATACAATTATCAGAATCTTGAGCAGCAGTCCAATCTATGTTAGTAAGTAAATAAATGACACACCACAAGTCAGTATCCCTTATATAATTATCAGAATCTTAAGCAGTAGTCCAATCTATGTAAGTAAGTTAATAAATGACACACCACAAGTCAGTATCCCTTATATAATTATCAGAATCTTGAGCAGCAGCCCCATATAGATTATCAAGTAAATAACTGACACACCACAAGTCAGTATCTCTTATAATTATCAGAATCTTGAGCAGCAGTCCAATTTAGGTTAGTAAGTAAATAACTGAAACACAAGTCAGTATCTCTTATATAATTATCAGAATCTTGAGCAACAGTCCAATCTATATTATGATGTAAAAAAACTGACAAACACCACAAGTCAGCTTCTCTTATATAATTATTAGAATCTTGAACAGCAGTCCAATCCAGGTTATCAAATACATAACTGACACACCACAAGTCAGTATCTCTTATAATTATCAGAATCTTGAGCAGTAGTCCAATCTATGTTAGTAAGTTAATAAATGACACACCACAAGTCAGTATCCCTTATATAATTATCAGAATCTTGAGCAGCAGCCCCATATAGATTATCAAGTTAATAACTGACATACCACAAGTCAGTATCTCTTATAATTATCAGAATCTTGAGCAGCAGTCCAATTTAGGTTAGTAAGTAAATAACTGAAACACAAGTCAGTATCTCTTATATAATTACCAGACACTTGAGCAGCAGCCCAATCTAGGATGGTAACTAAATAACTGACACACCATAAGTCAGTATATCTTATACAATTATCAGAATCTTGAGCAGCAGTCCAATCTATGTTAGTAAGTAAATAAATGACACACCACAAGTCAGTATCCCTTATATAATTATCAGAATCTTAAGCAGCAGCCCAATCTAGATTATCAAGTAAATAACTGACAGACCATCAGTTAGTATCTCTTATATAATTATCAGACACTTGAGCAGCAGCCCAATCTATGTTAGTAAGTAAATAACTGACACACCACAAGTCAGTATCTCTTATAATAATAATGATCAGAATATTTAGCAGCAGTCCAATCTAGGTTATTATGTAAATAACTAACACACCACAAGTCAGTATCCCTTATATAATTATCAGAATCTTGAGCAGCAGCCCCATATAGATTATCAAGTAAATAACTGACATACCATAAGTCAGTATCTCTTATAATTATCAGAATCTTGAGCAGCAGTCCAATCTAGGTTAGTAAGTAAATAACTGAAACACAAGTCAGTATCTCTTATATAATTATCAGAATCTTGAGCAACAGTTCAATCTATATTATGATGTAAAAAAACTGACACACACCACAAGTCAGCTTCTCTTATATAATTATTAGAATCTTGAACAGCAGTCCAATACAGGTTATCAAATACATAACTGACACACCACAGGTCAGTATCTCTTATAATTATCAGAATCTTGAGTTGCAGCCCAATCTAGGTTAGTAAGTAAATAACTGACACAGCACAAGTCAGTATCTCTTATATAATTATCAGAATCTTGAGTTGCAGTCCAATCTAGGTTATCGTGTAAATAACTGACACATCAAAAGTCAGTATCTGTGATATAATAATCAGATTCTTGAGCAGTAGTCCAATATAGGTAAGTAAGTAAATAACTGACACACCACAAGTTAGTTTATCTTATATAATTATCAGAATCTTGAGCAGCAGTCCAATCTAGGTTATCAAGTAAATAACTGACACACCACAAGTCAGTATCTCTTATATAATTATAAGAATCTTGAGCAGCAGTCCAATCCAGGTTA